>CAKAOJ020000019.1:0-587500 GCA_916701645.2 Sebastolobus alascanus
AAGCTGGACAGTCACATTATTTCAGGAGATTTTGACACAGCAGATACATATGTTATTAATGTTTGTGTTGAACTGCTTGTGTCTCGTAATTCTTTTTCTCCACATCGCCAGGACAAAAACAAATTCTCTAAACCAATTTAAGAGATAGAACAACATGACTAAATGTCCCTAGAAGTACTGTTCCTATGCTCTTCAGTAAATATCTTGACCGCAATAACATGCCTAGTATGGCTCCTGTGATGGTCACTGCCACACTATCAGTTCACACTCTCTCACATCATTAGTTTGCTACCTACACAGGTTCATTTTATTTGCAACACCTAAACAATTAACATCACATCAATTAACATTAACATCACATAGTTGGTTTGATTTAGAATCTGTTTTATTGTTTAGCACACATTTGAACACTGTAGGGTTACACATGCTATTATTTGTTATCTTAATCATTTGTTTCTTTGTCTTTGAGTTACAGTGGTTGTTGGGGGAGGTGCCTTCCTGGTGGAGCAACAGTCTGGCTGAAGGCTGAGGACTCTTAAATCCTGGAACCAGCTCGTTGGGCCAAACCATGTGCTGCCATGTCATGGCGGGGGGGATTTGGGTTTAGTTAGTTTTGCTTTGTATTTAGTTATAGTTAGTGTCCATCTTGGTTACCCCTTGTGTGCCATTTGGTTTGGCCAAGCCCCTATATATGTGCCCTCGTGTCAACTTGTCAGGTCAGTTTGTTCAGTTAACACCTTGTTTAGTTGCTGTAATCAGTATAGCTAAGTTGCTTTGACCTCTTTTATAGGCCTAGTTATTAAGTTCTTGGTTTATAATATTTTTGCTGTTTTTGGGATAAATAAAAAGCCCAGTTACGCTGCTCAGCTCTTGTTTTCACATTGTAAACATTAACTAGGTTACTACTCAAAATGTAATGCCGGCAGCAAAAGCTGATCACAGTCGTCAACTTAATCTTTGAATGCTAAAAATCATCAATGTCTCAAGACTATTATTTAATTATGCTAATTTAGGTTTACTTTCATAAGTAGTCTGACAATTATTATGAGAGTTAATTGAGTAAACACATCAGAATAGTAGCTATACTTCTAACTATTTTTTAAAGAGCAAGAATAAATTGTCTGGTACTTAGGTATATTGTGAGAGTTCTCATCCAACAGTGAAATAATTTGTTGCAAATAGAGAAGATAGGCATGCAGATGCACATCTGTCTTGTGTGCACGGGTGATAGAAAGTTATGTTTTTGACCTTGAAATGTCAAGAACTCCACAGTTTCCAATAACGTCCTTGATTACATTCCTCTTAGACACAAAATGACTCTCCGTATCTCCCTGCTTCACATAAAGACTTGTGGATGTATTCCCTTTGACACAAGATGACAAGATTAAGAAATATCTGTGGATCCACAAATCAGAAGACAGCTTGGAAAAGTGCAAATTAATGGCCGTAATGGGTTGTAATGTTCTGATATTCTTCATCTGCTCCATAGGGAAAAAAGTTTGTCACCAAAGATGTTAATTTCTCAAGCTGTTGATGGAAGAGTTCGTTTTTTAATAATAAAGTGTCTTTGCTTTCCTTTCAGGAAGTGCTGAAGAAAAGTCAGAAAAGTAGAACTGTGACTTAACTGCAGTAAAAGCAAGCGTTCATCTAAAATGAAAAGGATTGAAAGGGGGTTTAAAAAACACATATTTGCGTCACTGTGCTGTAAAAATATCATATCTTGACTGCCGGGACAGAACGTTCCTCCAATAGATACAAAACCATTATAAAACAGTTTCATATCTGTGATTCCTCCTATGGAGTGTGTATGTATGTGTGTGAGCCAAAGAGAGACTGGACAGGGTCAGTTTAACTGTTTTGTTGAACGGACAATGTAGTGGACTATGTTGGAGGAGCGGTTTGAGAAGTTTATATGCACATTTGGATACTTTTTGATTTTGCTAGAATTTTGTGTCACCGTTGGAATCTAATGTAAATGTTAAAATAATAATATTAATAATAATATGTATCTTGCTTTAAGTTCGTTTGAGTTCTGTCTCTGCCTTAATTAACTAATATAACTACGGTAAACAACAAATCTTGTTGCAAGATTTATTGTGGATTTAAAGTGGCAGTAGGCAGTATATTTTTGGCATCATTGTGCAAAAATTCCATAATAATCTTTCAACATATTGTAATTCAAGTGTTCTGAGAGCTAACTAGACTTCTGCACCTCATCATGGCTCTGTTTTCAGGCTTTAGAAAATCTAGGCCGTGATGGCAGACTTTGACCAATCACAGGTCATTTCAGAGAGAGAGAGCGTTCCTATTGGCTGTGCTACGGTCATGTGAGCGGAACTTGGCGTTCCTTTACCAGATTTTACAATGGCGGCGGCGTCACAAACTTTCTTATTTTACAGCTAAACAGTACACTACAAGATGATTCTGAAAACATTTTAGGTGAGAAATAGTCATTACAGTAACATAATATTGATTCATATTTGATCAGCGCTGCCTAGTTTGACCGTTTGGTTGGAGTTTGCGAGTGATTGACAGCCGGCTCTCATAGACTGCAGCTGGACAGCAGACCTCAGATCAGCTCTGACTGGTTGTTTTCCTCTGGTAAGTGAAATCCTTCAGATGACGTTAGGAGCACCGGAGGACACAGTGGGACACAGAGGAACATGATTTTTTTCAGGTTACCTGTTTCATGTACTACTGTCACGATATAGCGACCGTTTTATAAAAATAACTATTTTTGATTGCTCTAATCTCGCTTACTTCAGCTTTAAGTGACAAAACTGCATGCAGTCAGTGATGACCAAATTAGCTCTGCAACTAATTATTTTCATTATCAATTCTACAGATGATTTTCTAGATTAAATCATTTAGAATAAAATGTCGGAAAATTGTGAAAAAATGTCCAATGTCCTTAGAGCCCAAGGTGACATCTTTGAATAGCTTGTTAGTTAGTAGCTAACTGTAGTAATGTTAGTCGATCTGTGTGTTAGCTAAGGGCGTGGTTTTAAAGATAAGCTAAACAATATAGTTGTAGTATATATAGTTAACTAACTGTAACATATCTTGGTTTATATTGTTTAATTTAAAGTGGCAATCTCAAAGATTTTCATGTAAATACATGTCTTTTAAGTCACTTTAAATAGCCAAATGAGTACACAATGGTGATTGAGTCTACTGATGAAAGTATTACAGTGCACACAATTCTGAAAACTTGAAGCTCACGTACATATAAATAGATTTTTTTTCTATTTCTAAGCTCATGAATCAACAAAAAGACTCCTGGCTGCTAAACTCTGAGCACAATTCGTTGTTTTCACTCAAATAGAAATTAAAAATCAACCAGAACTGAAATCTTAAGGAGTGCCACTTTAAAGTAAAAATAGGAACGATTTGGCTTGGATTTTCACCATTTTGTGAACACATCTTTTGCTTGTTTTCTATCATGTACTCAAAATAAAGCAAAATATAAGCAGCAGCAGTATGAACCCCCAAGCTTAGTGTATTCATGTAACACTGGCAGTACCAGCTCACACATCATTTAGAGAGGCTTACATCGCCATCTAGTGGCTACAGTGACGATTGACAGGCTCCTCAAAGAAAGCTCCTTAATGTGACAATTAAGGCAGTTAGTGGAGGTGCAATATCATGTTTAGAGTGTGGGAGAAATTTAATTTAATTTTTGTTTAATCAATCTCATTGGGATTAACTTCTCTTTTGCAAGAGAGACCTGAGGACAAGAAACATTCACAAGAAACATTCAGCAAAACAGAAACAACACAACACATATCAGGAATTAAAAACAGTTACAAGAATCATAAAAAACACCACAGCCGCCCCGTGGATTCAAATGAGAGAAAAGATCTTAGGTAGTTTGGAAGCTTCAACAGTAGAGAATTATAAATGAATAACATGAGATGGCTATTTCTTTGTGACTGTAAGGAGGTCCATCCAACTGTCTGATACAGAGAACAATGATCAGTCCGAAATTTGTTATTTGTGATAAAGCGTAATGCACTATGATACAAAGGGGTTTAACGGCTGAAGTGTTGATAGGGCAGCATGGCAATAGAGAATATCTCCATAGTCAAGGACACACATGAAGGCTGACTGCACAATAATTTAATGGTTGGAAGCAGACAGACATCCTTTAATTTAAAAAGTCTTGTTTGATTTTTTATTTTTGAGTCAAATGTTGAATATGGATCTTGAATGACTTCTGTCAAACCATATTCCTAAGTATTTGTATGACTCAGCAATAGTAATGCGAGTTTAACGTTTTTTAATGGCAGGAAAGTCAGTGTCTCTGGTGGAGGTGGAGAATACCATGTACTTCATCTTTTCTGCATTCAAAACTAGTCTGTGATTACAGAGTGATAGTTATAAAGTATCAAACTATTTTACTGCTGTACATTGTATTAAAAATAAAAGGGTAGACCATAAATGATGTTGAAAAACTGTTTTTCAGTGTATTATTTTATAATTAAAATTTCTGAGAGAAAAACAATTTTGAAATAATGAAAGCCATCAGAATTGACCAGCCTGTGGACTGCATGAGCTGAAATGTGGCCAGAAATTCAGTTTCTTGACGGTTAGTATGTATGGATTTAGGCTATAGCTGGACATTATACATTATAAGTCGACGTCATGGATGTAGTTCAAATTTCCACAGGCAACAATGTGTTGTCATGTCAATAACAGGATGCCCAGTGCCAAGCTGACGAGACAAGTCCAGTCCAGCTAATAGTCATGGTGTTAGAAAAAGATTAAGTTCAAGTTTACAATATACAAGACAGACAGCAGACAGTCAGCGTTGAACATTACAATAAGCTTTATTTTCAATGAGAGAAAGGACACTTGGAAGATTTAAAAGACTGGATTGGTTAAGGCTCCTTCCACCACAAATTTAGCAATTTTTAAATGGCCACATTGATAATTGTACCTGACAGATTAATGTATAAAAACAAAAACAAAAATATAGAGGAGTAATGTCCGGCCCGCGTGCATGAGACACTGTTTGTGTGTCCCACTGGCTAATGGCCGCCACTCTGCACTGCTCTAATACGGTGGTTCCTGCTAATAACGCCATCATGACCCAACCAGAAGATTTTTCCATTGGGTTTTGGATTATTGCAGAAAATAAGATCTGTGGCAAACAAACATTTATGATACTTACACGTTTTGTTCAGCAAGATAATCTTCACACCACTGCTATAATCTTTGAAGCGTGAATGCAATCGCCAGAACTAAAAAGCTAACGTTAGTGTTACGGTCCCATCCGGGCCATCAGCCTTCCTAATGTGTCTATTCCCTTTTTCCCTGTGTTCCCTATTCCCTGTCTGTTTAGTGTGGGCGGGTCTGGCTGTGTGTGTGTGTGAGGATCTCCTCCCCTGCAGGCTCTGCTTCTCCCGCGCTCATATGCAATCTAACCACCTGATCAAATCATGCACGGCTGCTTCCAATTAGATCATCAGTTCCAGTTCGAATAACCCGGATTCTCCAGTCGCTCATCGCCAGATCGTTGACTCAACCTATGTGGTAGTTAGCCTCGGCCTCTTAGCAGTATTTTTTGAGATTCTTGTTCCAATTCTTTGTGATCTTGCTTGCTCGACCACTAAATGATTGTTTCCTGTTCCAGGATCCTCGCCTGTCTGTTGCCTGCCTGCATACCCTGCTCAACCTCAGCCTCGACATCCCCTCAGTCCATTCACTACTCCTGCTTTTTTGCAATAAAAGCCTTTTTGTTCAACTACAACTCCACTGTCTGTGTCTGCATTTGAGTCCAGAATATTACTGATCGTAACAGTAAGGCTATAAACTAACTACACCATACTCCGGGTAGGGAATGAGTCCTTACCCCAAGTGAAGGAGTTCAAGTACCTCGGGGTCTTGTTCGCGAGTGAGGGGACAATGGAATGTGAGATTGGCCGGAGAATCGGAGCAGCGGGGGCGGTACTGCATTCGCTTTACCGCACCGTTGTGACGAAAAGAGAGCTGAGCCGGAAGGCAAAGCTCTCGATCTACCGGGCAATCTTCGTTCCTACTCTCACCTATGGTCATGAGAGTTGGGTCATGACCGAAAGAACGAGATCGCGGGTACAAGCGGCCGAAATGGGATTCCTCAGGAGGGTGGCTGGCGTCTCCCTTAGAGATAGGGTGAGAAGCTCAGTCATCCGTGAGGGACTCGGAGTAGAGCCGCTGCTCCTTTGCGTTGAAAGGAGCCAGTTGAGGTGGTTCGGGCATCTAGTAAGGATGCCCCCTGGGCGCCTCCCTAGGGAGGTGTTCCAGGCACAACCAGCTGGGAGGAGGCCACGGGGAAGACCCAGGACTAGGTGGAGAGATTATATCTCCACATTGGCCTGGGAACGCCTCGGGATCCCCCAGTCAGAGCTGGTTAATGTGGCCCGGGAAAGGGAAGTTTGGGGCTCCTTGCTGGAGCTGTTGCCCCCGCGACCCGATCCCAGATAAGCGGTTGAAGATGAGTGACAGTGAGTGACTAACTACACCATGGTCACATGAGCGCAAGTATTAGCACAACGAGGCTGTAAAGGCGGAGGAATCGGTTCGGATGACATTTAGTAAGCTAATGTTTACCACAGACCTTATTTCAGGCGTCTAACTAAAAATCCATTAAAAAAAAGAATTGACTTCCAGACGAGGGAACCGGAGGTGCTAAAATGCCAACTAATTTCCGGGTTTTAGGACTCATTCCTGTAACACTCTATTGAGCTCCTTTAAGCTTTTCATTTCAATATCTCCATATAAGTCTCTATAAAATTGGATAATTTTCCATTGTCAGTTTCTAACTGCCATTTTAAAATTACAGCTTTTCTTGTTTTAGTTTGATCGGTCATGATCTTGAAATACAAAAATATTCAATCATCAAATCAAACATTAAATTGTGAGCTTCATTCATATACAATTATTTACCGTTAACTGGCTGGTGATTTATCTGTTCGTATGTCTTCCATATCATGATATTTGTATCTATAATTTGGCTTCAGTTTAAGTAGCATCACAGCTCAGGTGAGTTCTGAAGAACTCCTGGATCTTCTTCCAGTGGAGGACTTCAGCTGCTGCGTGGGACTTGGGCTCACCTCCCCACAGGACTGTCTCTCTTACAACCACATGAAAACTGGACGGACAGTAGGGTCCATAAGGCGGCTCTAGGTAATGTCCCGCTTCGGGGTAACACACAGTCTCAAAGTTGTCCTTCCCATGACGCTTCAGTCTCTCCACCATCATGTCCATGTAAGCCTTGCTGTCCCAGTGGAGGTCGTCCTCTGAAGCCACAAAGAGGAAATGTCCCTTGGCTTGTTCAATGGGGACCAGGGTGGCCTTGTTCTCCTCTGCCAGTGGATTATGCATAGCATTATTGACAATGAAGGCCCCTGACTCAGTGGGAACCATATTGCTGATGTCAAACATTAACGCAGGGAGGACTTGGCTCTTCTTATAGTAGAGGGGTAAAAGTGTGTTGGCAGAGCAGCCATTAATACACACTGTGGCCTTAACATCTGGCAGGTAAGAGGCTATTGATAGCGCAAGATCTCCACTTTTTGAAAGGCTTATTACACCAACTCCCTTACTGCCAACCTGTGGAAAAACATGCAAACTATTAGCTGCTTTTTACTATTTCTTGTGATGCCACACTGATGTGATGACCAAGTGATGGTATCATCAATAACACCGTAAAAACTAGCAAATGTGTCCCCAAAAAAATAATCAAGGAAACGATTTTCAAACATTTGGACAGTACTGTTCAAACCACTAACCTTATCTTGTTTTTTTAAAAACTCTATTGCTTCTTCAAAATAATTCAGATGGATCTCTTTGATGTTCTTCGGCATGTCATCATGACCGTACAGGGCTACGGTCAGGACCACAAATCCACGACTGGCCAGCAGAGAGGCCCTTTTCTCTGACACACCATCAACAGTGTACAGATCCAACACAGCAGGGAACGGACCTCCTCCTGGATTGAAAGACACATGACACACTGTTAGTAGAATAAATTCACTGTTTTGGTCTCTTTGTTAATAATAATCAAGATAAAATGATGCCAGCATTTTCCTTTAACTGAATGATTTGAAGTGTGATAGAGACATATACCAACCTGGAGGAGTAAACAGGACTCCATGAATATTCCCCTCTTTGACGGGGAGCCGGCTGACCCCATCTCCTATCAGAAACCTCTCATTGGTCTCCTCTGCCAGCATCCTGCCCTCCCCTTCCTCCTCATGCACAGAGAACTTCACAACGTGCGGGTTTAGTGAATTCATTTTTTTAAACCTTTTGTGCAAGGCGTCTGCTTTCATGGACCACAGCAGACCCATGGATTCAATCGGCAGCAGCCTCAGTCTGATTTGGGAGGACATGTCTTCTGAAACATAGAAAGCAGAAAGTACATTGCATTATTAAAGATTAAACCAGTGCCTTTTGTCACGTGTCAGATGTCTGTGAGTTATTAGCAGTTTCACCAAAGAGTGATAGCTCCTCTAAACATCTCAGTTGATTTCATGTAAATAACTGCTCGAGGCCTGGTTGAAGAGCTAAAACTCTCCAATATTTCACAAAAAAACATTGATAAGAGAACATCCATCCTTCAACTTCCACTTATCCGGGGCCAGGTCGCGGGGGCAGCAGGGAATTCCAGACATCCCTCTCCCCAATAGCGATTTCCAGCTCTTCTTGGGGGACCCCGAAACGTTCCCAGGCCAGACAAGATATATAATCTCTCCAGCGTGTTCTGGTCTATCCCGGGGCCTCTTACCAGTTGGACGTGCTTGGAAAACTTCCAAGGGGAGGCGCCCTTTCCACGCGAAGGAGCAGCGGCTCTACTCCGAGCTCCCTACAGATGTCTGAGCTCCTCACCCTATCTCTAAGGCTGAGCTCAGCCACCCTACGGAGGAAACTCATTTAGGCCGCTTGAATCCACAATCTCATTCTTTTGGTCAATACCCAGAGCTCATAACCATAGGTAAGGGTTGGAACAGTAAGAGAACAGTACAGCAAAAATACAAATTTTGCCATACAACTTCTTCTTTCCTACCTCATTAATCATCTGACGACCCCTAAGATTTATCTTGTGACCCTTTTGAAGTGTGTCTGAGCCCCAGTTTGTGAACCACTGAATTAACTTGTATTCCTAGATTAATTTGAATGTGATATAAAGTACTGTAATGAAGGTTACGATATTGTAAACCTAGTTCTATAAGCACAAGCTGAGCCCTCTACTGGACTCAATGGGTACTACTGTCCTCCAATCACACACACGCATTCGCCCACTCAGATTTGCATAAACGTAGCCTGCCAATCAGGACCTTCCTACCGAAGACTGTTCCGTTTGCCTGAGGGGGGTCATGCATTCAACATAACATGCCAACGCACGAACAGGGCATAGCAGATGCGACTTTGCCTCCCTGTCTTCCGCATGGGGTGAATGTTAAAAGCATCCAGTTTTATGACCCTCAACCTGAATGATCTCCTTAAGTTCTTAGGAACAAAGTAGGGGGTTTGGTCTGAGAGTAGCCCTGCTGCGGTCACCACGAAGCATCAAGCAACTGGGGTGCACCGATAGGGCGGTCAGTTCACATACTCTATTGGCTGAGGTCAATGCAAGCAGCAAGCTGTCTTGAATGACAACGCCTTTAAAGACGAACGCTAGAGGCTCAAAAGGTTCCTTCACCAACGCCTCAAGCATCAATGAAAGTTCCCACCGCGGGGAGGACACATGCACTACTGGTCGTTGCCTCCTGACCCCCTGTTGAAACCGCTTCATGAAAGGGTGGACAAAGACCAGTCTGTTGCCGAAACCCTCATGGCAGGAAATAATGGCTGCTGCGTACACTTTAATAGTGGTATGAGCCCTCTATCCATCAAACACTGTAAAAAAGAGGGAACAGACCAGACTGCACAGGACAGGGGATCTAGCCTCCTTTCCTCGCACCAGTGTTGGAACCCTAACCACTTTGCCTTGTATCAGGCAGTGGTGGATCCCGCTCTTGCCACCTGGATAGTCTGCACAACCTGCACAGACAGTCAAGCCCTCCTCATTCTGTCCCTCTCAAGAGCCAAGCCTGGAGAGGATGGCCCAGAGTGGGCAAAGCTCCTACTGCCCCCACCTCCTGAGACAGAGTCCCACAGTCCTGGGGGATGGTCCAGGGCTTGGCTGCCAACATCTGAGTCAGTTCTGCATACCATGGTGCTGAGCACCGACCTGGTGCTATCAGAATGACTTACAACTGCTTCCGCCTCTCTCTCTCCAGTAGGGGAGGGATGAGATGGAGTGGTGGGAAGGCGTAAAGCAGCTTTCTTGGCCATGGCATGTGTGCAAATGCGTCCACCTCCCAGGGGTGGGTTGTCCTGCCGTGCCAGGGAGAACCATAGCGGGAAGTGGGTGTTGTGTCAATCAACGAACGGATCCACCTCCGCTACCCCGACCTGGGAATGTGGAAAGCCTTCAGAAACCGGGTGCTCTGAGGCCCACATCCACTGGTTTGCTGCTGTTTCCAACAGGGCAACGGACTGAACTCCGCCCTGCCTGTTGATGTAAACCACCATGTTGCAGTTGTAGGTCCTCACCAGCATTTGCTTTCCCGTATCAGGGCCCTGAAGTGCTGAAGGACCAAGAACATTGCCTGGAGCTCGAGGAGGTTTATGTATCAGTCCTCCGCCGGAGGCCACACTCCACCATCCGCATCCATAAACAGTGCAACATAGGAGGATGATAAACAATAAGAGCCTACCATTACCTTGTTTGTAGCACAATACCTATGACCATTTTACTGATATACATTGCATTAAAAATAAAAGAGTTTCTTGACGGTTAGTATGTATGGATGTAGGCTATAGCTCCAAACAGAGGCCTGTTCTACGAAGCGAGTTCAACATACCCAGGGTATCTTCTCGTTATCTGGCTTAACTAACCCTAACAAACGAGATCACACTAAGCGGTCCTACGAAGGTGGTTATCAACTCGGTAAATCAACCCAGGGTTTCTCAATCTGGCTGTGAGCACGTTCACATGAACGGGGCGGTGTTTGCAACATATGACCAATCACAGACATGGACAAGTCCACAGACTTGCAGACAGACAGGCAGGGCGGCACATTTTACAAAGGAAGAGTAAGCTATATTAGACAAATACGAAGAAGTTAACCACATAATCCAGACTAAAAGTAACACAGTTGAAGCTGCCAAATGCAGGAAGGACAGCTGGCAAAAGAAAAAACTCCCGATGTGTGAATGCGTAAATTAACAGACTTATTAATTTAACGGAACAATCAAAAGTCACATATAGTCGTCTAGATATAAATAGCTATAATAAATGTTATGGCTGGATGGGTTACACCTCATTATGCCCATTATTATATATGGGGCATGTATAACTATTTCAACCTTCTCTCAGCTGCATCCCCATCTCCGGCTGTGTGAAACGGACTCAAGACCAAGTAAAAAAATAAGTATAAAAATATAATTCAAAGCGGTAAACACCCAGAGCATACATCCAGCTGTCCTTCATGCATTTGTCAGTTTAAACTGTGTTGTTTTTAGTCTGGATTATGACTTATACTTCTTTTTATTTGTGTAATATTACCATGCAATCCGCGCACTGAGCTTTGATTGGTCAGTAGGCGGTGCTTTTAGACGAGTTGATCTCTTATCTGGAACATAACCTGCTCCAGAGCAGGTTAGCTCTTCAGCATAAGTTACCATGGCGATCTACCCCGGTAA
Organism: Sebastolobus alascanus; assembly: GCA_916701645.2. Taxonomy (NCBI): domain Eukaryota; kingdom Metazoa; phylum Chordata; class Actinopteri; order Perciformes; family Sebastidae; genus Sebastolobus; species Sebastolobus alascanus. The sequence goes on from CAKAOJ020000019.1 coordinate 11,734, forward strand.
GAAGTGATCCACCTTCGTAGGACGGAAAACCCAGGGTTAACCCTGAAGTTACCTCGCTAACGCCAAATCCTGCTTTGTAGCACAGGCCTCAGGTATATGTTGACATGTCAATAACATGATGCCTAGTGCCATGTTGAGGAGACAGGTTAGTCTAGTTTATAGACATGGTGTTAGAAACAAAGACTCCACCTTTAACTGCCGGTACAGAACGTTCCTCCAAGGAATGTGTACCGGTGTGTGTGAGCCAAAGAGAGACACATCTTGTTGCAAGCTTTATTTGACATTTAGATTGGATTTAAGTGACAAAACTGCATGCAATCAGTGATGGTACAGACCAAATTAGGGCTGCAACTAATTATTTTCATTATTGATTATTGATTAAAAATGAGAAAAATGTTCAATGTCCTTAGAGCCCAAGGTGACATCTTTAGGTGTGAACGCACTCAAGACGCATTGAGGACGCTGAGATCGGATCTATTAATTTAATTAGCTTTAACTAGCTTCTTTTGGCTGACCTTTGAACTGTTCAAAGTCCCAAAATATTCAGTTAGCTATATATCAAATATTAGGTAGGTAGGTAGGTACTTTATTAATCCCCGAGGGGAAATTTCTGAGTTACAGCAGCAATGATAGATCAAGCACACAACAAGAATAAGAATATATAAGATTAAAAATAGGCATGTGCAATAAATACTCTTAAAAGCTGGTTAGCCAGTGCCAGTACTAATCTCCAGTTGTGAAGCATTTCTTACTGCACTGGTGAATGGATGAGTAACAGTGTGTGTGTGTGTGTGTGTGTGTGTGTGTGTGTGTGTGTGTGTGTAAGGGGGGGGGTAATTCAGCTAGTCCAGAGATGAGTTGTACAGTCTGATGGCAGTGGGTAGGAAGGACCTTCTGTGCCGCTCTGTGGTACACCGAGGTAGGATAAGTCTTTTGCTGAATGTGCTCCTCTGTCTGGCCAAAGTGTGGTGAAGTGGGGGGGTGGTGTTGTCCATAATAGCCAGCAGCTTAGCCAGCACTCTCTTCTCAGCCACCATACCCACTGGGTCCAGGTTGGCTCCAAGGACAGACCCCGCCTTCTTTAATAGCTTGTCTATACTGCCGGCATCCGTGGCTTTAATGCCGCTGCCCCAGCATACAACAGCAAAGAAGAGGCCCCCCCCCACCACTGACTGATGGAGCACACTCAGCATTGTCCTGCATACATCGAAGGACCTGAGCCTCCTGAGGAAGTGGAGTCGGCCCTGGCCCTTCTTGTATATGGCCTCAGTGTTCACACTCCAGTCCAGCTTGCTGTCCAGGTGCACTCCAAGGTACTTATAGGACTGCACCAGTTCCACCTTCTCCCCCCCGATGGAAACAGGGGTGATTGGTGTCTTAGTCCTCTTAAAATCCACCACCATCACCTTTGTTTTTACCACATTTACCTGCATTTGATTTTGGTTGCACCACACCACAAATACACTGATTAGTCCACTGTACTCATCCTCCTGCCCCTCCCCCCCCCTCCCCCCCTCTAACACACATCCGACAATAGCTGAGTCACCCGCAAATTTCTGTAGGTGGCATGACTTTGCTTCGCGTCAGCAGAGGGCGGGATGTAGACGACCAAAACAATAACATGTGAGATCTCTCGTGGAACGTAATATACACGCAGGCTTACAGCTATCAGTTCAATGTCCGGGCAACAGAGTTGTTCTTATATAACAGAAATATGGTTCGGATGGCACCATCTGTTATTCACGAGCAAGGCAAGCCCACCTCCTTTCCGCTTACTACTCTCTAGACGATTCCTGTCCGCCCGCACAGTCTGAAAGCCGGTTATGGTCACGGTCGAGTCACAAATAGGTCATGTATCCATGTCTCCTTAAAAGCACATTAAACTACACTCCCGGTACTCCTTCTGACTCTTTGTCAGCGCCCCAAGCTCATCCACTTTGTTTACTAGATATCTCACATTGCCCATTATGATGTTAGGTAGATATGGTTTGTACTTCCTTTTCTTTGCCCGTCGTTTCACTCCCGCTCTGCACCCGCGGCTCATCCTCCGTAACTCCTTCGGGATTTCCAGCCTCTCTCCCTGGAACACGGCCGGCTTGTTTAAGTCGATCAGCTGAGTCCGTGAGTAAACACTACCTGAGTTGTAACTCGCACTGCAACTAGCCAAAGAGTATATCGCCAGGACTAGTAAGAAAGTAAAGGCGCTCCTCACCCAACACCCAGCCATTGTAGATAGCTGGAGTATCCAAACACATAGAAATAACACAAGAATACAGGGGAGCTGCTGCAACAGGCTGTCGCTCTCACAGCGCCATGACACTTTCACATGTTGATTAAAGTAATCATGCATGAAATGATAACTGAAAAGTTCTATCAACTCCATGGGCTCCATGGGTGAAAACAATGGTGCCTTCTGTGTGTGGTGTTCTCCACCACTATGGCCCTTTTTAATTGCTGATATGCATCAATCTCAGTCACCTTTATTGACAGGAATGAAGTGAAAATTAACACTGGAGTTGGTAATTCCATTTGTAAAGTTTCTTACATACCTCAGTCCAGCGTAGTGAAAATTGTCTTTGAACAGCAGTCAGTATTCGGTCATCTAGATTGTTAGAAAGTGACTCTAATGTCTGGGAGGAACCGCGGGCTCACCTGTGTGTTGTCTGGAGTCAACTTGGCACAGATGAGCTCAATCTGCCCATAATCAGTGCTCCAATGATAAGGAGGGGAGGAGAAAGCATTCCTCTGTTTGCTCTGCCCAGACCTGTTCCCTTATCCTCATCATGCCTCTAAAATCCACCAATGAAGTTAAAGGGGAAGTTCATTTTAGAAAAGTCCTTTTTTGGTGGAATTACCAGGCTGGCTGTCCCTAATTCTGGTTACCTCATGTCAAATACTTAAGTGTCCCCCCCCCCCCTTTCTAACCTTTCTTGGTTTAGGCCTATATTGTTTAATATAAAGTGATATACATCAGACTGGCACACATACGTACTTGGCATAAAGTTAAGGCCGTGCTCCCTTTTGGGGGAAAGAAAACCGAACATCCCATAGACTTCAATGCGATGCGACGTATGCATTCATCTCTTCTTATACCAATGTTTGTTTTAAACACAAGTCTAATAATTATTTTGCGACCTTGCCTGAACCTGAAGGTTTGCAATACCTTAATAAGTGAAGGTTGATCGCCGTCATGTCCCTTCAGTCTTCCCCCGTCCAACACAATGGATGGATATTTCTTATCCAGACTTTTATACATATTTGATTGATTCATGTTAGGCTAAGTGTTGTCTGTAAATTACCAGCCTGTTAATAGCCAACTGTTTGATCTACAGGCTGAGATTTAGTTGGAGACGACAGTCTGATGCTGCTATAACGTTAATGTATTACTGTATTACTGCAGCAGCCTCACACTCCAGCTAACGTTAGCTAGCCATGCTAGTCACTGTCACCAGCATCATTTAGCCCACTGACAGTGAATATTCACGTATCGTATGTGCCTCAAATCTCAGTGTGAAAGCCTCGGTTAACCCGCTACATAATAGCTTTTCATCATTTTCTCTCCTGTGACAGCGAGTTTCTTTCCCTCAAAAGGGAACGCAGCCTCGGTGATGCTGGTCTGGTCTATAGCTTGGAGCCATAAAACCCCTCAATTATATATTTTTTAGGACATGGCAGGGGAACAAATCGGAGATCAGCGTTTTTGGATTTATTGTTGGTACAATCAACTACACAGCAACTCTTCGGCTTAGTGTTATTACTACTACCGGTTTGTTTAAAGTAGAAGTTTGGAGACATGTTTCAACTTCTTCCGTTTATGCTGTTTCCGTCATCGAGGGTCACAGGATTGTTTTCCCCAAGAAAGGGGCGTGGTCATGAGAGCCTACACTGAATTACGTATTGCCAGTCTGATGTATTCTGGAAAAAACGAATCGGAATCTAACAGGAAGTAGTTTCATCGACACAAAATAAAGTTAAATAACAGTACAGCTGCTTCACAATAAAAGATTTACAATGGCGAAGTGGTCTACAAGCTTTTATTGTGAGTAGCGAAAGGAAGTATGGAATTTATATTATCATATGTTTAACTAGGAAGAAGAACTCGCTAGGACATAACACAATCTTTTGTAGCATTTGAATTCATCCTAGAAAACAATAACGATTTGTCTTGGATTTTGACCATTTTGTGAACATATCTTTTGCTTGTTTTCTATCATGTTGTGCTCAAAATAAAGCAAAGGTAGAAGCAGTTGCAGTATGAAAGCTTAGTGTATTCCTCTAACACTGGCAGTACCAGCTCACACATCATTTAGAGAGGCTTACATTACCATCTAGTGGCCAAGGTGACGATTGACAGGCTCCTCAAAGAAAGCTCCTTAAAGCTGAAGTAGGCGAAATTGGAGCAAATATGATTAAAAAAAGTTATTTTTATAAAACGGTCGCTATATCCTGACAGTAGTACATGAAACAGGTAACCTGAAAAAAATCATGTTCCTCTGTGTCGTCCGGTGTCCTCCTTTGCTCCTAATGGCATCTGCAAGATTTCACAGACCGGAGGAAAACAAACAGTCAGAGCTGACCTGCGATCTGCTGTCCATCCGCTGTCTATATAAGAGACAGCTGTCAATCACTCATGAACTCCGACCTAACGGTCAAACTAGGCCGCGCTGATCAAATATGAATCAATATTCTGTTACTGTAATGCCTATTTCTCTCCTCAAATGTTTTCAGAATCATCTTGTAGTGTACTGTTTAGCTGTAAAATGAGAAAGTTTGTGACCCGGCAGCCATGTTGAAATCTCTTGAAGGAACGCCAAGCACCGGTCACATTTTTGGCTCGAGGGTCCCCAGAGGGTGCAAAATTTTAAATCTGACACCACATAAAAAATACTAATGCAATGAAATCAATGTTGTTGCTATTTTTTGACATATCCAAGACTCTAATCACCAGCAATGCCCCACCCCCCTACTATTCATTATATAAAAAATATCTAATTTTTTGAGTTTTTTTTAACTTTTGGTAGTTTTGAGCAGAGCTTAAGTGCACTAATGGGATGGAAGTTTCACAACTGCTCTGCCAAGTCGGTTATGATGGCCTGATCGACATCGCATTTATTCAACTTTAATTTTGAATCAAGTATGTTTCTAATAACTGCAACAGATGCTGAAGACGAAATTAACTGAAGGTCTTCAACCAAGGCATCAATGCACTTCACTGAGGCATTATAGATGCTTTCTAGCTTCAGCAAAAGCAAGCCAATTCTTTGAAGAACTAAGTCAGATGCACTTTCCTGGTCACAATCTAAACTAGTGCCCTCACCATCACTGGCCTCTGGTAAATCAGAATGGTCAACAGTCGGATTATGGTGACTCCTATACACGTCCTGCTTAAAATCACTCAAAGAATAAGATCTGTGTCTTCTGCTTTTGTGTTTCAGAAATGTGTTGTAGATATTTGTCCTAAAGTCACATCCTTCAAATACACAAAAGACAGTTTCGTGGCTCTTCAGATGATTTCCAATATGCTGAAAGTAGTCATTCTCTGTAGAACAACAAGCACCGCAAACTAAACACTTAAAAGCAGAGATGATTCCCGGCTGTAGACTTTCTTCAGCTGCATAGTATCTGGACAAATGTGTGCGAAGAGCAGCTGTCATAAAGTTATGGCTGGGATTGCCCACGACCAAATGTTGCGTGTTGTGGTCTGTAATGTTTTAGTAGATTCCCTTTTTTGGCAGACAAAGCCTTGCAGATCTTACACTGCCATCCCATAGGCCAAAACCTAAGGCAATAAGAAAAAGAGTCCCGTAAGAGATTGGACACCTCTGACTTTAATATTTGTTGTTTAGTGTGTGTTGATACTGTACATATTACGTTAAAATTTAGTTTATAGGGTTTTTGTCTGAAATCTAAAAACAATTCAGAATAAACTATATTTCACTTTTACAATATGACAAGAAGAAAATGTGATTAATTTGAGTAATATAAAACACATAAATGGTAACTAGGGTGTGGAAAAGTATGCACAAACCATGGTTATCATAGCTTAATTGTATGTCTATGAGAAATAAGTGATCAGTATTTCTACATTTTCTGCTGCTTTAATTCAAATTCAGGTTGGAACTACAGGGTTTTTTGAACATCACTGACACTCAAAACTGAAGCAAATCTGCTTTTTAACCAGCAAAAGTTGATACAAAAAATGCTATTAATGACCAAATTTTATATTTCAAAACAAACGGTGTACAAAACTTTACACATGTACTGTATGTGAAATGTTGTGTCACATCACATTGTGTATTGCATATAAGTGTGATACATACCTGTTGATAGATTTCAGTCAAAGACTCTTGATGCACCTGGAAAGACATTCACATTATCTTTAATTCATGTAGCTGGTATGATGTCAATATACAGTCAAAAGATCACTTTCACCGTCTGTGACATATTCTACAGATATCTCTATATAAAAACTGTAGTAATGTAGCTGGTATAATGTCAATATAATCATTTTTGCTGTGAACCACGCAGCATATGAAAAGAAATAGACGAGACCTGTAATCTCTAGAAGAGACGCAGCTGACAGGCAGCGGAGCTCCACGCCGGGACCGCACTGCCCGCATGGTGGCCTCGTGGCGGCTGCGTCGTGTGGAGGATGCGTGATTGACATGTCCACACCAGCTGCGTTTCAGCTGCGTCTCTGCTGCGTTTCTGCTGCTGCTGCTGCTGCTGTCAGCCCTTTCTTTCTACATAGAGGTTGCCTTTCAAAATGGCCATATCATTTCATTATAAATGTCCTTTATATTTATTTTAGACAGAGAAAGGTTAAGAAACGTTAGGTAATTTGTAAATAATAGTATTAATCCACAATTAAAACCTGTACTATATTCATTCATGGAGCTCTCCAAGTCACTGCATGTTCCACAGCACTGTCTGCACATATTTCAGAATAAAAGTCTCGTATTAACAAATGAAGGAATTCTGTCCACGGAAAAAACGCTTGGGGGCTTTTATTTTGAAATGAAAGCAGGAAGTGTATGATTTAAAAAACTTTACTTTTTTCATCTCCGTAACATATTCTACAGATAGAGACATGTAAACTGTAGTAATGTTGCTTGTATGATGTCAATATACAGTCAATAGATCACCTTCACTGTCTGTGACATATGTCTGGGCAGCTGCGCTGCTCACGCGAGCTGCATGGCTGCTTTAAGCTGTTAACGTGGACGCCGAAATAAAAAACAACAACAGGTTCCGCCACGCACACCTCACGTTCCCAGTTTGTCCCAGCCGTAACTAATTTACTGACCTCAAACCCGCATCCACAAACGAAGCTCGGTGTAATCTGTCCGCATGAGCTGCAAACACTGTTTGAAAGTAACGTCAGCGATGATGGATCTCCTCCGCTATGGTGCTCCAGTCCTCCATGGTTGGAGTAGGCATCACCTCACTCACCATGGAATCCCAGATAGCTGCTGCCACATCCCTCACGATCCTGCCCACTGTGCAGACCCCCACACGATAATTTAAGGCTATCGTGTGGATTGAGTCGCCTGTAGCAAGATATCTGTAAATACATATATGAAGACATTAGCCTTGTATTAACTACAATATGTAGCTGTGTGGCATACACAGTATTACTGTAATTCAAACAAACATAATGGCTAAAGACTACAGGAAGGCTCATGGGGTCTCGTACAACAACTTTCTGTTGACATTATTTGTCCTAACTAATGTTGAGTTGAAATTGAAATATTACATAGTTATGTAGTGCCTACAGGACACTTAATGGGCCCATCCACATTATTTCAAAGTATAAGGATTTAATAACAAAAGTAATACTGCACAAAATAAAGCTGGGTACAACACTATGCCTATAATTTACTCTATACATCTTGATAATGTAATTTTACCGCTCAATTTCTAATATAGGAAAGCCGAAACAGGGACAGGTAAAGTAGGCTTTAGTTGTAACGTTAGCTTGTTATTTTCCCAGTTTGCTCACAGCCATTATGGCAGTAGGACCATGGAACTTCGTGCCAGCATGTTATTTAAACAACAGGACAATTAACCACCGAAACGGAATGGATGCATGGACAAAAATCTATGCAGTTTACCGTAGGCAAATGGCGAGGCGCTCGGGTGGACCGATAGCCTCCCGGTAGCTGGTGTCCATCCGAGAGATTCGGTCTCCAACTTTAGTCGCACCTCATCAAACTGGCCTCTGGTGAGTCTGAAGTACTGCTGGAACATCGTGTCATCCAGGCGAAGTTCCGCGACCAAACAATGGTATTCGCCATGCTGTTTACGGGGCTGGAGGATAGGGTGGACCCAGAACCTGCGACAGCGATGGCGGCGGAGTTGGTACCTCTGGTACCGCAAATAAAGCAGGGCAATCGCGAAGATACGTTTTCTTCTTCTGTTCATGGCAGCTGACAGTGAGCTATGATCCGCTATCCCTCCAAAACTTGAAATAAAGCGGGGAAAACGTCACCTCCCAGTATTGGTCAATCATCTATCGTGTCACCGCCTAGTGGCACGCCCACCAAGCGTCCAATGTTGGGAAGCGTCTCGTCCCCTCGCGATAAAAAAAACGCCCCTGTGGACACGTACCATTACTCCAACAAAGTAAAAGTAAAAAGGGTCGGTTATGCCACTGAATCCACTGCTGTGGATATTAAATTGCGTGGCTCAGAGAGCCTCCGTGAATTTGAGATTAACGTTAGCAGTTAGCACCCCAGCCAGAGCACAACACACATAGCAAGCTGTAGAGAGAGAAAGAGGAAATAACGCACTATCAAAATGTAATGAGACAAAACCTGATAAAACTACTGATTTGTAGGCTATAAAAGCTGAAAAGTTGGTTACTGCTTTTAACAGCTTACGCCGGGAACGCACTGGCCGCGTGGCGGCTGCGTCGCGTGGCGGCTGCGTGATTGACACGTCAGTTATCCACACCAGCTGCGTTTCAGCTGCGTGTCTGCTGCGTTTCTGCTGCTGCTGCTGCCAGCCCTTTCTCTCTACATAGGGTTTGCCTTTCATAATGGCCATCATTTCATTATAAATGTCATTTATATTTATTATTATTTTTATATAGACAGAGAAAGGTTAAGAAACGTGTGGTAATTTGTAAATAATAGTAATAATTCACAATTAAAACCCGTACTACATTCATTCATGGAACTCTCCAAGTCACTGCATGTTCCAAAGCACTGTCTTCACATATTTCAGAATAAAAGTCTCGTATTAACAAATGAAGGAATTCTGTCCACGGAAAAAACGCTTGGGGGCTTTTATTTTGAAATGAAAGCAGGAAGTGTATGATTTAAAAAACTTTACTTTTTTCATCTCCGTAACATATTCTACAGATAGAGACATGTAAACTGTAGTAATGTTGCTTGTATGATGTCAATATACAGTCAATAGATCACCTTCACTGTCTGTGACATATGTCTGGGCAGCTGCGCTGCTCACGCGAGCTGCATGGCTGCTTTAAGCTGTTAACGTGGACGCCGAAATAAAAAACAACAACAGGTTCCGCCACGCACACCTCACGTTCCCAGTTTGTCCCAGCCGTAACTAATTTACTGACCTCAAACCCGCATCCACAAACGAAGCTCGGTGTAATCTGTCCGCATGAGCTGCAAACACTGTTTGAAAGTAACGTCAGCGATGATGGATCTCCTCCGCTATGGTGCTCCAGTCCTCCATGGTTGGAGTAGGCATCACCTCACTCACCATGGAATCCCAGATAGCTGCTGCCACATCCCTCACGATCCTGCCCACTGTGCAGACCCCCACACGATAATTTAAGGCTATCGTGTGGATTGAGTCGCCTGTAGCAAGATATCTGTAAATACATATATGAAGACATTAGCCTTGTATTAACTACAATATGTAGCTGTGTGGCATACACAGTATTACTGTAATTCAAACAAACATAATGGCTAAAGACTACAGGAAGGCTCATGGGGTCTCGTACAACAACTTTCTGTTGACATTATTTGTCCTAACTAATGTTGAGTTGAAATTGAAATATTACATAGTTATGTAGTGCCTACAGGACACTTAATGGGCCATCCACATTATTTCAAAGTATAAGGATTTAATAACAAAAGTAATACTGCACAAAATAAAGCTGGGTACAACACTATGCCTATAATTTACTCTATACATCTTGATAATGTAATTTTACCGCTCAATTTCTAATATAGGAAAGCCGAAACAGGGACAGGTAAAGTAGGCTTTAGTTGTAACGTTAGCTTGTTATTTTCCCAGTTTGCTCACAGCCATTATGGCAGTAGGACAATGGAACTTCGTGCCAGCATGTTATTTAAACAACAGGACAATCAACCACCGAAACGAAATGGATGCATGGACAAAAATCTATGCAGTTTACCGTAGGCAAATGGCGAGGCGCTCGGGTGGACCGATAGCCTCCCGGTAGCTGGTGTCCATCCGAGAGATTCGGTCTCCAACTTTAGTCGCACCTCATCAAACTGGCCTCTGGTGAGTCTGAAGTACTGCTGGAACATCGTGTCATCCAGGCGAAGTTCCGCGACCAAACAATGGTATTCGCCATGCTGTTTACGGGGCTGGAGGATAGGGTGGACCCAGAACCTGCGACAGCGATGGCGGCGGAGTTGGTACCTCTGGTACCGCAAATAAAGCAGGGCAATCGCGAAGATACATTTTCTTCTTCTGTTCATGGCAGCTGACAGTGGGCTATGATCCGCTATCCCTCCAAAACTTGAAATAAAGCGGGGAAAACGTCACCTCCCAGTATTGGTCAATCATCTATCGTGTCACCGCCTAGTGGCACGCCCACCAAGCGTCCAATGTTGGGAAGCGTCTCGTCCCCTCGCGATAACAAAAACGCCCCTGTGGACACGTACTATTACTCCAACAAAGTAAAAGTAAAAAGGGTCGGTTATGCCACTGAATCCACTGCTGTGGATATTAAATTGCGTGGCTCAGAGAGCCTCCGTGAATTTGAGATTAACGTTAGCAGTTAGCACCCCAGCCAGAGCACAACACACATAGCAAGCTGTAGAGAGAGAAAGAGGAAATAACGCACTATCAAAATGTAATGAGACAAAACCTGATAAAACTACTGATTTGTAGGCTATAAAAGCTGAAAAGTTGGTTACTGCTTTTAACAGCTTACGCCGGGAACGCACTGGCCGCGTGGCGGCTGCGTCGCGTGGCGGCTGCGTGATTGACACGTCAGTTATCCACACCAGCTGCGTTTCAGCTGCGTGTCTGCTGCGTTTCTGCTGCTGCTGCTGCCAGCCCTTTCTCTCTACATAGGGTTTGCCTTTCATAATGGCCATCATTTCATTATAAATGTCATTTATATTTATTATTATTTTTATATAGACAGAAAAAGGTTAAGAAACGTGTGGTAATTTGTAAATAATAGTAATAATTCACAATTAAAACCCGTACTACATTCATTCATGGAACTCTCCAAGTCACTGCATGTTCCAAAGCACTGTCTTCACATATTTCAGAATAAAAGCCTCGTGTTAACAAATGAAGGAATTCTGTCCACAGAAAAAACGCTTGAGGGCTTTTATTTTGAAATGAAAGCAGGAAGTGTTGATTTAAAAACAAGTCTTTACTTTTTTTCATCTCCGTAACATATTCTACAGATAGAGATATGTAAACTGTAGTAATGTTGCTGGTATGATGTTAATATGCAGTCAATAGATCACCTTCACTGTCTGTGACATATTCTACAGATTATCTAGACATGTAAACTGTAGTAATCTTGCTGGTATGATGTTAATATGCGGTCAATAGATCACCTTCTCTGTCTGTTGCTGCTGTGAAATGCGTGCGGATCGCGTCAAAAATAGGCGAGATTGGGCGCCCCGCTAGCTCTGCTGGTGTGCGGGCGCCCATAAGGCTGAGGCCCGCGGTAGGCCCGGGTTCGAATCCAACCTGTGGCCATTTCCGCATGTCGCCCCCTCTCTCTCTCCCCCTTTCTACACTATCCACTGTCCTATAAATAAAGGCATAAAAAAAAGCTCCAAAAAAATAATCTTAAAAAAAAAAAAAAAAAAAAAAAAATAGGCGAGACCTCGAATCTCTAGAAGAGAGCAGCTGACACGCAGCTGAGACGGGCAGTGTGGATGCTATAACCTGTTAACACGGACGCCGAAATAAAAAACAAAAGGTAACGCAGCCACCATGCGGCCAGTGCGTTCCCGGCGTAATTGTGCATTAATTTACACGGGTCTTGGGTCTGGCTACTTGCTGACGTTAGCTAGCTTGTTAATGTGGGGGATGGGTGGAAGCTCGGGCTGAGGCAATGAAAATTGGTAAAAATAGATTCGCTGTTATATCAAAGGGACTATATGTAAGAATCAGAAATTGCTTGTTCACAGCGACACCTGTGGCCGCATGTCAACGAAAGTCGGCGTCCTGTTGCTCGCGCTCGCTCTACATAGACATGAACAAGCACCGGTCTAAACAGTGGGGCGACACACGTCAGCTAAAACACAATATCACTCTATATTTCACCTGCTTGACAGTAATGTTATCTGACCAGACGAAGGTCTCTCCATGAATCAATGCTGATCCTAGTGTTGGCTTTTCCTGCTTCAGCCTGCCGACCGCGAGGGAACGGGGGGAGGGGGGGGGAGACACCGACACCCGGTCGGGACGATAACGTAACTCGCTGCGGAGCCCCGTCACTTCACAAGTCACGGGAAACCTCTGTTGGTCTGGAGGAGCTGCAGCATTTATATTCACTAGATGTTCTCAGAGCTAAACTAACTCTTCTGCAGTGTGTAGTGTGCGCGCGTGCACGTGGAGTTGGAGCGAGCCGAGCGGGTGACAACGAGCGCAGTGTGCAAGCAGGCAGAAGCAGGCATCAGGAGCAGGCTGGAGCCTTGTGTTGGAGTCTGCGCGCTCGCGTACCCACACGCGAGAGCGCATGGGACACCGACCCGGTGTGATTTATACGCGTAATAAGTTACATATAGTCCCTTTAAAAGGGCATTATATACGGTGTGACGTTACACCTGGGAAAGTCACGTGAAATTGTGAGATTGAGTCGGTCTCTTTTTCAGTCCTTGCCGCTTTTAGTTGAATCAAAGATAACGCAGAGTGACTATGAATATAGGCCTAGCTAAAGTTAACATTAACTAGTTGATTTTTGACCTACAGCGCAGTAAAGTTGTCATTTTTGGTAACTTTCAGTAACGTCAAACAATGTTTAACTGCTACAGTAACTTGGTTATAAATTGTTCGTTAATAGCTAACAACAATTAAACAGGTCTTACCTTTGGGAAAACGGCAGGCAAAATGGCGGTCCCTCAATGTGTGGCAGAAAATGCTTGTGTCCATGTGGCGCAAAATGCCATGGGCGGAAGTGTAGTAAAGTGATTAAAATCAAAGACATCCCAGTGAGTAAAATGTATCACTTTTCTGCATCTTTGATGTAACTGATAAAATACAATTAAATTCTACTCATTGATTCACAGCTGATTTTATTCAAACAAAACTAAGTAAAATGCAATCAATAAATCATTCTAATTTGTTCAATTCAGATCAATGTGATTCCAAACTGCACAAAGTCTTTTTTTATTATGCATAAGTTACTATTATTTATTAATTAAATATTAATTAACCCCAATCACAGTTTTTACAGTGTGGTTTGAGAGATTAATGCAGAATAAAACAGAAAAAAATATTGATGTATAATGATTTTATAGCAGTTTTGTGTGCATGTACATTTTTGGCTCGAGGGTCCCCAGAGGGTATTAAATTAGAGGGATGCAAAAGGGTTAGGGCCCTCTCCTTGGACAACAGAGAGCACCAATAGGCTCAGCTCAAGGCTAAGCATGGACGCCTGATGCCTACCCCTGGCTGCTAAAACTTACTATAGAAACGTGAAGTGCCACCACTTCGGTCAGGAGGGAGTCGGAGCTAGAGCAACGAGCCAGATGTGGGCACACCTCATGCATAGTACAGGTTCTGAAATCAACCTGCAAACTGAGTAGGAGAGAGGAGTGAGTTTCATTGACAGGGAGGATTGAGGAGTCCTGGACATCCAGAACGAGGTCAAAGTATAACCGCTGCTCCTTGCATTGAAACGTGCCAGTTGAGGCAGTTGAAGCATCTGACTAGGATGCCACCTGGGCGCCTTCTTCTGGAGATATTCCAGGCACATTCACCTCCCCGTTCTAGACCAGAACATGCTACATGGATTGTGTATCCCATCTGGCATGGAAAATCTTCTGGATCCAACCACAACAATCGGAGGATGTGGCTTATAGGGACAAGAGCATCTGGGCTACCCTACTTAGCTTTGTAGCACACTGTAGCAGACACAGCCAAACTATCAAGTGTGTTCCCAAAAATGTCACCTTATCTTGTTTCTTTAGAAACTGTATTGCTTCCTCAAAATAATCCAGGTGGACCCCTTTGATCCTCTTTGGCATGTCATCATAACCATACACCACTACGGTCAGAACCACAAATCCTCGACTGGCGAGCAGAGAGGCCCTTTTCTCTGACAAACCACCTCCTAAAATGTACAAATCCAATACAGCAGGGAATGGATCTCTCCTAGAACAGAAAACATACTAGGATGCAAAATGACGTACATGTTTCATGTGATGCATGTTTGTTTAAAAGCAGCATTGAGTGGAAATGGAGCAAATATGATTAAAAAAAGTTATTTTTATAAAACGGACACTATATCCTGACAGTAGTGCATGAGACAGGTAATCTGAAAAAAATGCATGTTCCTCTGTGTCCTCCTGCAGGATTTCACAGACCGGAGGAAAACAACCAGTCAGAGCTGATATGGAGTCTGCCGTCCAGCTGTCGTCTATAAGACGGCTGTCAATCACTCGCGAAGTCCGATCAAACGGTCAAACTAGGCAAACGGATCAAATATGAATCAATATTCTGTTACTGTAATGCCTATTTCTCTCCTCAAATGTTTTCAGAAACATCTTGTAGTGTACTGTTTAGCTGTAAAATGAGAAAGTTTGTGACCCGGCAGCCATGTTGAGATCAGTTGAAGAAATACCAAGCACCACCTACCAGCCGGAGGACAGCCAATAGGAATGCTCTCTCTGAAATGACCTGTGATTGGCCAAAGTCTTCCGTCACGGGCTAGATTTTTTAAAGCCTGAAAACAGAGCCATGAGGAGGTGCAGAAATTGAATTACAATATGCTGAAAGGTTATTATGGAATTTTAAGATAAGATATTCCTTTATTAGTCCCACAGTGGGGAAATTTGCAAATTGCAAATTTTGCCCAATGATGCCAAAAATATACTGCCTACCCTACCCTTATGTAAATGAGTTTACTGGTTAGGAGGAATACTACTCAGTCTGAAAACAGCTGTATAATCCTTCTGTGGCTCTGGAGGACATTTTCTAAAGTCTGGGGAGATGACCCTCATGGTGTCATCACGTCTGAAAGACAAGGTCCACCGAAAGACGCTATTGAGTTGCGTAATGGAAATTCTCCAGCGTTTTTGGAGGTTAACTCATGTTATGCACTAAATGTGGGAATACTTCTGCTCTATAATTACTTTTTCTCGCCATGGACTTCAGATGAATCAAAGTATCCAAGCAAGCCTGGTTATAAAGCTATATAACCAGTTAATTGTTGCCTCTTTGGTGCACATTTTTGATACAACGGAAAAAAATACACTAGCATTATCCTTAAACTTACAAATTAATTAATGCCTGACAAAACACAACAATACAGCAACCAACCTGGAGGAGTAAAGAGGACTCCAGGAAGATTCCTCTCTTTGACGGGGAGCCGGCTGACCCCGTCTCTCATCAGAAACCTCTCATTGGTCGCCTCTGCCAGCATCCTGCCCTCCCCCTCCTCCTCATGCGCAGAGAACTTCACCATATGTGGGTTTAGTGAACTGTATATTTGAAACCTTTTGTGCAAGGCGCCTGCTTTCATGGACCACAGCAGACCCATGGATTCAACCCCTATAGGTCCCATTGAGCGAGGGGTCTGTCTCCAGGTCGATCTCCCTGCTCCTATCAGCCTTGTAGGTGGCTCGAGGAGCTAAACACCACCCCCTTCTCGTCAGTTGATCTGGCTCTCATGGTGACCACCTGTCTCGACCTCAGCCCGACCACCTTCACCTGAACGGGCTAATCAAACATGCATCTGGCTCTCGGCAGCAGCCTCAGTCTGACTTGGGAGAGCATCTCTTCTGAAACTGCTGTTGTTTTCTTCAAGGTGGCACTGTGATCGTAAAAGAATAAACTGGACAGTCACATTATTTCAGGAGATTTTGACATAGCAGATACATACGTTATTAATGTTTGTGTTGAACTGCTTGTGTCTCCTAATTCTTTTTCTCCATATCGCCAGGACAAAAACAACTTCTCTAACCAATTTAAGAGATAGAACAACATGACTAAATGTCCCTAGAAGTACTGTTCCTATGCTCTTCAGTAAATATCTTGACCGCAATAACATGCCTAGTTTGGCTCCTGTGATGGTCACTGCCACACTATCAGTTCACACTCTCTCACATCATTAGTTTGCTACCTACACAGGTTCATTTTATTTGCCACACCTAAACAATTAACATCACATCGATTAACATTAACATCACATAGTTGGTTTGATTTGGAATCTGTTTTATTGTTTAGCACACATTTGAACACTGTAGGGTTACACATGCTATTATTTGTTATCTTAATCATTTGTTTCTTTGTCTTTGAGTTACAGTGGTTGTTGGGGGAGGTGCCTTCCTGGTGGAGCAACAGTCTGGCTGAAGGCTGAGGACTCTTAAATCCTGGAACCAGCTCGTTGGGCCAAACCATGTGCTGCCATGTCATGGCGGGGGGGATTTGGGTTTAGTTAGTTTTGCTTTGTATTTAGTTATAGTTAGTGTCCATCTTGGTTACCCCTTGTGTGCCATTTGGTTTGGCCAAGCCCCTATATATGTGCCCTCGTGTCAACTTGTCAGGTCAGTTTGTTCAGTTAACACCTTGTTTAGTTGCTGTAATCAGTATAGCTAAGTTGCTTTGACCTCTTTTATAGGCCTAGTTATTAAGTTCTTGGTTTATAATATTTTTGCTGTTTTTGGGATAAATAAAAAGCCCAGTTACGCTGCTCAGCTCTTGTTTTCACGTTGTAAACATTAACTAGGTTACTACTCAAAATGTAGCCGGCAGCAAAAGCTGATCACAGTCGTCAACTTAATCTTTGAATGCTAAAAATCATCAATGTCTCAAGACTATTATTTAATTATGCTAATTTAGGTTTACTTTCATAAGTAGTCTGACAATTATTATGAGAGTTAATTGAGTAAACACATCAGAATAGTAGCTATACTTCTAACTATTTTTTAAAGAGCAAGAATAAATTGTCTGGTACTTAGGTATATTGTGAGAGTTCTCATCCAACAGTGAAATAATTTGTTGCAAATAGAGAAGATAGGCATGCAGATGCACATCTGTCTTGTGTGCACGGGTGATAGAAAGTTATGTTTTTGACCTTGAAATGTCAAGAACTCCACAGTTTCCAATAACGTCCTTGATTACATTCCTCTTAGACACAAAATGACTCTCCGTATCTCCCTGCTTCACATAAAGACTTGTGGATGTATTCCCTTTGACACAAGATGACAAGATTAAGAAATATCTGTGGATCCACAAATCAGAAGACAGCTTGGAAAAGTGCAAATTAATGGCCGTAATGGGTTGTAATGTTCTGATATTCTTCATCTGCTCCATAGGGAAAAAAGTTTGTCACCAAAGATGTTAATTTCTCAAGCTGTTGATGGAAGAGTTCGTTTTTTAATAATAAAGTGTCTTTGCTTTCCTTTCAGGAAGTGCTGAAGAAAAGTCAGAAAAGTAGAACTGTGACTTAACTGCAGTAAAAGCAAGCGTTCATCTAAAATGAAAAGGATTGAAAGGGGGTTTAAAAAACACATATTTGCGTCACTGTGCTGTAAAAATATCATATCTTGACTGCCGGGACAGAACGTTCCTCCAATAGATACAAAACCATTATAAAACAGTTTCATATCTGTGATTCCTCCTATGGAGTGTGTATGTATGTGTGTGAGCCAAAGAGAGACTGGACAGGGTCAGTTTAACTGTTTTGTTGAACGGACAATGTAGTGGACTATGTTGGAGGAGCGGTTTGAGAAGTTTATATGCACATTTGGATACTTTTTGATTTTGCTAGAATTTTGTGTAACCGTTGGAATCTAATGTAAATGTTAAAATAATAATATTAATAATAATATGTATCTTGCTTTAAGTTCGTTTGAGTTCTGTCTCTGCCTTAATTAACTAATATAACTACGGTAAACAACAAATCTTGTTGCAAGCTTTATTGTGGATTTAAAGTGGCAGTAGGCAGTATATTTTTGGCATCATTGTGCAAAAATTCCATAATAATCTTTCAACATATTGTAATTCAAGTGTTCTGAGAGCTAACTAGACTTCTGCACCTCATCATGGCTCTGTTTTCAGGCTTTAGAAAATCTAGGCCGTGATGGCAGACTTTGACCAATCACAGGTCATTTCAGAGAGAGAGAGCGTTCCTATTGGCTGTGCTACGGTCATGTGAGCGGAACTTGGCGTTCCTTTACCAGATTTTACAATGGCGGCGGCGTCACAAACTTTCTTATTTTACAGCTAAACAGTACACTACAAGATGATTCTGAAAACATTTGAGGTGAGAAATAGTCATTACAGTAACAGAATATTGATTCATATTTGATCAGCGCTGCCTAATTTGACTGTTTGGTCGGAGTACACGAGTGATTGACAGCCGGCTCTCATAGACTGCAGCTGGACAGCAGACCTCAGATCAGCTCTGTCTGGTTGTTTTCCTCCGGTAAGTGAAATCCTTCAGATGCCGTTAGGAGCACCGGAGGACACAGTAGGACACAGAGGAACATGATTTTTTTCAGGTTACCTGTTTCATGTACTACTGTCACGATATAGCGACCGTTTTATAAAAATAACTATTTTTGATTGCTCTAATCTCGCCTACTTCAGCTTTAAGTGACAAAACTGCATGCAGTCAGTGATGACCAAATTAGCTCTGCAACTAATTATTTTCATTATCAATTCTACAGATGATTTTCTAGATTAAATCATTTAGAATAAAATGTCGGAAAATTGTGAAAAAATGTCCAATGTCCTTAGAGCCCAAGGTGACATCTTTGAATAGCTTGTTAGTTAGTAGCTAACTGTAGTAATGTTAGTCGATCTGTGTGTTAGCTAAGGGCGTGGTTTTAAAGATAAGCTAAACAATATAGTTGTAGTATATATAGTTAACTAACTGTAACATATCTTGGTTTATATTGTTTAATTTAAAGTGGCAATCTCAAAGATTTTCATGTAAATACATGTCTTTTAAGTCACTTTAAATAGCCAAATGAGTACACAATGGTGATTGAGTCTACTGATGAAAGTATTACAGTGCACACAATTCTGAAAACTTGAAGCTCACGTACATATAAATAGATTTTTTTTCTATTTCTAAGCTCATGAATCAACAAAAAGACTCCTGGCTGCTAAACTCTGAGCACAATTCATTGTTTTCACTCAAATAGAAATTAAAAATCAACCAGAACTGAAATCTTAAGGAGTGCCACTTTAAAGTAAAAATAGGAACGATTTGGCTTGGATTTTCACCATTTTGTGAACACATCTTTTGCTTGTTTTCTATCATGTACTCAAAATAAAGCAAAAATATAAGCAGCAGCATTATGAACCCCCAAGCTTAGTGTATTCATGTAACACTGGCAGTACCAGCTCACACATCATTTAGAGAGGCTTACATCGCCATCTAGTGGCTACAGTGACGATTGACAGGCTCCTCAAAGAAAGCTCCTTAATGTGACAATTAAGGCAGTTAGTGGAGGTGCAATATCATGTTTAGAGTGTGGGAGAAATTGAATTGAATTTTTGTTTAATCAATCTCATTGGGATTAACTTCTCTTTTGCAAGAGAGACCTGAGGACAAGAAACATTCACAAGAAACATTCAGCAAAACAGAAACAACACAACACATATCAGGAATTAAAAACAGTTACAAGAATTGTAAAAAACACCACAGCTGCCCCGTGGTTCAAATGAGAGAAAAGATCTTAGGTAGTTTGGAAGCTTCAACAGTAGAGATTTATAAATGAATAACATGAGATGGCTATTTCTTTGTGACTGTAAGGAGGTCCATCCAACTGTCTGATACAGAGAACAATGATCAGAAATTTGTTATTTGTGATAAAGTGTAATGCACTATGATACAAAGGGCTTTAACAGCTGAAGTGTTGATGGGGCAGCATGGCAATAGAGAATATCTCCATAGTCAAGGACACACATGAAGGCTGACTGCACAATACTTTTATGGTTGGAAGCAGACAGACATCCTTTAAATTAAAAAGTCTAGTTTGATTTTTAATTTTTGAGTCAATTGTTGAATATGGATCTTGAATGACTGCTGTCAAACCATATTCCTAAGTATTTGTATGACTCAGCAAGAGTAATGCGAGTTTAAAGTTTTTTAATGGCAGGAAAGTAAGTGTCTCTGGTTGAGGTGGAGAATACCATGTACTTTGTCTTTTCTGCATTCAAAACTAGTCTGTGATTACAGATTGATAGTTAAAAAGTATCAAACTATTTTACTGCTGTACATTGTATTAAAAATAAAAGGGTAGACCATACATGATGTTGGAAAAACTGTTTTTCAGTGTATTATTTTATAATTAGAATTTCTGAGAGAAAAACAATTTTGAAATAATGAAAGCCATCAGAATTGACCAGCCTGTGCACTGCAGGAGCTGAAATGTGGCCAGAAATTCAGTTTCTTGATGGTTAGTATGTATGGATTTAGGCTATAGCTGGACATTATACATTATAAGTCGACATCATGGATGTAGTTCAAATTTCCACAGGCAACAATTAGGCTAAGGTTAAAAGGGCACTCATGATGTCCAACCGGGTATGTGTTGTCATGTCAATAAAGCTAATAGTCATGGTGTTAGAAAAAGATTAAGTTCAAGTTTACAGTATACAAGACAGACAGTCAGTGTTGAACATTACAATAAGCTTTATTTTCAATGAGAGAAAGGACACTTGGAAGATTTAAAATACTGGATTGGTTAAGGCTCCTTCCACCACAAATTTAGCAATTTTTAAGTGGCCACATTGATAATTGTACCTGACAGACTAATGTACAGTATGTGCACCGTGGGATGTTGCATATTGGATACTGTATGCTAGTTATCCTGCCTTCCTATTATTTTTGAAGCTTTCTAATTCAAAGGTCTCTGTACGACATCCAGAGCATTAATATAGCAGCAAACAACTATTTGCTATGTAAAATCTTCACTTCACTGCTATGATCTTTGAAGCGTGAATGCAATCGCCAGAAGTAAAAAGCTAACGTTAGTGTTACGGTCCCATCCGGGCCATTAGCGATCCTAATGTGTCTATTCCCTTTTTCCCTGTGTTCCCTATTCCCTGTCTGTCTAGTGTGGGCTGTGTGTGTGTGTGTGTGTGAGGATCTCCTCCCCTGCAGGCTCTGCTTCTCCCGCGCTCTGATGCAATCTAACCACCAAATCATGATCGAATCATGCACGGCTGCTTCCAATCAGATCATCAGCTCCAGTTCGAATAACCCGGTTCTCCAGTCACTCATCGCCAGATCGTTGACTCAACCTTTGTGGTAGTTAGCCTCGGCCTCTCAGCAGTATTTTTGAGATTTTTGTTCCAAGTCTTTTTGATCTTGCTTGCTCGACCACTAAATGATTGTTTCCTGTTCCAGGATCCTCGCCTGTCTGTTGCCTGCCTGCATACCCTGCTCAACCTCAGCCTCGACATCCCCTCAGCCCATTCACCATTCCTGCTGTTTGGCAATAAAAGCCTTTTTGTTCAACTACAACTCCACTGTCTGTGACTGCATTTGAGTCCATAATATTACTGATCGTAACAGTTAGGCTATAAACTAACTACACCACGGTCACATGAGCGCGAGTATAAACACAACGAGGCTGTTAAGGCGGAGGAATCGGTTCTGATGACATTTAGTAAGCTAATGTTTACCACAGACCTTATTTCAGGCGTCTAACTAAAAATCCATTAAAAAAAACAATTGACTTCCAGACGAGGGATCCTGAGTTATGCTAACTCATTTCCGGGTTTTAGGACTCATTCCTGTAACACTCTTTTGAGCTCCTTTAAGCTTTTCCTTTCAATATCTCCATTTTAGTCTCTATAAATTTGATAATTTTCCATTGTCAGTTTCTAACTGCCATTTTAAAATTACAGCTTTTCTTGTTTTAGTTTGATCGGTCATGATCTTGAAATACAAAAATATTCAATCATCAAATCAAACATTAAATTGTGAGCTTCATTCATATACAATTATTTACCGTTAACTGGCTGGTGATTTATCTGTTCGTATGTCTTCCATATCATGATATTTGTATCTATAATTTGGCTTCAGTTTAAGTAGCATCACAGCTCAGGTGAGTTCTGAAGAACTCCTGGATCTTCTTCCAGTGGAGGACTTCAGCTGCTGCGTGGGACTTGGGCTCACCTCCCCACAGGACTGTCTCTCTTACAACCACATGAAAACTGGACGGACAGTAGGGTCCATAAGGCGGCTCTAGGTAATGTCCCGCTTCGGGGTAACACACAGTCTCAAAGTTGTCCTTCCCATGACGCTTCAGTCTCTCCACCATCATGTCCATGTAAGCCTTGCTGTCCCAGTGGAGGTCGTCCTCTGAAGCCACAAAGAGGAAATGTCCCTTGGCTTGTTCAATGGGGACCAGGGTGGCCTTGTTCTCCTCTGCCAGTGGATTATGCATAGCATTATTGACAATGAAGGCCCCTGACTCAGTGGGAACCATATTGCTGATGTCAAACATTAACGCAGGGAGGACTTGGCTCTTCTTATAGTAGAGGGGTAAAAGTGTGTTGGCAGAGCAGCCATTAATACACACTGTGGCCTTAACATCTGGCAGGTAAGAGGCTATTGATAGCGCAAGATCTCCACTTTTTGAAAGGCTTATTACACCAACTCCCTTACTGCCAACCTGTGGAAAAACATGCAAACTATTAGCTGCTTTTTACTATTTCTTGTGATGCCACACTGATGTGATGACCAAGTGATGGTATCATCAATAACACCGTACAAACTAGCAAATGTGTCCCCAAAAAAATAATCAAGGAATGATTTTCAAACATTTGGACAGTACTGTTCAAACCACTAACCTTATCTTGTTTTTTTAAAAACTCTATTGCTTCTTCAAAATAATTCAGATGGATCTCTTTGATGTTCTTCGGCATGTCATCATGACCGTACAGGGCTACGGACAGGACCACAAATCCACGACTGGCCAGCAGAGAGGCCCTTTTCTCTGACACACCATCAACAGTGTACAGATCCAACACAGCAGGGAACGGACCTCCTCCTGGATTGAAAGACACATGACACACTGTTAGTAGAATAAATTCACTGTTTTGGTCTCTTTGTTAATAATAATCAAGATAAAATGATGCCAGCATTTTCCTTTAACTGAATGATTTGAAGTGTGATAGAGACATATACCAACCTGGAGGAGTAAACAGGACTCCATGAATATTCCCCTCTTTGACGGGGAGCCGGCTGACCCCATCTCCTATCAGAAACCTCTCATTGGTCTCCTCTGCCAGCATCCTGCCCTCCCCTTCCTCCTCATGCACAGAGAACTTCACAACGTGCGGGTTTAGTGAATTCATTTTTTTAAACCTTTTGTGCAAGGCGTCTGCTTTCATGGACCACAGCAGACCCATGGATTCAACCCCGATGTAGCTCCCACCGAGAGAGGGGTCTCTCTCCAGGTCGATCTCCCCGCTCCTATCAGCCTTGTAGGTGGCCGAGGAGCTAAACACCACCCCCTTCTCGTCAGTCGATCTGGCTCTCATAGTGACCACCTGTCTCGACCTCAGCCCGGCCACCTTCACCTGAATGGGCTCATCAAACAAGCATCTGGCTCTCGGCAGCAGCCTCAGTCTGATTTGGGAGGACATGTCTTCTGAAACATAGAAAGCAGAAAGTACATTGCATTATTAAAGATTAAACCAGTGCCTTTTGTCACGTGTCAGATGTCTGTGAGTTATTAGCAGTTTCACCAAAGAGTGATAGCTCCTCTAAACATCTCAGTTGATTTCATGTAAATAACTGCTCGAGGCCTGGTTGAAGAGCTAAAACTCTCCAATATTTCACAAAAAAACATTGATAAGAGAACATCCATCCTTCAACTTCCACTTATCCGGGGCCAGGTCGCGGGGGCAGCAGGGAATTCCAGACATCCCTCTCCCCAATAGCGATTTCCAGCTCTTCTTGGGGGACCCCGAAACGTTCCCAGGCCAGACAAGATATATAATCTCTCCAGCGTGTTCTGGTCTATCCCGGGGCCTCTTACCAGTTGGACGTGCTTGGAAAACTTCCAAGGGGAGGCGCCCTTTCCACGCGAAGGAGCAGCGGCTCTACTCCGAGCTCCCTACAGATGTCTGAGCTCCTCACCCTATCTCTAAGGCTGAGCTCAGCCACCCTACGGAGGAAACTCATTTAGGCCGCTTGAATCCACAATCTCATTCTTTTGGTCAATACCCAGAGCTCATAACCATAGGTAAGGGTTGGAACAGTAAGAGAACAGTACAGCAAAAATACAAATTTTGCCATACAACTTCTTCTTTCCTACCTCATTAATCATCTGACGACCCCTAAGATTTATCTTGTGACCCTTTTGAAGTGTGTCTGAGCCCCAGTTTGTGAACCACTGAATTAACTTGTATTCCTAGATTAATTTGAATGTGATATAAAGTACTGTAATGAAGGTTACGATATTGTAAACCTAGTTCTATAAGCACAAGCTGAGCCCTCTACTGGACTCAATGGGTACTACTGTCCTCCAATCACACACACGCATTCGCCCACTCAGATTTGCATAAACGTAGCCTGCCAATCAGGACCTTCCTACCGAAGACTGTTCCGTTTGCCTGAGGGGGGTCATGCATTCAACATAACATGCCAACGCACGAACAGGGCATAGCAGATGCGACTTTGCCTCCCTGTCTTCCGCATGGGGTGATGTTAAAAGCATCCAGTTTTATGACCCTCAACCTGAATGATCTCCTTAAGTTCTTAGGAACAAAGTAGGGGGTTTGGTCTGAGAGTAGCCCTGCTGCGGTCACCACGAAGCATCAAGCAACTGGGGTGCACCGATAGGGCGGTCAGTTCACATACTCTATTGGCTGAGGTCAATGCAAGCAGCAAGCTGTCTTGAATGACAACGCCTTTAAAGACGAACGCTAGAGGCTCAAAAGGTTCCTTCACCAACGCCTCAAGCATCAATGAAAGTTCCCACCGCGGGGAGGACACATGCACTACTGGTCGTTGCCTCCTGACCCCCTGTTGAAACCGCTTCATGAAAGGGTGGACAAAGACCAGTCTGTTGCCGAAACCCTCATGGCAGGAAATAATGGCTGCTGCGTACACTTTAATAGTGGTATGAGCCCTCTATCCATCAAACACTGTAAAAAAGAGGGAACAGACCAGACTGCACAGGACAGGGGATCTAGCCTCCTTTCCTCGCACCAGTGTTGGAACCCTAACCACTTTGCCTTGTATCAGGCAGTGGTGGATCCCGCTCTTGCCACCTGGATAGTCTGCACAACCTGCACAGACAGTCAAGCCCTCCTCATTCTGTCCCTCTCAAGAGCCAAGCCTGGAGAGGATGGCCCAGAGTGGGCAAAGCTCCTACTGCCCCCACCTCCTGAGACAGAGTCCCACAGTCCTGGGGGATGGTCCAGGGCTTGGCTGCCAACATCTGAGTCAGTTCTGCATACCATGGTGCTGAGCACCGACCTGGTGCTATCAGAATGACTTACAACTGCTTCCGCCTCTCTCTCTCCAGTAGGGGAGGGATGAGATGGAGTGGTGGGAAGGCGTAAAGCAGCTTTCTTGGCCATGGCATGTGTGCAAATGCGTCCACCTCCCAGGGGTGGGTTGTCCTGCCGTGCCAGGGAGAACCATAGCGGGAAGTGGGTGTTGTGTCAATCAACGAACGGATCCACCTCCGCTACCCCGACCTGGGAATGTGGAAAGCCTTCAGAAACCGGGTGCTCTGAGGCCCACATCCACTGGTTTGCTGCTGTTTCCAACAGGGCAACGGACTGAACTCCGCCCTGCCTGTTGATGTAAACCACCATGTTGCAGTTGTAGGTCCTCACCAGCATTTGCTTTCCCGTATCAGGGCCCTGAAGTGCTGAAGGACCAAGAACATTGCCTGGAGCTCGAGGAGGTTTATGTATCAGTCCTCCGCCGGAGGCCACACTCCACCATCCGCATCCATAAACAGTGCAACATAGGAGGATGATAAACAATAAGAGCCTACCATTACCTTGTTTGTAGCACAATACCTATGACCATTTTACTGATATACATTGCATTAAAAATAAAAGAGTTTCTTGACGGTTAGTATGTATGGATGTAGGCTATAGCTCCAAACAGAGGCCTGTTCTACGAAGCGAGTTCAACATACCCAGGGTATCTTCTCGTTATCTGGCTTAACTAACCCTAACAAACGAGATCACACTAAGCGGTCCTACGAAGGTGGTTATCAACTCGGTAAATCAACCCAGGGTTTCTCAATCTGGCTGTGAGCACGTTCACATGAACGGGGCGGTGTTTGCAACATATGACCAATCACAGACATGGACAAGTCCACAGACTTGCAGACAGACAGGCAGAGCGGCACATTTACAAAGGAAGAGTAAGCTATATTAGACAAATACGAAGAAGTTAACCACATAATCCAGACTAAAAGTAACACAGTTGAAGCTGCCAAATGCAGGAAGGACAGCTGGCAAAAGAAAAACTCCCGATGTGTGAATGCGTAAATTAACAGACTTATTAATTTAACGGAACAATCAAAAGTCACATATAGTCGTCTAGATATAAATAGCTATAATAAATGTTATGGCTGGATGGGTTACACCTCATTATGCCCATTATTATATATGGGGCATGTATAACTATTTCAACCTTCTCTCAGCTGCATCCCCATCTCCGGCTGTGTGAAACGGACTCAAGACCAAGTAAAAAAATAAGTATAAAAATATAATTCAAAGCGGTAAACACCCAGAGCATACATCCAGCTGTCCTTCATGCATTTGTCAGTTTAAACTGTGTTGTTTTTAGTCTGGATTATGACTTATACTTCTTTTTATTTGTGTAATATTACCATGCAATCCGCGCACTGAGCTTTGATTGGTCAGTAGGCGGTGCTTTTAGACGAGTTGATCTCTTATCTGGAACATAACCTGCTCCAGAGCAGGTTAGCTCTTCAGCATAAGTTACCATGGCGATCTACCCCGGTAAGAAGTGATCCACCTTCGTAGGACGGAAAACCCAGGGTTAACCCTGAAGTTACCTCGCTAACGCCAAATCCTGCTTTGTAGCACAGGCCTCAGGTATATGTTGACATGTCAATAACATGATGCCTAGTGCCATGTTGAGGAGACAGGTTAGTCTAGTTTATAGACATGGTGTTAGAAACAAAGACTCCACCTTTAACTGCCGGTACAGAACGTTCCTCCAAGGAATGTGTACCGGTGTGTGTGAGCCAAAGAGAGACACATCTTGTTGCAAGCTTTATTTGACATTTAGATTGGATTTAAGTGACAAAACTGCATGCAATCAGTGATTGTACAGACCAAATTAGGGCTGCAACTAATTATTTTCATTATTGATTATTGATTAAAAATGAGAAAAATGTTCAATGTCCTTAGAGCCCAAGGTGACATCTTTAGGTGTGAACGCACTCAAGACGCATTGAGGACGCTGAGATCGGATCTATTAATTTAATTAGCTTTAACTAGCTTCTTTTGGCTGACCTTTGAACTGTTCAAAGTCCCAAAATATTCAGTTAGCTATATATCAAATATTAGGTAGGTAGGTAGGTACTTTATTAATCCCCGAGGGGAAATTTCTGAGTTACAGCAGCAATGATAGATCAAGCACACAACAAGAATAAGAATATATAAGATTAAAAATAGGCATGTGCAATAAATACTCTTAAAAGCTGGTTAGCCAGTGCCAGTACTAATCTCCAGTTGTGAAGCATTTCTTACTGCACTGGTGAATGGATGAGTAACAGTGTGTGTGTGTGTGTGTGTGTGTGTGTGTGTGTGTGTGTGTGTGTGTGTGTGTAAGGGGGGGGGTAATTCAGCTAGTCCAGAGATGAGTTGTACAGTCTGATGGCAGTGGGTAGGAAGGACCTTCTGTGCCGCTCTGTGGTACACCGAGGTAGGATAAGTCTTTTGCTGAATGTGCTCCTCTGTCTGGCCAAAGTGTGGTGAAGTGGGGGGGTGGTGTTGTCCATAATAGCCAGCAGCTTAGCCAGCACTCTCTTCTCAGCCACCATACCCACTGGGTCCAGGTTGGCTCCAAGGACAGACCCCGCCTTCTTTAATAGCTTGTCTATACTGCCGGCATCCGTGGCTTTAATGCCGCTGCCCCAGCATACAACAGCAAAGAAGAGGCCCCCCCCCACCACTGACTGATGGAGCACACTCAGCATTGTCCTGCATACATCGAAGGACCTGAGCCTCTTGAGGAAGTGGAGTCGGCCCTGGCCCTTCTTGTATATGGCCTCAGTGTTCACACTCCAGTCCAGCTTGCTGTCCAGGTGCACTCCCAGGTACTTATAGGACTGCACCAGTTCCACCTTCTCCCCCCCGATGGAAACAGGGGTGATTGGTGTCTTAGTCCTCTTAAAATCTACCACCATCACCTTTGTTTTTACCACATTTACCTGCATTTGATTTTGGTTGCACCACACCACAAATACACTGATTAGTCCACTGTAAACACATAGAAATAACACAAGAATACAGGGGAGCTGCTGCAACAGGCTGTCGCTCTCACAGCGCCATGACACTTTCACATGTTGATTAAAGTAATCATGCATGAAATGATAACTGAAAAGTTCTATCAACTCCATGGGCTCCATGGGTGAAAACAATGGTGCCCTCTGTGTGTGGTGTTCTCCACCACTATGGCCCTTTTTAATTGCTGATATGCATCAATCTCAGTCACCTTTATTGACAGGAATGCAGTGAAAATTAACACTGGAGTTGGTAATTCCATTTGTAAAGTTTCTTACATACCTCAGCCCAGCGTAGTGAAAATTGTCTTTGAACAGCAGTCAGTATTCGGTCATCTAGATTGTTAGAAAGTGACTCTAGTGTCTGGGAGGAGCCGCGGGCTCACGGGTGAGCTCAATCTGCCCATAATCAGTGCTCCAATGATAAGGAGGGGAGGAGAAAGCATTCCTCTGTTTGCTCTACCCAGACCCGTTCCCTTATCCTCATCATGCGTCTAAAATCCACCAATGAAGTTAAAGGGGAAGTTCATTTTAGAAAAGTCCTTTTTTGGTGGAATTATCAGGCTGGCTGTCCCTAATTCTGGTTACCTCATGTCAAATACTTAAGTGTCCCCCCCCCTGACTCCAACCCTCGCCAATTAGGGCACCTAAACATAGATGCTAATAGCAGCAAGAATGCTTTTTCCATGTTATTTTTTATTATTATTATTTATGGATAGTGATATTGATATAAAAGTGCCTCCTTCCTCCACTACAGTCAAAGCATAGGCTAATGGAGCTGCCCCAGTCTGACTTGCATCAAGGTGACCACTTTCTTGGACATAGGCCTGGAATCGATTAGTCAATCAACAGAAAATTAATGGTCAGTTATTTTTGATAATCGATAAATCATATGAGTAATTTTTCCCAGCGAAAAATGCCAAATATTCATTGACTCCGTCTTCTCAATTGTAGTTAAAGATTTGCTTTTACCTAATTTATATCATTGCAAACTGACTATCTTTGGGTTTTGGATTGTTGGTCAGAAAAAAACAAGATATTTGAAGCATGTTGGGCTTCAGCAAAATTGTGAAAGGCCCTACAGGTCACTATAGATAATGACATGTTGGTTGCAGCCCAATTGCTTTCACTTTGTGTAAAGCTAAATATCTGCATATGACTATAACTAGCTAACTAAAGTAACGTTGGTCGATCTGTGTGGGCGTTGTTTTAAAGATTAGCTAAACAATTATAGTAGTAGTATAGGCCTATGTAGTTGACTAACTGTGATGGAATTTTCCATCTATTCCTTGAGGTTGCGGGGATCTGTCTCTGAGTCCTCTCTCGCCTGGGTCGGAGGCCAGCGTTTGCCAGTGTGCGGTTGGCTGTCCCTCCGACTGGCTCCACTGGGTTGCATTGCTGTCTGAGGGTGAAACGTCTGCGTCTACAGTTAAGGAGTGGAGCCTGTTGCTGGGACAACCAAGGTCACAGAGAAGCCACTAAGACACTGAGCCCTGGGGGAGAGGTCCGAGTTTTGAGGCCTTCACGCAGCGAACACATCACTGGTGGAGACCTGATGATTCTCCTTGATCAAGCTTCAATAAAACCTTCTGTGTAAGACATCAAAGTCTTCTGGGCCTCTTACTTCCTGCTGATGAGTTAACCTGTGTACAAGAAATGTCACAATTCTAAATGTAACCTTTCTTGGTTTAGGCCTATATTGTTTAATTTAAAGTGATACACATCAGACTGGCACACATAGGTACTTGGCATAAAGTTAAGGCCGTGCTCCCTTTTGGGGGAAAGAAAACCGAACATCCCATAGACTTCAATGCAATGTGACCTATGCATTCATCTCTTGTTATACCAATGTTTGTTTTAAACACAAGTCTATTATAATTATTTTGCGACCTTGCATGAACCTGAGGGTTTGCAATACCTTAATAAGTGAAGGTTGATCGCCGTCATGTCCCTTCAGTCTTCCCCCGTCCAACACAATGGATGGATATTACTTATCCAGACTTTTATACATATTTGATTGAATCATGTTAGGCTAAGTGTTGTCTGTAAATTACCAGCCTGTTAATAGCCAACTGTTTGATCTACAGGCTGAGATTTAGTTGGAGACGACAGTCTGATGCTGCTATAACGTTAATGTATGACTGTATTACTGCAGCAGCCTCACACTCAAGCTAACGTTAGCTAGCCATGCTAGTCACTGTCACCAGCATCATTTAGCCCACTGACAGTGAATATTCACGTATCGTATGTGCCTCAAATCTCAGTGTGAAAGCCTCGGTTAACCCGCTACATAATAGCTTTTCATCATTTTCTCTCCTGTGACAGCGAGTTTCTTTTCCTCAAAAGGGAGCGCAGCCTCGGTGATGCTGGTCTGCTCTATAGCTTGGAGCCATAAAACCCCTCAATTATATATCTTTTTAGGACATGGCAGGGGAACAAATCGGAGATCAG
This sequence comes from Sebastolobus alascanus, assembly GCA_916701645.2. Taxonomy (NCBI): domain Eukaryota; kingdom Metazoa; phylum Chordata; class Actinopteri; order Perciformes; family Sebastidae; genus Sebastolobus; species Sebastolobus alascanus. Next base: position 43,086 of record CAKAOJ020000019.1, read on the forward strand.
CGTTTTTGGATTTATTGTTGGTACAATCAACTACACAGCAACTCTTCTTCTGTTATGCTGTTCCCGTCATCGAGGGTCACAGGATTGTTTACCCCAAGAAAGGGGCGTGGTCATGAGAGCCTACACTGGATTACATATTGCCAGTCTGATGTATTCTGGAAAAACCGAATCGGAATCTAACAGGAAGTAGTTTCATTGACACAAAATAAAGTTAAATAACAGTACAGCTGCTTCACAATAAAAGATTTACAATGGCGAAGTGGTCTACAAGCTTTTATTGTGAGTAGCGAAAGGAAGTATGGAATTTATATTATCATATGTTTAACTAGGAAGAAGAATTCGCTAGGACATAACACAATCTTATGTAGCATTTGAATTCATCCTAGAAAACAATAACGATTTGTCTTGGATTTTGACCATTTTGTGAACATATCTTTTGCTTGTTTTCTATCATGTTGTGCTCAAAATAAAGCAAAGGTAGAAGCTGTTGCAGTATGAAAGCTTAGTGTATTCCTCTAACACTGGCAGTACCAGCTCACACATCATTTAGAGAGGCTTACATTACCATCTAGTGGCCAAGGTGACGATTGACAGGCTCCTCAAAGAAAGCTCCTTAAAGCTGAAGTAGGCGAAATTGGAGCAAATATGATTAAAAAAAGTTATTTTTATAAAACGGTCGCTATATCCTGAAAGTAGTACATGAAACAGGTAACCTGAAAAAAATCATGTTCCTCTGTGTCCTCCGGTGTCCTCCTTTGCTCCTAACGTCATCTGCAAGATTTCACAGACCGGAGGAAAACAAACAGTCAGAGCTGACCTGCGATCTGCTGTCCATCCGCTGTCTATATGAGAGACGGCTGTCAATCACTCATGAACTCCGACCTAACGGTCAAACTAGGCCGCGCTGATCAAATATGAATCAATATTCTGTTACTGTTATGCCTATTTCTCTCCTCAAATGTTTTCAGAATCATCTTGTAGTGTACTGTTTAGCTGTAAAATGAGAAAGTTTGTGACCCGGCAGCCATGTTGAAATCTCTTGAAGGAACGCCAAGCACCGGTCACATGACCGGAGCACAGCCCATAGGAACGCTCTCTCTCTGAAATGACCTGTGTTTGGTCAAAGTCTTCCGTCACGGGCTAGATTTTATAAAGCCTGAAAACAGAGACATGATGAGGTGCAGAAGTCTAGTTATCTCTCAGAACATTTGAATTACAATATGCTGAAAAGTTATTATGGAATTTTTGCCCAATTATGCCAAAAACGTATGTATATATATATACAGTATACATATATATATATATATGTATACATTTATATATATATGTATAAATACAGTATACATATATATATATATATATATATATATATATATGTATGCATCACTTTCCTTCCCTATTCTCTCTCCTCAGTGGTTTGTGTGACAACATCATCCAGGACAACATCTACAGCTACCTGGTCCTTCCCAACCGCATCACCATCCCTCTGGTTGGGGAGGCCCAGCTGGCCTAGCTATGCTTACTGTATGTTATCTATAGGCTACATATCTACAGACTATCAGTCTAGGCACAGGAACTGCATTTTATCATACTGTCGGAGATGTGTCGGTAGTTTTGTTACGGGGCTTTGCACAGAGCTGCACTCGCTCACCCGACGCTCGCTCTCCGCCCTGGCTCTCTGAAGCTCTGTACCTCGCTGTTGCCTGGCAAAGGCAGCGGTGTCGGCGGCACAGAGGTGCCTGGGGACCGCTGGTACAATAACCTTATATTCTGATGTTAATAAAATGTACCCGATTTCACGAATATGAAGGATATTACTAACATTCATGTAATATTACGTCACGACGTCTACTGTATTAGCCATGTGTTTACTACGTGTTTATTTGCATATAGAGCGGAGAAGTGAGATCGGATCACTTGTGTTCACTGGAGACGCATGTGGTGACTCATTCTATTGCCAGATGTGAACGTACTTAAGACGTACTTAAAGCTGTCAACTTGTGTTCGGATCACTCAGGACGTGTGTCAATGCCAGGTCTGAACAGACCTAAGTTACAACTTCACCCACTCTTTTGACGTCCTCTGAAACAAACAGTACTTTTCTTATGGAATATTGTACATGAGTTAAAGCCCTTTTTTTTGAATGATTAAGCCAAAAAATCGCAATGGGTATAGTGTTTTTCACAGTATCTCCTCCACAGATGTTCTCAATGCGTATGATGAGTTCTGAATCGATTGCTCAAATAATCAAGTTGACAATCGAGCAATCGTTCAAGTCATGCATCTACCAAAAATGCAAATAATCTTTTTGTCTCAGCTCCTAAAATATGAAGATTTGCTGCTTTTCTCTGTGTCACATTATTATTAATTGAATGTATTTGGGTTTTGGACTGTTGGTCGGACAAAATTAGACATTTGAAGACGTTACTGTGGGCTTTGGGAACTTGTAATTTAATTGATTACTGGTCAAAAATAATGAATCTATATAGAAAATTATTTTCATTTGTGGCCCCACAGTAATTAAACATTTCAGATTCACTGTTGATAAAAAGAAAAGTTCATATGTACATACTCTAATGTATACTGCAATAAGGACAGCTGCACGTAAAAATTCGGTAGTTTATGGATTAACTGAGTACATTATGTGTTCTGAATATTGTGTTTCTCGTGTCTTATACAAATCATATTTGTCATAAAGAGTTTGCGCTGCATGTAATAGGATTTCACACTCCATTTGCCTGATGGTAGTTTTTCATCAAAGGACGGGGCTCCTGAAATCGACGGGGAGCTTTCACAGTGAAGTCTCAGTGGTGTTTAATGAGTGCAGCGTTACTTTAATTTCCACCAGAGAGCCCATTCACTGAGCCGCCGTGTGAGAATCATTTTGTCGTGACGCTGCAGCCAGACGCAGCTGGATGAGTCAGCCTTGCTCACTGAAAGTTTTGTGTTGTTTGTGACTTGTTTTTCAGCCTGATGATCGACGTGGTTGAGCTCCAGAAGGAACAGAAGGTCGATGAGGTAACCTGCACCTCCTCCTCCTCCTCCTCTCAGTGCCTTCAGCAGTCAGCTCCATTTTAGACTCAAATACTACTGTAATGAAGTTTGTTTGGAAACAGCGGGCCGTGGTAACCCGTTTTACCCGGGTGAGAGGCTGAAAGTCTCATTGTACAAAATATAAATTGTCTTTATTTCATGGACTACAATAGACTATTTAAAACATGTATAGGAAATCACTCTGCTATGGCTGGGTAGTACCGGGCGGCCGGGCGCAAATTATGGCTTTCCCCACCTGACTGCAATCACCACTCGTTGGGAATTTAAATACACAAGGGAAGTTACACAATAAACCCAATACCTAGGCTAGGAGTTTAGATGCACACAGCAACAGGGCAGATTATGATGCAAAACACCATAATGCACACAATACACTGCAACCGGAAAATACAGCCACTTTCACACACCTTAAAGGCAGGGTTGACGATGTTATCCAGTATACACTATTTGTTATACTGGTTGAAATGGTCTTTACACCCCGACAGCGATCCATTACTTATGAGCTCTGTAAAAGGACCGGAAAAGAGCCGTCATCTGTAGCTGCTGTAATCCTGTAAAAACGTCTACCATTCACTGCCTCGCGGTCCGCTTGGAAAGAACCAATCAGATGCCTCCCTGCCTCCCTGCTCGTACTCTACCCTTGGCGTGCACCAGCCTGAACTCAAAGCGCGTCGCCGCCGCACGTTTCCTGGAGATTGGAAGAGAAAACTCAGCCCTGCAGTAGCACTGCTGCGGTTACTTGTCATGAGGTAGCGTTGTTGAGTTGAGGTCCTCTCTCCGCTTTGTGTCTGTGAAGTAGTTACGATGCGGCGGTGCTCGTGCATGTGTGTGGTGGGCGTTGCCTTGGAAGGAGCCCCGACGGGAGGGGTTGGGTTTAGACGGAGCTTCTGAGGAGATGCTACTTTCAAATTATGCTAGCTTTCCAACATCTTCGACTCTATCTTTAAGGCAGTTCAGGTCGCAGAAATGCCTCAGTGCCCTCCCCATACACCCTTTCTACTCCCCCATAGCTCTGTCCGCTACACACGGGCTAAAATTACAAATGTTAGCACTTGATAAGATTAAAAAGAGTCACTCAACTGACGGAGCCGAAGTTTGAGTTTTTGTAAGTTATATATTCCTTTTCCATCCTTTTCAGCCATGATGCATATTCAGCATGATACCGCTCACATTGACTACCCACACTTCTTGTTTTAATCTTATTTGTTTTACTTTCTTCAGAAATTTAATTTTGTGACTTTTTTCTCTCCTCATTAGAACGACCTACCAGCACAGAACAAATATCATCAAACAAATAGATGGCATTTTTGTGCACATTATATACCATTAAATGGCATACAAGTTGTACTATCAATTGAAATAAATAAAACAATTTTTAAAAAAGAAAATTTGTAAATTTGTAAATAATGAATGAAAGGTATACTTTATGTAACATAATGTGGCAGTAGGAAGAGTATTTTTGGCATCATTGGGCAAAAATTCCATAATAACCTTTCAGCATATTGTAATTCAAATGTTCTGAGAGAAAACTAGACTTCTGCACCTCATCATGGCTCTGTTTTCAGGCTTTAGAAAATCTAGCCTGTGACGGGAGACTTTGACCAATCACAGGTCATTTCATTGAGAGAGCGTTCCTATTCGCTGTTCTCATTTTACAGCTAAACAGTACACTACAAGATGATTCTAAAAACATTTGAGGCGAGAAATAGGCATTACAGTAACAGAATATTGATTCATATTTGATCAGCGCTGCCTAGTTTGACCGTTTGATCAGAGTACACGAGTGATTGACAGCCGGCTCTCATAGACGGCAGCTGGACAGCGGACCTCAGATCAGTTCTTACTGCTTGTTTTCCTCCGGTAAGGGAAATCCTTCAGATGCCGTTAGGAGCACCGGAGGACACAGTAGGACACAGAGGAACAGGATTTTTTTCAGGTTACCTGTTTCATGTACTACTGTCACGATATAGCGACTGTTTTATGAAAATAACTTTTTTTAATCATTTTTTTGCTCCAATCTGGCCTACTTCAGCTTTAAATCTCTTTAAATAATTCATAAATCAGTTCAGTGTCTTAATATTGTTCCGGTGTGGCTGTTGCTCAGATGGTAGAGCAGGTCGTCCACCAATTGGAAGGTCGGTGGTTCGATCCCCGGCTGCTCCCGTCACATGTCGATGTGTCCTTGAGCAAGACGCTTAACCCCAAATTGCTCCCGAAGGCATAGCCATCAGTATGTGAATGAGTATTTAGATTAGATCCTGATGGGCAAAATTGGCACCTTGCAGTGTATAAATGTGTGAATGCTGACATGTAGTGTAAAGTGCTTTGAGTGGTCGGAAGACTAGAAAAGCGCTATATAAATGAAAGTCCATTTACCATTTAATAAAAGAAGGGAGAGATTTACGGACATGAAATAAAATAGTAAATAACATAAAAATAGTTAAGTTGTATTTTCTGGTTCTCAATTTAGTACAAAATACATTTTTATGGCTTCTAATTAGGGCTGTCAATCCATTGAAGTTGTTAATCGGGATTTATTGCAAATTAATCAGACATTTTTTATCTGTTCAAAATGTACCTTAAAGGGAGATTTGTCAAGTATTTAATACTCTTATTAACATGGGAGTGGGCAAATATGCTGCTTTATGCAAATGTATGTATATATTTATTATTGGCCTCTCCGGGAACCATCACCTTAACGTGGTGGAGAGGTTTGGGTGTCCCTATGAACCTGAGAGCTATGTTGTCTGGAGCCTGGTGCTCCTGGTAGGGTCTCACATGGCAAATTGGTTTCAGGCGAGGGGCCAGACTAAGAATGGTTCAAAGTACCCCAATGAATAAACGAGGTAGAGGACAAGTGACCCAGCCCGGAGGAAGCCCGGGGCCCACGTCTGGAGCCAGGCCCAGACGGAGGGCCCGTCAGCGAGCGTCTGGTGGCCGGGCTTGCCACGGAGCCCGGCCGGGGATACCCCGAAGAAGCAACGTGGCACCCCCCTCCTCTCCATCCTGTGGGCTCACCACCTGCGGGAGGAACCGCTGGGGTAGGGTGCGCAGCCACATGGGTGGCAGCGAAGGCCAGGGACCTCGACGGACCAGACCTGGGCCGCAGAGGCTGGCTCTGGGGACGTGGAACGTCACCTCTCTGTGGGGGAAGGAGCCGGAGCTTGTGCGGGAGGTGGAGCGCTACCAGTTAGATCTGGTGGGGCTTACCTCTACGCACAGCCTCGGTTCTGGAACCGTACTCCTGGATAGGGGTTGGACTTTATTCTTCTCTGGAGTTGCCCAAGGTGCGAGGCGCCGGGCGGGTGTGGGGATACTCACAAATCCCCGGCTGAGTGCCGCTACGTTGGAGTTTACGCCGGTGGACGAGAGGGTCGCCTCCCTACGCCTTCGGGTTGTGGGGGGGAAAACTCTGACTGTTGTGTGTGCGTATGCACCGAACAGCAGTTCAGAGTATTCGGCCTTCTTGGAGACCCTGAATGGAGTCCTGCATGGGGCTCCAGTAGGGGACTCCATAGTTCTCCTGGGAGACTTCAACGCGCACGTGGGCAATGATGGAGACACCTGGAGAGGCGTGATTGGGAGGAATGGCCCCCCTGATCTAAACCCGAGTGGTCGGTTGTTACTGGACTTCTGTGCTAGTCATGGACTGTCCATAACAAACACCATGTTCGAACATAAGGATGCTCATAAGTGTACGTGGTACCAGAGCACCCTAGGCCGAAGGTCAATGATCGATTTTGTTATCGTATCGTCTGATCTGAGGCCGCATGTTTTGGACACTCGGGTGAAGAGAGGGGCGGAGCTGTCAACTGATCACCATCTGGTGGTGAGTTGGGTCAGAGGGTGGGGGAAGACTCTGGACAGACCTGGTAAACCCAAACGGGTAGTGCGGGTGAACTGGGAACGTCTGGAGGAGGCCCCTGTCCGAGAGACCTTCAACTCACACCTCCGGCGGAGCTTTTCTGGCATCCCTGTAGAGGTTGGGGGCATTGAACCCGAGTGGACGATGTTCAAAGCTTCCATTGCTGAAGCTGCGGCAGTGAGCTGTGGTCTAAAGGTCTTAGGTGCCTCAAGGGGCGGCAACCCTCGCCCTCTTTTGTAGAGGCAGAGCTGGAAGCTGATGGGGGATCATCATCAATTTCCCTGGTGGAAGTCACTGAGGTAGTCAAACAACTCCACAGTGGCAAAGCCCCGGGGATTGATGAGATCCGTCCAGAAATGCTGAAAGCTTTGGGTGTGGAGGGGGTGTCTTGGATGACACGTCTCTTCAACATTGCGTGGAAGTCGGTGACAGTGCCTACGAAGTGGCAGACAGGGGTGGTGGTTCCCCTCTTCAAAAAGGGGGACCAGAGAGTGTGTGCCAATTACAGGGGTATCACACTACTCAGCCTCCCTGGTAAAGTCTACTCCAAGGTGCTGGAAAGGAGGGTTCGGCCGATAGTCGAACCTCGGATTGAAGAGGAACAATGCGGATTCCGTCCTGGCCGTGGAACAACGGACCAGCTCTTCACTCTCGCAAGGATCCTGGAGGGGGCCTGGGAGTATGCCTATCCAGTCTACATGTGTTTTGTGGACTTGGAGAAGGCGTATGACCGGGTCTCCCGGGAGATACTGTGGGGGGTGCTGCGGGAGTACGGGGTGAGGGGGGCCCTTCTTAGGGCCATCCAATCTCTGTACGCCCAAAGCGAGAGCTGTGTCCGGATCCTCGGCAGTAAGTCGGACTCGTTTCCGGTGGGGGTTGGCCTCCGCCAGGGCTGCTCTTTGTCACCAATCCTGTTCGTGATATTCATGGACAGGATATCGAGGCGTAGTCGGGGGGAGGAGGGTTTGCAGTTCGGTGTGCTGAGGATCTCATCGCTGCTTTTTGCAGATGATGTGGTCCTGTTGGCATCATCGGACTGTGACCTCCAGCACTCACTGGATCGGTTCGCAGCCGAGTGTGAAGCGGCTGGGATGAGGATCAGCACCTCTAAATCTGAGGCCATGGTTCTCAGCAGGAAACCGATGGATTGCCTACTCCGGGTAGGGAATGAGTCCTTACCCCAAGTGAAGGAGTTCAAGTACCTCGGGGTCTTGTTCGCGAGTGAGGGGACAATGGAACGTGAGATTGGCCGGAGAATCGGAGCAGCGGGGGCGGTACTGCATGCGCTTTACCGCACCGTTGTGACGAAAAGAGAGCTGAGCCGGAAGGCAAAGCTCTCGATCTACCGGGCAATCTTCGTTCCTACTCTCACCTATGGTCATGAGAGTTGGGTCATGACCGAAAGAACGAGATCGCAGGTACAAGCGGCCGAAATGGGATTCCTCAGGAGGGTGGCTGGCGTCTCCCTTAGAGATAGGGTGAGAAGCTCAGTCATCCGTGAGGGACTCGGAGTAGAGCCGCTGCTCCTTTGCGTTGAAAGGAGCCAGTTGAGGTGGTTCGGGCATCTAGTAAGGATGCCCCCTGGGTGCCTCCCTAGGGAGGTGTTCCAGGCACGACCAGCTGGGAGGAGGCCACGGGGAAGACCCAGGACTAGGTGGAGAGATTATATCTCCACACTGGCCTGGGAACGCCTCGGGATCCCCCAGTCAGAGCTGGTTAATGTGGCCCGGGAAAGGGAAGTTTGGGGCTCCCTGCTGGAGCTGTTGCCCCCGCGACCCGACCCCGGATAAGCGGTTGAAGATGAGTGAGTGAGTGATTTATTATTGGAAATCAATTAACAACACAAAACAATGACAAATATTGTCCAGAAACCCTCACAGGTACTGCATTTAGCATAAAACGATATGCTGAAATCATAAAATGGCAAACTGCAGCCCAACAGGCAACAACAGCTGTCAGTGTGTCAGTGTGCTGACTTGACTATGACTTGCCCCAAACTGCATGTGATTATCATAAAGTGGGCATGTCTGTAAAGGGGAGACTCGTGGGTAACCATAGAACCCATTTCCATTCAGATATCTTGAGGTCAGAGGTCAAAGGACAGATAATCTGCAGTTTCCTTCCAGGATGCTGTCATGTATGAATCATCAAAACAATCACTTTTTAAAGCGTTACTGCATCGTAATCTTTACAAAAATATTAATTTTAATAATTTTGTTGAGCATTTCTACAAATTGCATCATTCTCTGTGAGCCACAAGAAAAAAAGAGCACAATAAATGCTGGACGTATAAATCATTGCTGTGTTATAACAATGAGTGATGAAGAGTAGCAGAAACAGTTATTTGTAGCTGTGAAAATGAATATGACTGAAGAACCCTGAAGCGTTCTGGTATCGATATTATAAAGGAGCATGTCTTTGTCTGCAGTGGTTTGTGATGGAGGATGTGGCTACAGGGAAGCTGCACGTCAAACTGGAATGGTTATCTCTGCTGCTCACACCTGAGAAGCCGGACCAGGTACAGAACCACTGCTTCACCGAGCAGTTCATTTCAATTATTGAGATGTCATATTAGACTCTGGGGAACTTGTGATGGACATTTAACCTCCAGCCCGCCCAAACCTTTTGCCACATTCTTCCCATGAAGCCTCACAGGACCAATTTGGCCAAAAAGCATTATATCTTTTTTCTTTCCCCGCAGGCACTGATGAGCTTCAAAGCTGATCGTGCATCAGGCCAATGACAGCCGTTCGTCTGCGCTGCTCGTCGTCCTTCTGGATTCAGCCAGAAACCTTCCGTCAAGTCGGTCTGGTCCAACTTCCCAGCGTGCACCTGCAGTAATGATTTCCAGTTTCATCTTAGAGTCAACAGATACTGTATAACAAATACAGATATTTATTGTGTCCAGCTGAAGAAAAATGGTGATTTACAGATGCTTCTGGAGGCTGATGTTTACGACCTGCCTGTCATGAATCAGACTCCATTTTGTCATCATGCCAGTTTTGCCATGGGATGGAAGCACCTTTATTTTTTTGTCGAATGTATAGCTTAATTATTGAATCCCCTTTTTCACCGCAAAAAGAACTATATACATGTATATACTAAAAAAGCTAAAAACATGGCATCAAGCATGATATCTTTTTTGGAAGGCCATATGGTCTAAGTTAAGTAATTTAATTTGTAGTAACCCTAACTTTTGTCAGACTGTCCAATGATCCACTAGATGGCAGGAGGGAACTTTACAACAACAGCTTGATCGGCGATTTTTTTTTTTCCTTTCATGAATTGGAGCTGTAGTTTGTTGCTGTTTGGTTGATACCTAAATGCCTTTTTGCATTTTTTTTTTTTTTTCTTGATTTCCCACCCGTCTGTTGCTCCAGGTAGTTTAAAGCAAACATTCTTGGGAATAGCTGAAGTGTATTTGCCATCCAGTTTCTGTTTGTTAGTTCCAGTTCTCACAGTGTGTTCTCCTCAGTCCCTCTCTTATCTTCTTTGCTGAACTTCTCTTCTGTTCTTCACTCCATCTCATCTGAAAGATGCAGTAGAAAGAAGACTAAAAATAGTAGTAAATTAAGTTGTAATAGTGCCATATTCATATATGGTTTCAATTCAAACAGAAAGGCAAGTTATTGTTATGTTTTTGTGATGAACCAGCTGAAAGTGATTGGATTCGGAAAAAAACTTAATGTTGTGTTCACACCAAGCGCGAAGCACATTTACGCCTCGCTTTACTTGTGCCGGGATCATCTGAGTTCATTCGTGCTAGATGTGTCGGAGAGGAGAAGGAGCTTGTCTCCATAGATACCAACAACTTTTCTTTCCGCCATTTCCGCCATCAACCATGGAAGAAATAACCACTGCTATTGCTTTGTAGATGTTGTGGAAGTCCCAGATGTGTCGGAAAACCAAACGCCATTGCGGTTAGAACCCAAAATAAAGAGATTGTGCTGTGATTTAATTGCAGTAAATGGATCAAAAGGATGCCGAAATAACGACATAATGATACCAGTTTGTAAACAGTCGGAATTCATGCTTTGTCAGGTCTGTCCGCAACACGACAAGCAAACCACTTTTAAATTGCTTGTTTTCTGAATGGAGTTTGGAGTGCCAGGCTATGCTAACATTGTAGCTGCTCCATCAACACTCAACATGAAGTCATCTAGGCATGAATACGGCAGCGACGTTGTTGTTTCTACTATAGACAGTCTGTGGTTTATACACATACATTTATAGGTCCAGTCTCTGTACAGATATGATGTACTATCTTAGCTCTGGGTGACCACAGACAGCTACAGTATTTTTTTCCATTTCTGATTCAACAATGTCAGTGACGAAAATCTCAACGATGATAGGCTTTTCGCGACATGGCGTCACACTAATTTTTTGCTCGAGTTGAATAAATTTCAACTCTCGCAAATACGTGAATGACGCAAATTTTGTGTATTTGCACCATTCGCTTCGACCTGCGCGAACTCATATGTATTTGCCTCTTTGCATTGACTATTCTACCTGTATTTAATCGCGCCACGCGAAAAGTTCGCTTCGCACTTTGTGTGAACGCAGCATGACATTTGTTTTAGAAAACAGCGCCCTCTTCCTTTTTGACATGAATTGTGGCTGCTACTATATATAAACATTTACTCAACAGCAGTAGGGCTGTTTATTCGCATTACTCTGGCAATACGATATGCATCATGATACAGGGGTTGCGATTCAATATATTGTGATTTTGTGAGCAAGACGATATATTGCAATTTTTAAAATCTAATTTTAGGAAAACTGTCATAGTATAAAGAACACTCCACCAATCTTAGTAAAAAAAAGTTTAGGCTACTTTTTAATGTAATCAGAACAGTGGGATCTGTATTTAACATCATAGCAATACTTTTTTTGCAAACTGAGCCACTGTCTGCTACAAATCTTTGCATGTAAACTATTAATTAAAATTGATACAGTGTTTTTACACCCCTAGGCAGCACTGATCTCATTTGTTTGTGGTAACTGAACTGTCACAGCCCCTTTAAGTCTATCTTGTATTATACAGTATTTTCTAGTATAAATAACTCTATTTGTTAGTGTTTGAAATCTGTAGTGCAAGCCTCACCTACCTCTTCTCAGCCTTCTCTTCTTCTTCCTCACTTCCTCCCCTCTGAAGAGCATCTTCTAGGGGAACTTGGGCTCTGGCTACTTAAAAGAGAGGCGGGCGGCGGGCCTCGTGTTTTGCGAGAACACTTCCTCTCTCTGTAGGACCTTATTTGTGAGTCCGCTGGCTGTTTTCTGCATCCTAGAGTAGTTTGGCCAACGCCAATGTGTGATTACCTCTGCTCGAGGTTCCCTTTTTGTTACATATGCTTGTGTTTGGTTTTTGAAAATCTAAAGGTTTGAGCTGTTTGTCTGATGAGCATGAATCCCGACTCCTGCATGAGAATTCATCAACATCATTATTTGTTATAAATCTTATTTGTTGGAGTTTGAGTGATTACAAAGCGAAGGAACATGACAGAAAATATGAGCAGAAAAACAACATCGAAGGTTTATGTTTGAGGACTATCAAAAGAATCCTTCCCACTCTGTTATTTTTCAGGATTAGTTGACACATTGTACAGTGTTTCCACTGATCTAGTTTCATCATATGGGTTATTATTTTCTGGAGAGCATAGACGCCGGCTGTGCGTTTAATAAAATGAGCCTCACCAGAGTTCATTCTCTGTATCGATGGCACTCATTTTCTCCTGAGAAAGAAGTTGTGTTGATGTTTTTCTGCCAGCGCAGATTACATTTTAGCAGAGCAATAGAGTTTTAAAAGGATAAAACAATCAATAATGTGTGCTATTATACAGGTAAAAGTCTTACTTTGTGTTCTGAAGGTGTCTCATGAGACGAAACAAAAAGTGCCAGTATTTGAAAGTATTGTAATGTGTTAGTGTTAGTTTTCTCAGCATTTGTCACCCAGATTTAGTCCTGAAATGTGAGGAACATTAACTTCATTCTTCATATTTTGACAAAATTGCAGTCGACAAAAACTTGATATTTTAGTTTCATCTTAGTCAGAGAAAATGTAAATTTTAGTCCAATGAGAGAACATTAGACATGTTAATGTTGTTTTATTAGCTAACAAAAAGTTTTATTACATTTTAGTCTAGCTTTAGTGGGAGCAAATTGTGACCATTTTAGATCATCGCAAGTAGGGCTGGGTGATATGGCCAAAATCTTCTATCCCGATATAGGTCATTTCATATCTTGATAACGATATACATTATGTCACGATATAGCATGTTTTCTGGTAAATCAATAAATAAATAGTGTAGTATAGTAGAGTATTTTCTCAATTTAAGAACTTTTAAAAAAAAATATATATATATACATATCCCTAGCCTATACCGCGATATGAAAAATATAGAAAAATAAATACGATAGACTTTTTAAAATTGTTTTAACAATATATATCGTCATATTGCCCAGCTCTTTTTCGCAAGCAAACTAATTCAGTGCAATATATCCATTTTTAAAAATGCAGAGAAACAAAAATATGAAGATATTGTTAGTTTTATTTCCAAATTCCATTTTTGTCAACTCAGTCTTTGTCCACAATATTATAAATATATTTAGAGACAGTTTTCTGTCTCAGTTTTTTGTCTTTGTTGATAGGTTGTTGGTGAATATTTGTCCCAATTTTCATTGACAAAATGCTCACAACTGTGAATTAACAGTTCACAAACATATTCAAAAAGTCCCAGATGCCCTAAAGCACTCGCACCTCAGGCAGATTAAAACAGTCCGTAAGAGCTATTCATACTAAGTGTTGTCGCAAATTAGTTTCATATCAGATTAGTTTTGAGAGGAAGGAATGCATTTTGATCGGTCTGATACACTGAGAGCAAGGAGGGTGAATTCTCTGTGGATTGCTATCCGTCCATCCTTCCTGTGTAAACTCATTGTGTGTGAACGGGTTTTGCCCATCAGTCTCTTGTGTGGCAGATCACCCCGACCCTGCCACCAGGGGGACGCACATCGTGAAAAACTGAAGTGATTCATTTTAAGGGAATGCACAGACCTTTGACAGGAAATGACGTTAACACGTATATACATAATGCAGTTCTGAGTGTTTGCCACTAGGTGTCACTGATGAGTTAATGCCCCTTTAATCCAACTGCTTACTTGTCAATAAGTCTGTGTATAGAGTGCACCAGGGATGAAGTATTTTTGTAGGCCAACCAGGAGGTTAGCATCGCCCTGGTTCCCTCGACAAAAAGCCAATGGGATTGTTCCATTGAGTTTTGGATTATTGCAGGAAATAAGCTCTGTGGCAAACACACGTTTATGATACTTACACGTTTTGTTCAGCAAGATAATCTTCACAAATGAAGACCACCCTTATGACTTTTGAAGTGTGAATGCAATCGCCAGAAGTAAACAGCTAACGTTAGACTATAAACGAATTACACCACGGTCGCATGAGGGCAAGCATACACAACGAGGCTGTAATGGCGGACGAGTCAGCTTGATGACGTTTAGTAGTCTCATTTTGCCACTTAACTAAAAACCGATTCAAACAAGACTCGGTCAAAACCGAGTATATGGCTGGACCGTATATGGTGAAGTGTGTGAATTTGTGGCTAAATTGTTATACAAATAGTCAGTGGTCATGTTTATAATGTTTTATGAACAGTTTTTTCCACTTATATATTAATGTTTGATTTAAAGCCAACTTATAATGAAGCAAATTACATTCAGTAATAGTAAATGATAACATTTACTACTCAATATATTATACATTTTATACAAGGTGAAAAGGTATTAGCATGACATACATTATGCAAGGTTAAAAGTATTTCAGTTTTTTATGAAAGCATGTGTATCAAAAGCATTCATCATATAAGTGGTGTTCAATATATACATACGTTGCGAAAGTTTATCAGCGTTGAGATATTCCAGCTGTCATCACTGACGTTGTTGCTGCCGTATTTATTCCTAGATGGAGTGTTAATGGAGCAGCTACAATGCTAACGTAGCCTGCCACTGATCGATCAGAACTCCATTTAGAAAATAAGCATTTTAATAGGTTGTTTGCTTGTCGTCTTGCGGACAGACCTGACAAAGCATGAATTCAGACTTTTTACTAATCAGCATCATTATGTAGTTATTTCGGCACACTTTGATCCGTTTACAACAACGTCGCTGCCGTATTTATGCCTAGATGACATTATGTTGAGTGTTGACGGAGCAGCTACAATGTTAGCATTGCCTGGCATTGATCGATCCGAACTCCGTTCAGAAAACAAGCATTTTAAAAGTTGTTTGCTTGTTGTGTTGCGGACAGACTTGACAAAGAATGAATTCGGTCTTTTTACAAATCGTCATCATAATGTCATTATTTCGGCATTATTTGATCCGTTTATTGCAATTAAATCAAAGCACAGTCTGTTTATTTTGGGTTTATACCGCAGTAGCGATGTGTGGCTTGCTAGATACAGTCAGTGCAATAGTCCCTGTAATGGAAATGGAGAAAAGCGAGGCGAAAATTTCCTTCGCGCTTGGTGTGAATGCACGGTAATACAATACCAAGCACAACATAATGTAACTTAAACGAACATAAACAATAGCACATGCACAACAGCACTATGTAATGTTACATTGACCCGCAGACACGCTCCCCAGAAAACGTAAACACAGAACTGTTCTCCGCCTTTTCATTTTGAAAGACCAACGACCAATGAGGAAACTCCAACAGTTGGCTGACCAATCCTGTAACTTCATCACTCACTCACTCAGTGACAGACTTTTGCGTTTGTAGGGCTGGCCCTCTGCGGTCCAGCCAAAAACCCATTGACTTCCAGAAGAGGGAACCGGAAGTGCTAAAATGCTAACACATTTCTGGGTTTTAGGACACATTCCTGTAGCTAACTATTGCTTAAAAATCTTACCTCTGATCCCATCACTGATGTGACATTCATCCATGTTAGGTCAGAGCTGAACAGGACAGAAGAAACAATAACATTCTGGACAGTTTAATAAAAACATTTCACAATTTCCACTCATATACTGTATGTATATATATATAAAAAAATGCAAAATGACATATTGCAAAATGACACATTAAAGTTATATATATATATATAACTTTAATGTGTCATTTTGCATTTTTTTACAAAAACTTTTAACCGTGAGGTCATGCTTGTCTTTTCATTCATACATAAATACATTGACTTAGCGTACATACCTTCATCCAGGTGTGATCAGATGATAAAGATGAAAACACAAGTGTGACCGTGGTGATGATAGTCCGACATCAGAGGTGATTCTTTTGTTGTTGCCCCAAGTCTTTGATTCATTGCAATCTGCAAAACCCGGTGAAATACTACATAATGTGTTGGTTTTAATATCGATGGATTTCATACAAATATAAATATGTTAATGTCACCCAATGATCACCACAACATAAAGCCATCTCAGCATCTTTTTGATCAGAATGAATTCCTTTCCCCTGATCTTCATTTAATCTCTCTCCATTTTAATCAATGACTCCTCTAATGCTGTGGTATTTTAACTAGAGTCCAACCAATATGTTTTAGCTGACATCGGGTTATGACAGATATTTTGTAATGGCATAAATATTGGCAGAGATCCCAAAAAAAGTGCATTTTATAAATGTTTTGTATTCTTAACATTATAATAATTAAATGTTATGTAAAATTAAATTAAATGTACTTTTGTCTTCAAGTTTATCGCTCAACTGGAAAAACTCCTACCCCAATATTTACCCTTACTACAACTCTTTAAGAGAGATGATCAGCAAAAACAAATTTAGTTTGCAATCAGTATTGTATTATATCCTTATTGGATGTTTTTGTACTTTAGAAATTGCTATCAGTATAGGTTGGACTGTAGTTGTGACCTCATGTCCAGGTTTAATAGGGGAATGACATTAACCATGTGATCATCCATGTTATCTCTCTGTCTGTCTCACTGTGTCCCAACGTTCTGTCATGCTGGTGGTCCTGGTATGTTCTTGTCTTCCTCATCCTCCTCATCCTCCTCCCTGCATGCCCCTCTTCTCCCTAATAACCTGCTGGTGTGTGTTTGTGTGTGTCGTTTGCTCTCTTCTGCCTTGTCCTTGGGGGAAAATCAAAGGGCAATCCATTAGAGTTCAACCAATTGGGGCTGAGGAAGGACTCGGTCAGTAAGGCAATCAAGGTAACAACACGGTAACGAAGCACACCCATACCGCTCTGACACAGAGGGATACAGAGGAACACACAGAGACATGCCTTATACTGTACTCACACATTCAACTCATACTTGCACTGTATGGCCATAAGTATGTGGACTCCAAAATCGTTTCACCAGATGTGGAAAATGGCAGCAGGGATTTGCTCCCATTCAAACACAAGTGCATCCGTGAGGTCCTGCACTGATGTTTGAGCGTGATCAGTTCTGGCTCACAGTCTGTGTTGGATGGGGTTGAGGTCAGAGCTCTGTGCAGACCAGTCAAGTTCTTCTACACCAAACTGGGAAAAACATTACTTTATGGAGCTGCTTTGTGCACGGAGGGCATTGTCATGTTGAAACAAGAAAGAGACAAACACAATCTGTTGACACAAAGCTGATAGTTATATAAAATATCATTGTATGTTGTAGCAGTAAGATTTAGAAAGAAGGGGCCTTGACCAAACCAGGAAAAACAGCCCTGGAACAAAAGTACATACAAGTGTCCTGACACCTTTGGCCATATAGTGTACACTTTAGTTTGAAATAAGTACAGAGATTAAGTCTAATTCAGAATTTTGGTAGTTTAGTGTTAATTAGTTTTTATAGCATCTTTTTTGCTGTTGTTGCAAAAGGTAATACTGTACCTTTTAAACAGTTCTGTAAAATTGTAGTTTATACATTTTTACAACCAAAGTTCACATAACTGATTCAACATATTAATAAAGATGTAAACATTTGAAACAAACGCCATATTTGTAATTAGTTGGTGCTTTTATTGTGAAAAGTATATGACTTGAAGAGTATTCACATTAAAGATAAGCTTTCTTATTAAACGGTGGGTCCATCTGTAGGACATAGGTTACCAAAGTAAGCTAATCAATAAGGTTATGAATAACGTGAACGCTACCACTAGATGAGTCAATGTTAGCTATGCTAAGTTTGGAAATAACTGAAAGGATTAGTACTTTTTGAAGTGGGGTTGTATGGATACTCCCGTGTTCTGTGAGGTAAAAAATACTGTTGTTGTGAAAGTAGTCTGGTGGCTTTGAAGAGAGCGATATATAACGGCTTCAGTTCCCATCTGACGGCGAGGTAAAGCGGATGTGGACGGGAAGTATTTTAGTCACCTAAAAAAGGACCACCTTAAAGAATTTATATCAGTTTAAAGGGTGCTTTCACATCAGGGGCCCGGATCCGAGTACACTTGACCCCGAAGTCCAGTTCGTTTGTTTAGTGTGAACGCTCCTTACTGTACTCGGGCACGGTTCGTCGATCCGTGCTGGAGTCCACTTGGAAAGGTGGTCTGGAGTACGGATCATGTGTACTCAGGTATGGTTCGCATCAGGTGTGAAAGCCAACCGTACCAAAACACGGAAGTGGGCCGCTATTTAACGCGAGTAACGTTAGCAGTCAGCGAGTAGTTTTTAAAGGGCAGGCTCTTTTCAATGCTGCCGGTCTCATCCTCTGAACTGCACGGCCATGGGTGATAAAGCAGGAAGGCAGGCAAGAGGTTCCTTAAAATATAAACAATAGTAGGCATTGGGGCTGAGCGATTATTATTTTATTTAGCTAGTTTAATGGTCCGCCTCCGAAAGAATGAGAGAGAGAGACAGTGCGGGAAACAGCTGCTATTTTCACATCAAACTCGATTAAATAAGAGTTTATATCGACCTAACCAGAGTTGGTGATTGTTGGAAAGACTAATGACGACGGTTTTGGTGAGTTTTATTTTATTTCTGTGAAGTTTGAAGTTCTGTGTTCTGCGATGCTCTGCCACTAGAACAGCTGATCTCGACATAAACAAATACACGTTGATGATGACGCAAATGTACTCGGGTACAGAACTTTACTAATGTGAAAGCTGAGCGGCGGGGGAGTGGGGAGAGGGGAGAGGGGGGCAATCATACTGGGGCACGTTACACATCCATCGTACCTAATATGAAAATGCCGGAAGTGTATGCTATATTTTGAATATTTTCAAACAGAACTAAAGCCGTTATATTGCTGTCTTCAAAGACACCAGACTCCATTCACAAAAACAGTAATTTTACCTCTCAGAACACGGCAGTTGCTGGTCTACCGCTGCATCAATCAGTTAGTTTGTTTGTGTTATCGTGTGACTTTTGGATCCGAACTAACGTGGCATCCACAACTCTACATTGCTTAGCTTCCGTGCCGGTACTCCTGTCTGCAATCTTGGAGCATGCCGACCGCTATCTAAGTTACTGTATGTAATACATTGACTATGGATAAGGATGTATGTATAGTATGTAGAACGTCATCATGCAGAAACCTGTCAGATCACATGGGAAAAAGATTTTAGAAGTGCTTGAAGGGAAAATAGCATTTTGATACTAAAACATACTTCGACCAAAATTTTAATGTTCAGATTTGAATACATAAGGAACACCACTGGGAAGCTACAGAATGATATAAAAAGCTAAAAAAAAAACAACAAAATACTGGACCCTCCCCTTAAAGCGCTAACAGAGCTCTGTTTACATTTTGAAAAGTGACTAGTTTGGGGATTTTGGTGACGCGTGTGGTGTGCTGTTTTGGCCAAATTGATGCTCACCACACACTACAGGAACAAAACTGTTAAATTTAACAGAACATGTCGTTATGTGTGGTCTCTCTCATATTTTCAACATCTGTTAATATTTGAAAATCTTTTAGTGTGGCCAGCCTTAACTGAAAATTATGTTGGCTGCTAAGAAACAGGCTGTTGAAGTTTTGAAGACTGCAAAAATGTGATTTATTTGTTGTAAAATAGTGGCGCCCACCATCCTAAAGCTAGCAAATTTCTAGTGTAGCTGCAAATGGTCAGTCTGCTAGTTCAGTTCATTAGTAACTTGAATTTTGCAATTTGCTGGATCTGCATAGGGTTTGGTGTTTTTTATAGGACACAGTGCCATTCACAAGATTTATTTTAACTTAAATTACATAGAAATTAACAGTTTTGCAGTTGGCCCAGTCTGTCGCCATGCCTCAATGTGTTCCCCTGTTTTCCCTTCCCTCTATCTCCTCTCTGTTGTGTCCTCTTCCAGACCAGATATAAGACTAATGAACCTGTGTGGGAGGAAGCCTTCACCTTCCTCATCCACAACCCCAAAAGCTAAGAGCTGGAGGTTGAGGTACGGAGGCGTCTTTAGTCTTTTGTTGGCTGATCGTTTCATTGCTGCTCCAGCCTCGTGTTTAGAAGCAGTTAAACCTGGTATCTGTGTGAGTTGTGACTGTTATTATCCCATCAGTTGATGTTTTTATTCCTCCATGTGTCTTTTAGGTGAAGGATGAGAAACAGGAGTGTTCATTGGGGACGTTAATGCTGCCTCTGAGTCACCTGCTGGAGACGGAGGACATGACGCTGAAACAACGCTTCCCCCTGAGGAACTCCGGACCGAGCTGCACCGTCATGATGAAGAAGGCTCTGCGGGTAGGAGGATAACCTGCAGATGATTTTCTCTAAGTGCTTCATCATGGCGCCATCAGATCAGCATGCAGGGGTCGCTTAAAGTGGTTAAGCTCTCTTTCGCTCCAAGCATTTAGAAGCTTTTTAAGATCCAAAATTGGGCAGTAAAGTGGCCCTGTGGTTTGAGAAATTGTCCTTTTACTGGAAAGCAGCCCAGTTGCATCATGAGACATCAGGATTAAACTTTGAATGGAGCTGAATTTTATTAGAGCATGAAACTTTTTTCTTTCCTGATTTTGGAAAAATCAATTGTTCACTCAGAACAAGGGTCTTGGAATATGTACGAAAGAAAGATATCAGCTCTAAAATTCATAATGACGGTTGGTTGTGACCTCACTTGCCTGTTAAACTGTCAACCTTTTTCTCATTTTTCTCTGCATGTATTTTATCTCAAGTGCTGTGCTTGGATAAGAACTCATCCTCAGACTTCAGCCGATCCTCCGTGCAGTTCTGCAAGAACAGCTCCGCGAACCAAGCCCCACATCCCTCCATCTCCTCTGACTCCCCCGTGCCTCCCTCCTCCACCCCTGACATCCCCCGCTCGTCCTCCGTGTCAGCCCAGGACCCGGCCGACGATCCTTTTAGGGCTCCAGGAAGCAAAGACTTGAGGCAGGGTGGAGGAAGCGGAGGAGGTCAGGGCCTGGCGGAGGTCGGGAGGAGTACTTTGATCCTGGCCATCTCTGGTTCCCAGCAGTAGCTGGCTGGCGGCAAGGAGCCGACGCCCAGCATCGCCTCAGACATCTCCAACCCCTACGCTGCTCAGGAGCTGCAGCAGAGACTCCAGCAGCTGCAAAAGTATCTATCAACCAATCATTTATCCATTTATCCGTAACTCTAATGATCAGACTGTGTGTCTGACCGTGCATTTTTGTATCTTTATGCCTGTGTTTTAACCGCCAAAATCTGTGCACAGGATATAAATAAAACTATAACAATGTCAAATAAATGCAAAAAAAAAAAATAGTTCAACAGGGGGGTTCAACCTTGAAAATACTCAACATACTTACATGAAAATAAAGGATAGATAAAATATTAACCCTTTTGTTTGTGTTGAAAACAATCTCACGACACTGTTGAGATTAATCTAACATAATCATTCAATATTAAATAAAATTGTAAAAGTACTAGAAATCCGTACCCCCCTCTCATTATTGGCAGATAGAATATCCCCTTTTTGAGACGATACCATTTCACCCACAGTGCAATGGGAGTTAGCTGGAATACTAAAACACACCATTACATTCACCCCTCCTTAATTACAGCATTCTTTAAGACTAGGTGAGAACTCTTTCGTTTATAGGGATAACCTTGACCACAGTCGTCCAATAGGACGGCAAAACACTTTGCCAGGTAGAAATATGCATAGAAATATCCATATACATATAACCTAGAACCCTTTGATAAAGCACTTCTCAACCCTGCACACCGATTTCTCATCTGGTTTCTCTGGGACCTTAAAGCCAGGCTGAATAACCCTCTCAATGTTTTACACCTCTACAAAAGTCGCGAGGTCTCTAAGCAAGGCAGCCAAAGGCTCTTTACTTCCAGGCTCTCCTATAACCATGGTCATTGACTCAAGTAGTCTTCTGACAGGTTTTACTACTCTTCCTGTTCTGGTTGTCGTTGTACCCTCACTAGCTCTGAAGATAGTCTCTGACACACATTCTGGAGTATTACATTTAGGGCGGCTGACCGAATCCGTAACACTACTGATTCCACAGTTGTCAATGACATGGAATAGTCACTCCTACTGCTCCCAAGCTCATGCAATGTCTCCTGTTTGCTCGTACCATCCTCTGTATCACCTTCAGGCTCACTTCCGTCATTCCCCAAGACATCACTCACACTCTCATAATACTGCGATAGCTGTTTCCACTGAGGCTGCCCTCATCTGAAGAAGCCATATCCTCCGCTTGAATTGGTGTAGTCCGGTGCTCTTCCTCATCAAGCCTAGCTGCAACAGTGTTCTTCAAGAGTTTGTGGGGGTCTCACCGATACTGGACATTTCAGGACATTGACCATTCAGTATCCAGGCAGCCGTCCTACTGTCTCCTGGCTCCCCTTCTGTGCCAAATAAAGGTTCACTGTCCAGAGTTTCCACTTCATCGGCCACCTCCTCTGAGACTGTGGAGAAGATTGTAGACACCTGGACATCTGGTTCCATCACTGGCAGGAAGTTGACTGGCAGAATGAAGTTCCAATGAACGACTTTACTTCTCCTAGTGGTAGGATCTTCAACTCTGTAGATGTGCACAGACGAATCTTTCAATGTAATCACATGTACCACTGAATCCAACAGATCAGCCAATTTGCCCTTTCCTCTGTTTTTCCTGTTCGCCAACAGAACATGATCACCAACTTCTAGAGGGACGCCCTTGACCCTCTTATCATACTCTCCTGCTTGCTTCCTCTGTGCTTCTGTCGTGTTGCTCTGGGCGATCTTCACAGCTTCTCTCAAGTCCCTCTGGAAAGAGTCAATGTAGGTGTCATGAGCGACCACATCCTCATCCCTCAGTGTGCTGCCAAACATGATGTCCAAAGGCAACCGAGGCACCCTTCCAAACACTAAATAGAATGGTGCATATCCTGTTGTCTCATGTGTGGTGCAGTTGTATGAGAATGTAAGCGTCTGTGTCATCTGTGGCCATCTTTCTTTTGCTCTTGCTAGAAGGGAGCGGATCATGTTACCAAGTGTACGGTTGAACCTTTCTGTCTGCTCATTACCCATGGGGTGATAAGGGGTGGTATGGGACTTTTTGATTCCAGACACTTGTAACAGTTCTGCAATCAATTGGCTCTCAAAATTAGCTCCCTTGTGTGAGTGGATCGGGAGTGGAAAGCCATAGGTACAGAAGAACTGATTCCACAACTTCTGCGCCACCACCTTGGCTGTCTGATTTGGACAAGGGAACGCAAGGGCCAACTTGGTAAAGTGTTCTGTTACAATAAGTATGCCGACATTATCTCCATTCTTCCCTTCAGCTGACCAAAAATCTATGCAAACCAGCTCGAGTGGTGCACTTGTCTTGATTGATTCTAACGGTGCTCTAGCCTCAGGCTCAAGCGTCTTGCAAACCACACAACATTTGCAGTGAGAGACGTACTTCTTAACTTCTCCATCCATTCCTGACCAAAAGAATCTTTGGTGCACCAGATGAAGCTTCCTGCTTTGGCCTTGATGACCTGCATCGTCATGGGTTCCTTTGAGAGCGACAGCCTTGAGTGAAGCAGGCAGCACTAGCTGATACCTTTTCTTGCCAGCTCTGTCCTTGGATCTGCGGTAGAGAATGTCATTCGTCATCTCAAGTTTTTCCCAATGTTTTAGCATCCTCAAAACTTGGGCAGTCTCATGGTCTCTCTCCCTACGCGGGGGTCTCCTCCTCCTCTCAACGAAGAATCTCACACAAGCTATAGCACAGTCTTCCTTCTGACTCCTTTTAATGTCTTCTGCAGAGAAGGCAGGGAGCGCAGGCACACCCCCTTGCAAGAGACTGCCAAATCACTGGGCAAACTCGACATTGCGTACTGGCCGGCCACTTTCCCACTCTGAACACGATTCCAAGAGTGCTTTAACTCCCTCTCTGGACATTCCAATCTAGTCTCCATCTTGATTTCGTAATTGTCATTGGTCTGGACATTGACTGAAAACCGAAATGCCTCTTGTATACACTCTGAGGTTACACACTGTGCTACATTTTCTATGGCTTCACTAGCCTCCAAGACTTTGGCAAATGGGCGTCGACTCAGAGGGTCAGCAGGTATGTTTCGTGGTCCAGGTATGTACTTCAAGTCAAAGTCAAAGGGTGCAATCTTTGACACCCACCGTTGTTCACAGGCATCTAACTTAGGAATGGTCATGATATATGTTGAGAGGTTGTTATCAGTTAGGACTGTGAGCCGGTTCCCCTTTAACCAATGCGCAAATTTTTCGCATACAGCCCACTAAAGAGCAGAGAACTCTAATCTATGAGCCAGGTAGCGAAACTGTGACTTTGACAAGGTCTTATTTGCAAAGGCTACAGGTCTGGGTCTCTTTTCACCTTCAGGTATTTGACTAAGGACTGCCCCCAACCCATCCATTGAAGCATCGACAAAAAGGACAAATGGTTTCTCAAAGTCTGGGTGGGCCAGAATAGCGGTCTGAGTGACCGCACTCTTGATTTTCTGAACTGCCAGCTCACAGGCATACGGCATCTACAAGACGTTTTCTTCCCGGGGCGCTCCACAGCATGCGACCCGTGTAGCTTACCAGCGTCTGTTGTTTGAGAGTTGTTTGAGAGTGTATTTGAGTGTTTTCTAGTGTGTGTTTTTCTGGCGTGTGTGTCAATCACCCAGTACAACGACAATGAGGCCGTCTGTGGACTTTTTTGTGCTTCTTTGTGTACTGCTTCTCGGACTTTACACCAGTCAAAAGATTGGACACGAAGTGGGTGCATATCATGGCGCCTTCCCCGGGAGAATCACCTTCTGTCGTGAGTTTCTCCTGTCACTCTGGTCCACAAATGACGGTATTGTGTGTAAATATCCCACCGGAGCTTCGCAGACTGGATGCCAAATCTACGCGTCGGAAAAGAGGGAGAAGAGGTGGAAAACATCGGAGACTCAAGAACATGAGCCTCCATGACCGCCGTAAGCTCCCTGCCCTCCCTTCAGTTCTGCTCTGTAACGCACAGTCTATCCCCAACAAGTTGGATGAGCTGGAGGCTTGGGCCAGATTCAAACACGAAGTGAGGGACACCTGCCTACTGGCCTTCACGGAAACCTGGCTCAATGATCTGGACTGGGACGAGGACTTGTCACTGAGTGGGTTCGGCGCTCCCGTTTTGACTGGTCCGGTCAACAGAGATCACCAACAAGCGACGGGGAGGCAGAGTGTGCCGCTACGTCAACCAGAGGTACTGTAATACCGTCGTGGTTCTGGAGAAGATTGTACTCCCGACATAGAACTGTTGACTATCTCACTCCGGCCCTTTTACTTGCCTCGTGAGTTCCAACAGCTGTTTTTCACCATTGTTTACATCCACCCCCGCGTCAGCCGCCACTCAGCTGATTGCTGACGTGACACACGGACTCGACGCAAAATGCCCGGATGCTCCGAAATTCGTCCTGGGTGATTTTAATCACTGTCAACTAGATGAGACTTTGAGGACGTATGAACAATATGTGACTTGTGCCACCACACAGAGGAACTCTACCATAGACCTGTTTTATGGCTCAGTGAGGGGTGCTTATAGATCACTGCCACTGCCTTCGTTTGGATCATCTTATCACAACTGTGTGTATCTTATGCCCCTGTACACACCCGCATTCAGGCGGCTCCCCCGGGTGAAGAAATCAGTGAAATGCTGGTCAGAGGACAGCATCTCTTCTCTTCAGGCCGGCTTTGACTGTACAGACTGGGAATGTTTTTATGATGCATGTGGTGATGATATTAATGATCTCTGTGACACTGTTTCATCGTACATCACATTCTGTGTAGACTCCACTGTCCCAACTAAAAGTGTTGTTATTTATCCAAATCCAAACCTTGGATAACAAAGGAGCTTAAATCCGTTATCAACAAAAAGAAGCTAACCTATTGTACTGGTAATTTCCTTTAGAAAAAGGCAGTTTCCAGAGAAGTACGAAATGAAATAAGGAAGGCCAAACAAAAGTATAAGGAAAGAATAGAAGCACAATATAGCAGTGGAGACCTTAGAGCAGCCTGGCAAAGTATCAAGAATATGGCCTCCATCAACCAATACACTGAGACCAAAAAACCCATTAGTGTAAATGGAGTGGATAACTCTGATTTGCCTAACTCTTTCAACTCCTTCTACTCCCGCTTTGAAAGGTCTGACTTCACTGAAAATGTCTCTGTATGTAGAAAATCCCTCGAACCTCTAAATTAAATTGTGATATCTCAGGAATGTGTCACAGCCTTATTTAAGAAGGTTAAGCTTAGGAATGCTGCTGGTCCCGACGCCATCTGTGGGCGTACTCTGTATCATTGTGCCGACCAGCTCAGTGGGGTTTTCACCAGACTCTTCCAAATCTGTGCTGATCTTGGCCATATTCCGACAATCTGGAAGACGTCAACCATCATACCTATTCACAAATCAAAAATACCCCAAGAACTAAGTGAGTTCAGACCTGTGGCGCTTACATCACTGGTAATGAAAAATTTTGAGAAAATGTTAAAGGATATTATTGTGTCTTCTATAAATGGAAAACTTGATCCCCTGCAATTTGCTTATCAGCCAGACAAGGGCGTGGAGGACGCTAAACTTTTTATACTGAACACCGTGTATAAGCATCTAGAAAAACCTGGAGCTCATGCAAGGCTTTTATTTGCAGACTTTTCCTCTGCTTTTAACAAAATGCAGCCTCACATCCTGATTGAGAGACTTGCCTCTCATTTTAATCTCCCAGACCAGCTTCTCATGCTGAATTTACATTTTTTTTACTGTGAGGGTCCAGCAGGTTTTCGTGAATGGACAAATGTCCAAGATGTCCTTATCAAACACAGGTTCACCTCAGGGTTGTGTGTTGTCACCCCTCCTATTTATCATGTACACTGACAGTTGCAGGTCTTCTCAGGAGAACAGTCTTCTTGTTAAGTTTTCTGATGACACTGTCCTGTTATCTTTATTTCAAGGCTCAGAGTCTGATCATGGTCCTGCATTACCTGAATTTGTTAAATGGTGTGATGATAATTATCTTGACCTCAATGTTTCCAAAACAAATGAAATGATCATTGACTTCAGACACAAGACTGAAAACAATGCAAGCGTCATACACGGCGTAGATGTTCAGATTGTGGAATCGTATAAATATCTTGGAACTGTGTTTGATTGTAAACTTAAGTTTCTTATTAATACAGTCTATCGTCAAACGAGATCAACAGAGAATCTACTTGTTGAGGAAGCTGAACTCTTTTAATGTCAATGAGAGGATCTTAAGTAACTTTTATTGCTCTTTTATCGAAGTCTTTTAACCTTTTCTTTTATTCTTTTATTTGTTGGTTCAGTGGCTTAACCATTAAGGACAAGAACAGCCTGTATAGCATTGTTAAGGTTTGCTCCAAGATCACTGGAGTCCAACAAAGAGACTTGTGTTCCCTCTGGGAGAATCAGGTGGTAAAGACGGCTAAGAATATTATGAGCCAACCTCTTCATGTTCTGTCTACTGAATTCTCATTGATGCCTTCAGGCCGCAGTTATCAGGCACCTCTGAGGACAACTAACCGTTACTCCAACTCTTTTATTCCTTCTGCTATCAGGTTACTAAACTCAGATAGTAGTCATTTCATGTGAGACTCTTATTGACAGTTCCCTTACATGATAATCATGTAACAATGTCTATTTATTTATTTATTTATTATCTATTTGTTTTCTCTTTATCTATTCTATTCCTATTTATTATATTTTTATTAACTTATCTGCTGTCCTTACCGACCTCTGTTTGTCAGTTTTACTGACCTGTGATTGACACAACATTTCGGATGTTTGTCTGGATGTTGTCTGGGTGTGTTTGTGATGGGGTAAGCTGTGAAGTGAATTGCCCTTCTTGGGATCAATAAAGTTGTCTGAATCTGAATCTGAATCTGAACAGTCAGTAGTCCAATCCTCAGGCTTTAGACGTCTTGCCTTACTGGCACGTGGCTTACCATTGTTCCTCTTGGTTTTCTGTCCTTTAGTCAGCACGAACAGTAGCTTTGCCATGCCTGACAGCCCTTCGATAAAATGTGAGTAGTAGTTGGCCATGCCAAGAAAGGATCTTATCTTGGTTGGTGAAGGGGTTTTCCCATCATCCTCCATCAAGTCCGCTGCCGTCACCTGGTTAATTGCACACACTTTTTCTGGATCAGTTGCAATGCCTTCAGCAGTTACAATGTGACCTAAAAACTTGACTGACTCTCTGAGGAAATAGCACTTTTTCTGTGTCAACTTCAGGTTATGTTCCCTGAGGCAGGAAAAGACCATCTCCAAGCGATCCAGTGCCTCTTGCTCACTTTTTCCAAACACAAGGAGATCATCCAGATAACAGAGAAGGGAGAGATAATTCTGATCTCCAAAGATTGACGTCATCATTCTGGTAAATAGTACTGGACTACTGCATATCCCCTGAGCCATTCAGTTATATTCATACAGCCCAGCAGGGGTCCAGCATGCTGCATGCGTGATGTTGTAAAAACCTGATGTTAAATCCATAGTACTGAAGAAGCAATTCCCACCCAACGAAGCAAGGGCATCAGCCTGGTGTGGCAATGGGTATGCATCCTTCACTGTCCTCTGGTTTAACCATCTGAAATCAGAACATATTCGAAGCTCTCCCGACGGTTTCCAAGCCAACACCAACGGAGAGGCCCACTCACTTGGATTTTCGCATAATGCCCTTTTCCTCCATTACATCCAAAGTTTGCTTCAGTTTCTGGTAGTCAGACGGTGGGACCCTTCTACATGGCAGTTGGAAGGGTCGCTCATCCTTCAGTCGAATTCTGTGGACAATTTGCTTCGCTTCTCCACAATCAAGCTTGTCACGGGAGAAAATTTCCTCATATTGATAAATCAGGTCAACGAGTTTCGCTTTACAGAAATCTGACACTTCACAGAGCTGTATATCTATCTCCGCTAAACCTAGTTCCTGCAGTTTTAGCATGTAGTCTCCTTGTGTTCTCCTGAGACACTCTGAGCCTGGAGTTTCAGCCTCGGTAACATTCTGCACAGCTGCCTTTGCCTTGCCAGGGCACCCTTTGCTGGCAACGTCAAGCTGTAATTCTTCAAGGGCAACTGATCCAGCTTGGTGTTACGGAAGAGGACAATCTGACGATCAAGGGGATTGATTACCTTCATGGGGATCCATTTATCCCCCCACAAGGGACAGACAGTGCATGCTACCAACATGTTTCTTGGTGCAGACCGAGATTCACTAGGTTCAATCATAACGGTGCTTCCAACAGACACTGGCACTTCCTCTTTAAGCTTTCCCCAAAGTAAATGCTTGTGCCGTGGCTCCAGGGTTACACACTGCTTAAGCACAACAGTTCCCAACCTTTTTGGTATCCTATTGCCATGCCAGAGATCCACATTGGACAGCAGGTTTAGCAGGGGTTCATGGGAGTCTTCTCTGGCTGGCTGGGAAACTTTATCCCAAAACCAGTCACTCTTTTTCTCTTGCCTCATTACATGTCTCATCACTTTTGATCCCACTATCATATCATCTACCTGCCCTGGGACAACTAGGAAAGAGACCAACATTTTGCAACCAAGTAGATCCATGTTCAACTCGTATGTATATTTAGGTTTTGCCTCATTGCCCCCACAACCTACCAGAACTTTTTCTGTTGGCTGGCTTGACTGCCCATCAATAATGTTGCCACTTCGGAGGATGCCCTTATCAGACTTGCTTAATGTGCAGGTCGTGGATCCGTTATCCAAAAGAGCTAAGAGTTCTACCTTTCCTTCAACTACTGCTGGGGCATAGAAAAGATCATCCTCATCATCTATTTTCTGGTAACCAGTCTCTTGCACTAGACCATCAGGGGGCACTGCTTTGGGTGCAGTTCCTCTCTAGTAGATCGCTTGCTGCTTTGAATAAGCCTCGTTTTCAGTGTTTACATCAGCAAGACTCTTTGGGGTTGTTTCATGTTCTGCGCCCACACTATTCCCCTTTAAGTGTGGGCCCTTTAGTTTAAAGCTGGGTCTGATACATGGGATGTGACTACATTTGTTTTATTCAGTTGTTTCCTTCCTGGACATTCAAAGCCTCTGTGTCCTGTTCCATAACACTTGAAGCATAGGCCTTCTCTGAAGCAGTGGGCCTTGGTTGAATGGTCTGGGGCTCTACAGACCCTACATGAGCTTAGGGTTGTAGTGGGCTCACCCACTGGCACTTTAGATTGGGTTTGATTTTGACTTTGCTCCTACATGGCAATAATCTTGTCCATAAGGGAGATCATTTTACTCAAAGAGGTTGGCTCAATGTTAGTAGATTGATTAGCACTAATAGCTGGCTGTTGTGCCATGCACCAAGCATTGGGGGTCATCTCTTCAATAACTTTTACAATGTTTTGTGTCTTACATGCCCTGGCTATTTGTCTGTCTCTGTGGTGACTGTCAATCAATTCCTGAACCTCTCCAATGGTCCATTTCTCAAGAGGTCTTCCTCTAAAGGCTGTGTATCGGCTGGAATCAGGACAATGTTTAACAAACATCATGGTCACTTCATAACCTGGATCCTCCACTCTTTTCCCTTGTCTTTGCAGGCACTCATCAGCAAGGTCAATAGCTTTATTGGGTCTGATCCAGTAATCTAAACCACTCTCTGAATGCTTTAGTGTGGTTTCATATAAGTCCTGTAATGGGTTGGTTGATGAGATTGCATCTCCAAAGTGCTCTCTGAGGATAGTGAAGATAACCTCAGGATCTCTGCTAATGTTCACGAGCTGGTTGTTGCAAATGCAAATTCTAACTACATCTCTTGCTCGCCCCATTAATCTGTCCATAATTTCATGGCCTTGCTCAGACAAACTACAGCCCTTTCTTGTCAGGTACCTTTGCATAATTTATTGCCACTCACTTACAGTGCATCTATCGGAGTTGTCACCTCTGAAGTGAGGTGGCTCTTTAATGTAAGACTTTAAGATTAGGTTCATCTTTGACCAGTCAAGGTTTTGAGCTGTGTTTGGTGGAGTGTTTGAATTGACATTAGCACTGGCCTGGCCTGTTTGGGACAAACTAGCTGAGATCTGACTCCCTATCTTACTGCCTAGCTGCTTGATCAAATCTGCAATACCTTGCAATTGATTTAGTGGTTCACCACCTGTGGGGTTCTGACCTGGCCAACTATGGCCATCTGATGGAGGCTGAACAGGGGAGGCTCTGACACTCTGTCCTATCAAACTATCCTACTGAGCTCCCCGTCCCACCCCAGACATTCCCCCTTGTCTATTCAAAACATTACTCTCAGTGCGAGCAGAGTCACATTCACAGTTAACATCACTATTTGACACAAGTTCATCTGACAGTGGCACACTAACAGAAGATTTGTTAGTGTGCCACTGATACTTATAAAGAAACGTATGCAGCCCCTTGGGGGTCATCACTGTTCACAAAGGACATACTGTGCAAAGTTCATTTTCCCCTGTTATTGTGCACTTGTGATGTCAAGGAAACGTACAGAAGCTCCCCGGCGATCTGCAGCAGCTGATTTCTTTATCCGGGTCACGACACCAAATTTGTAGCGGATTTGGGAAACACCACAAAATCACCAGGACACCACGGCTTTCCTTTGAGGTCTTTCTTTACTGTAATGCTGTAATGATGCATCATGTGACAGGGACTGCATCAGTTCACAACCTCCCCTCAGATTACTGTCTCTTTCAGTTCCAAACACAGACTGAATATAGCAAAACATGTATACAGAGTAAATGGAATTTATTCATTGAAATTATCGTATTGTGGTTATTTTTGACAATCATACCTGTAATGATACAACATGTGACAGGGACTGCATCAGTCCACAACCTCTCCTCAGACTACTGTGAGGGAAACATAAAATAACAATGTCAAATAAATGCAAAATAAAATAAATATGCTCTGCCTCACATGTCAGTTCAATTACAGGGTAAACACAGTGACTCCACGCATGTACACACACCACATTAGAAAAGTAACAACACACGTAACATTCGTTTTATGCAAATCCCACAGGAAAACTACATTCCCCATAATGCAGCGGGTCGTGAGGCGTGACTCAAAGCCAGCAACGGCACTTCAAAACAACACAGTAGAGAACAATGCGATGCTAACGCCGGGAACGCACTGGCCGCGTGGTGGCCGCGTGGCGGCTGCGTTACCTGTTGTTTTTTATTTCGGCGTCCGTGTTAACAGGTTAGAGCATTCACACTGCGCGTCTCAGCTGCGTCTCTTCTAGAGATTCGAGGTCTCGCCTATTTTTGACGCGAGCCGCGCGCGTTTCACAGCAGCAGCAGAAAGAGAAAGTGATTTATTGACAATATATTGACATCATATCAGCAAGATTACTACAGTTTCAATGTCTAGACATCTGTAGAATATGTCACAGACAGTGAAGGTGATCTATTGACTGCATATTAACATCATACCAGCAACATTACTACAGTTTACATGTCTCTATCTGTAGAAAATGTTACGGAGATGAAAAAAAGTAAAGACTTGTTTTTAAATAAACACTTCCTGCTTTCATTTAAAAATAAAAGCCCTCAAGCGTTTTTTCTGTGGACAGAATTCCTTCATTTGTTAACACAAAGCTTTTACTCTGGAATATGTGCAGACAGTGCCGTTGAACATGCAGTGACTTGGAGAGCTCCATGAATGAATGTAGTACGGGTTTTAATTGTGGATTATTACTATTATTTACAAATTACCACACGTTTCTTAACCTTTCTCTGTCTAAAATAAATATAAATGACATTTATAATGAAATGAAATGGCTATTATGAAAGGCAAACTCTATGTAGAAAGAAAGGGCTAACAGCAGCAACAGCAGCAGCAGAAACGCAGCTGACAGGCAGCTGAAACGCAGCTGGTGTGGATAACCGACGCGTCAATCACGCAGCCGCCACGCGACGCAGCCGCCACGCGGCCACGATGCGGCCAGTGCGTTCCCGGCGTAACTCTGCAATAACTTTAAAACACCTTGCAGTACAGACTTCCACTTTATACATTACAACTGTCTTATATCACTCTTTCAGAACATAGTCACAGTACCGTGCATTAACATCTGAAGGACATTTAGAATCGTAATTCTCCATCAACATACCTGTCTCTTTCAGTTCCAAACACAGATTAGACTCGTTCGAGATGAGTCAGGCCTGCGCAGAATCGATCGCCGCGCAATGCATGCCGGTTAGATTTGTGTCCGACTTGATCCTGACTTGCTCTGACGTCATGCACAAGTGGGCAACGATAACCTCACGAGATCGAGGCGGCCTCAGTTTTTAGAGCCAGGCGCCGCAGTTGCTCTCCACCAACTGCAAGACCCAGGGCATTATGGGAAATGCCTGGCTCTCGCCTGATCAAAGAGCTGATTGGCTCTTAGTTTTGACAGCAAACACCACGTGTTGTAGAAAGTCCTAACTTTCTGTGTAATTGTAATATTTAACACTAGATTGTGGGCTATTAGTCTCATGTTGTGCAATAAAGGTTTCATCTGTTGGCAAACATATCTTGTATGGTTGTTAATAATGATAATAATAATTATAATAATGAAGGTTATTCATAAGCACTTATCAAAACGAGTCCTCATTACAAAGTGCTTTATAAGGCAGACATAAAAATAATAACGGATAGAATCCGATGCCAGATACACACACATTTCCACAAATATTTACAAACAAATATAAACAAATCCCTACGTGGTTTAAAAACTACAAGTAGCCTACAGATTGGATCTAACTTTGGATGTAACTTTTTCTGTGACTTCCTGTAAATTCAGTGAGGGCTGCTGGAAACTGTCCGACTTGACCGCAGCTTTTTGTCACCATCCCCTGCTGCTGCCACCTGATCTCGTCTACTTTCCAGTCGAGGCGCAGTTCATCTCGAACGAGCCTACTGAAAGAGACCTTCTCCCACGCATGTACCACAGTTCAACAGGGGGTTCAGCAATGAAAATACTCGACATACTTACATGAAAATAAAGTATAGATAAAATATTACCCCTTTTGTTTGTGTTGAAAACAATCTCAAGACACTGTTAAGATTAATCTAAAATAATCATTCAATATTAAATAAAATTGTAAAAGCACTAGAAATCTGTTACCCCCACTCAATATTGGCAGATAGAATATCCCCTTTTTGAGACGATACCATTTCACCCACAGTGCAAGGGTAGTTAAAGTTAGCTGTAATACCAAAACACACCATTATATTTGCCGACCTCCAAGACAGGCATCTAATACCATCTAAGCATTAATAGGAGGAGCAAAGTTATGTCGGTGCTAATTTCAATGTAGAAAGAGTTAAATGACTTTTCTCTCTGATCCTACTGGAACTTATACAAAATAAAAAAATGCTCAAGTAATGCCCTTCATCTTATTACTTTCAATCACAGGTGGGGGCTACAGATAGATTTTTCGAACCCATTTGCTTGAAAAAGGTTGAAATTTGAATGTCTGATTTTGTCTGTGGTGAACACACAAAAAGAAAAATTAAGCGATACAGGAAGGCTAGCATTAGTCTAATAAATCCCATTAAAAGACCAAAACCTGATTTTTCTAAGCTGTCTGTGACACTCAGCTCCATGCCCTCTGGTTTCTAATAAGCCGCAACCTCTGGTACTGAGAAATGAAGCAAACGCGAAAGTGGCAAAAACTGCAGTTCCTCAAATGGCCACTTAAGGCTGGCTCCAAAAGCTAGTCACTCCCCATAGACCCCCATGTTAATGTGCCCAACTTTACAGAAGAAATAAACATGTTTACAACCTGCTACAAAAAATAGTTTTGGTGTCTAAAGCTAATGTTCTGTTCATGACTACTGTACGGGGGGTGAATTTTAATATAACTCACCAGTTTGAATTAAATTAGGCTTAAAGTTCAGCACACAGGTAGGTGCCTTACCAGGTCGCTAGCTGCTAGCTGTCTACTCTGCTGCGTGACCTGGGCCCGCCTCAGCTCCACCAACAATCCACCTCTTGCCCATTTTTGGATTAGTCGGGAGTTAGGCTGTGTCGTCACTGTCAGGATGGCGACGGCTGGAGCCGCCCACTTTGAGCTTCAGAAACCTATGGGTGACGTCACAGACTCTATGTTCATATTTTAGAGTCTATGTTTTTAATCAAACATTACTCAAACAGGAGGAAATAGTGCATTTGTTGTGGACTATTTTCAGCGGCGGATTAATCCTCATGTGGTGCTCTAGTGAGTATTAGTGGCAGCAGGACGGTGTATGTGGGATTGAGTCAGAATAAACTACAGTGTGTGTGTTCATGGTGATGAAGGAACATGTCACCCAGTGTAACAGTGAGGCTCATTGATGTGTTTTTAATGGAGCTCTGTAGCACAGAGGAAGAAGAGATATCAGGCTGTGATACACACACAATACTTGTTGGTGGATACATTCACTGTTGGATTAGGAAAAATATAGAATATCACCATCTTTATTCTTTGAGAGGACATTTCTACAGATACGAAACTTTTACCTGACTGATCTTCAGTTTTAACTTCATGCTTCTGCAACCGGTCCCATTAAATACAGGCTTGACTATGTGCTGGTTTTGATGTGTTTCCTCCTCTCTCTCTCTCTCCCTGCAGTGGTTCAGGCCCCAGTCATTTCCCGCTGGGTGAGATCCAGCTGACAGTCAGACGTAGCTCCCAGGGCAACATACTCATCGTGGTCGTCCACGGCTGCAGGTACGGACCAATCAGAGTGAGGAGTTTCTTCCAAAAACACTCTTCATAAGGTGAATGTTTTCACTCTCTAATAATATTCATTTGTTTTGCCTCCACAGAAACCTGCGGACCAATCAGAGTGAGGAGTTTCTTCCAAAAACACTCTTCATGAGGTGAATGTTTTAAATCTCTAATAATATTCATTTGTTTTGCCTCAACAGAAACCTGATAGCGTTCACTGACCACGGCTCAGATCCTTACGTCCACCTCTACCTGCTTCCTGACAAACAGAGGTCGGGCTGGAGGAAAACTCACACATTCAAGAAAACCCTCAACCCAGTTTACGATCAGACGTGAGTCCTGTCGTTCTGCTTTCACTTGTGTTGTTAGAGAACTTTGTTGTCAAACACAGTTGTGTTAGTTGCTGATTATTGACTAGAACTATTGTCAGGGCCAGCTCTAACCCTTTTAGGCGAAATCTGGACTTGGAGCCCCCCCGCTGCTGGTGGCGGCACCGCTCTCAGGTTCGGGTTAATTTTTCTGCCTTTTTTCTAACATTTTTCAGATTTGTTTTCAGACATTTTTCAGATTTTTTTTTCGGACATGTTGGACTTTTCTTCTGCCTTATTTCAGTCTTTCTTTGGTCTTTCTTCAGCCTTTTTGTTGACATTTTTCAGACATTTTTTCGGAAAAAATTTCAGACATATGTCGGGCATTTCTTATGGCTTTCTTTGGCTTTTTTCAGATATTTTATGGACATTTTTCTGCCTTTTTCCGGCCTTTCTTCGGCTTTTCTTTAGCCTTTGTTCCAAAATTTTCAAACATTTTTCGCCCTTTCTTTCGGGCATTTTTCATACATTTTTCTGACAATTTTCGATCCTTTTTCAAAAAATGTCAGCCTTTTTTTCAGACATTTTTCTGATTTTTTTCAGACATTTTCAAGATTTTTTTTCAGACATTTTTCAGACTGTTTTCTGATTTTTATTTGGGACATATGTCAGACTTAAATGTACTGTGTGCTCTTCCTGTCTCTGCCTGCTCAGGTTTGAGTTCAGTGTTTCCCTCGTTGAGCTCCACAGGCAGACTCTAGATGTGAAGAGTGAAGAACGGTGGAGGTCTGCTCTCCAAACCCAAAGGCCTTCTGGGAAAGGTACGGACTTTCACTGGGCTTTCAGATTCTATATGCTAGTTTAAATCCCGAGGAAGTGTCTTGAAATGAATGTATTTTATCCTGATAGAATTCTTTGTTTCATGGTTAATTCTTATGGATTCAGATCTTGAGTTTTGATGATCTGTCAGGGCATTTAGAAACTTAAAATAGTATTTAATTTGCAGAAATATCTGGTCTGGACATGAAAGGATATTGTCATTTAATATATTAAATGTATGCCGTAATTCAGTCTTTATTTCTGCCAGTGAAGAGAATTCTGTTGCCTTTTCTCACCAGGTTCTGGTGGATTTGACCCATGAGGACACCACTAAGGGTTGGACACAATGGTTAGTCAATGATCTCCCACTTTTCATTTATAAATAACACAACAATCAAGTGAAACAGCTCACACAATGCTCACTTTTAATGTATGATGTTAAGTAAACTCTTTTAAAGTCATTCTTTGATATAGAAAATGCTTATTTTATTATTATTATTTTTTTTTAATTACAGCAAAGGCTGACAGTGTAGCCTACTACAACTACTTGCAATAGTTATACCATATCATACCATACCATTTTCTGATATTAACTGGTTTTAGAAGAGTCTTCTTGATTAATAATATTATTCATGAATATATATTCAGTCCATAGATACACATTTGAATGCCGCTGCACCCGATTCGACTGTCATCAGGGCATTAAATAGGCGTTATCAGTCGCTATAAGCACCATAGATGTGGGTCATTAGGGGCCTACTACGCCTATTACGTTGTGAAAGTGAAACTTAAAAGCAACACATTCTAACATGTAAAACTGAATGAAACGTCACGTTTTGCATGTTTTGAACACAAACAAAAAGGTTTCTTTAGGTTTAGGGAACAAAACTACAACTTCTTTAGGTTTAGGCAAAAACCCACTTAGTTAAGGCTTCCGCTTCTGCTCCTGTCATAATTACTATGGTCGCTAGGGGTAGCTGTTATGTTCTTTTATAACTTCTTTCGATGATCTACCATGAATAGATGATAAGAGCCTGGATGCCTAAATTTCCTTCGGGATCAATAAAGTATCTATCTATCTATCTATCTATCTATCTATCTATCTATCTATCTATCTATCTATCTATCTATCCATCTATCTATCTAAAACCTACTAGTGGGTGCGGTAGGCCCCTATTGACCCACATCTATGAGGCTTATAGCGACTTATAGCGACTGATAACGCCTATTTACTAGCCTGACAACAGTCTAATCGGCTGGCCATTTGAGGGCATTTTATTCCAAACCTTAACAGCCTTTCCTCAGACAGTGGCTCTGACTTTTCATCATCACTCACCTGCCTTCAACTCTCTCTGAACCTCTATTATTTCCGACAGCACCTGAAGGCAGCATTAGTGCTGAATCAGAGTGGAGAGGTCCGTGAATCCATCAAGTCACACTAAAATAGAATAAATCCGGATATTGACTGATTTGACCTTCAAAGTAAAAGTTTAAAAGGATGGGTGTGGTGCATAGATATAATACATGGTATGAGACACAACTCTTTCAGCGAAAAAAGAAAGAAAAAAATAACACATAGTAGCCTATCACGGAGAAATGTTTGCACATGCATGTTTATGGATGGCTAAATTCATAAAAATGCAATCTTTTTATTACTTATTTCCATTGTATTATCACAAATATTCGTAACAAAAGCTACCAGACACAATGGGGACGATCGTAAATATTGAATAACATAAATTGAATTAAATATAAATAGAAACCTTCTTTAAGGTATTTATTTCGAAGCATTGCCTGTTCGTTAATAATGTGTTTTTGTAAAAACGACCACATGAAAAGAACATTTTGTGGGAAAATAAGACACTAAAAAAAGGACAGAACATACAAATGATTAGAAAAACATTGGTGTCTGTCTGATTTGGGTTTTCTCTTTATTTATTTTGCTTATGTTCTGTTTGTAATTCACTTTGTGATTGATGCTGCAAGTGACTTTTATATCAGTTAATTTTATTTACTGCTTGAATCAACTTAGATTTTTACACTTCGGCCTTTGCATCTCATTTCTCCATAAAATAGACAGCTCACTGCATTTGTTAGACCTTTATTTTGAAAAATACCCACCGGAAATGTCAGGGCTAACTGCACGTGTCTTCACGTGAGCTTGACGCTGTGAGAGCTGGAGCCCAGCAGCAGCAGCAGAAACGCCCTGCATCCTCTCAAGTCTCCTCTCCTCCTGCATCCTCTCCAGTCTCCTCTCCTCCTACATCCATCCGTGCCGTGAGCCCCGAGTCTCCTCTGCTCCTCCAGCCGCGGAGGAGCCACTCTGAGCGGGAAGGAAGACAAGCCAAACCTCGCCGGAAAAAATGGCCTTTTAACACTTGAGAGAGTAAGCCAGAAGAGACATGGATCCTTTGCCTTTTTCCTTCCTCCGCCACCTCCTCCTCCTCCTCCTCCTCGCTTCCCTGAGCTGCTTCCCCGCTTCTGCTGACAGGAGATTCGGTGAGTGAATTAACAGATGATTCTTTTCTTAGTGAGCTTCATCGGTACCGTCTCCGGTCCTACGGAGACCTCCTCAGAGCCATTTTGCAGACAGACCGGAGGAGTCTATTTCTGTTTCTGATCTGATCTGTGTCAATATTGTATCAGCGGGGCTGCCAAGAACCGGCTGGCTGGTTCACTGCAGCTTCATCTGAGCCGAGGAAAAACAAACACGGTGATCCTGTAATACGTTTCAACAAAAAAGAAGCACTGCAAATAGCCTACACCAAATTCCACATAGGAATATCATATGAATAATGGTAGAGCAGCGTAAAGTCACTGCTGCGCACGGAGAAGACGCTGCAAGTTGGTAAACAAGACGGTGAACTGCAGGAAGGAGCTAATACAGAAAGATGACCCCATTATTTTACTTAGAAGGTTGGCTAAATCCGTTAGTTAGGGCTATTTGTAATAGTAATTAAAATAAAAAAATATTAGAAATAAAAATACAAAAAACAAATGTATAATGCAATACAGAAAATACGTATAAAATATGTATGCACTATAAATAGAAATTAAATATACAAAATAAATGTTATATATTATATATATATAGCAGAATACTTCAAATAAACATTTAAATTAAATAAAAATAATAATAGAAAATAAAAAAATATTTTAAATAACTCAGGACTAAAAATAAAGTAAACAAATATATAATTACAAGTATTCAGAAAAAAATATAGAAATTACACTGTATTACAAAAAAAGATTAGATAATAAAAAATGAATAAATAATAAAAAAAAATAATGGATATTTACAATAAAAAATTTAGGTAATTAAATAAAATTCTAAATGTAAAAGTTAAACAATAATAAGGAATTGAATTATGTAAAATAATTCAGGAATGTCATTAATAAAATACAGAGAAAATAAAAGATATACATAAAATAAATAGAATATAGATATATATAAAAATATAAATAAAATTACATAGTTGCAGAAAAAAATATTAAAATGAAAATGAATAACTAATATCAACAGTTTAAATATTGGGAAATAATTCATGAAAGCAATAGCTAAATAAGATAAGAAAAAAGATAATGAAATATACAAAATGAAATATGCAGTGTTGGGTCTGTGTACACTCACTTGTAAACAAGAACAGGCAACAACCATCAGTGATAACATCAATGCAAAGCAATGGACTCTCCAATTCCAGCTCTGTGCTCCTGACAGAGGCAGCTATTGATCGGAAATATTAAGGTGTGTGTGTGTGTAGACTGGAGACATTCATTTATCTTCATGAGTTTATAAATAGCTGATATCTAATATTCCCCAACTGGTTTGAGATTTGCAGCCTGCTGGAGGACTGATGCAGAGATGTGTTGTAGAAGATGGTGTGAGGAGGAGGAGGAAGAGCAGGAAGAAGCTGGTGTTAAGAGGGAGGAGTGTGTGTGTGTGTGTGTGTGTGTGTGTGTGTGTGTGTGTGTGTGTGTGTGTGTATGTGTATGTGTGTGTGTGTGTGTGTCTTCAGACCCTTCTCCTCCTCCTCCTCTCTCCTTCAGATTACATAACCAGCACACAGAGAGTATTGCAGCCACAGGACAGACTCAGCTGAGGAGACAGCAGCAACACAACAGAGAGCACCGAGCTGCAGCTCTCAGCCTCCATTTATACAGTTATACTTTATTTATTTATACTCTATATCATATAACAGGTTTATCTACCTGTACAGGTGATGTTACAATTGATCTATATAGTTTAATGGCTATACTATTCCTGCTATAACCCCATGGGTTCTTTTAATTTACTGTACAGTATTGATATTTAATTTTTTTCAAGAGCAGTTTTTAGTCTTTCATAAAAATAATGAAAATATTGTCTCGACTTAATGCTTAAAGACCTAATGTGTCTGTGGTATAACAGCAGTACATATTTGCAATAGTGCATATAAAAAAAAAGAAGGTATAATGCGTTGTCGCCATCCGTTGGACTGGACCTGTTATGGCTCGATGTAACCAGGAAGTAGTTGAATAAAGCAGTAACCTTAACACAAATATTAGACCAAATTTAATACTTTATTTCTTAATTCTCTTATTTGGCTACTGAGCTGGTCACTCATGTGTCCCATTATTTCATTTGTTTTAGGGCTAACGGGAGAGAAAATAACAAAAAAGACACATTTTTTAAGTTAATTTGAAGTGATATCAAAATGCTTGAAAATATTAGATATATCTAAAAGATTTGATAATAATTTATTAAGCTGGTTGAATCTGAATCCTAAATACAATCTACTTACTTTATGTTGTTGACGTCTGTATGACAATAAAGTAGAATAAATTAAATGTCTATCAGTTTGAGCAGTTTACAAGTAAATGTTTTTACCGGTAGTCGCACGGAACTGACATTGGAGCGCGTTCCATGACGAACACAAAACGGCGTTGCACGTCGTCAGTAAGGGCAGCTGGTTAAGTCGGCATCGATGCAGGCTCGCTGTTGGAGGGTTTTATAACCCACTTCCACTCCCCGTGAATTGGTTTGGAATGGCACTTAATATGGCGGACCCTCCACGCGAACGCACAAACGGAGTGGAAGTGGGTAGGGAGAGGGTGTAGGGGGTGGTTTGGCATTGGGCCTAAGTGATTTGTTTGGGCACTTTGGGGAAACTGAAACAACAACAGCATTGATATATCATCACCTTTTAGGTAAGTTGATATGTTGAACATGTTAGCAAGCAGTTGCTTATTTACACATCCAGCAGTTACAGAGCAACATGGTGATTTATTAGGAGTCTTTATGTTTGTGTCCATCTGATGAATGTAGGTACAGTATTCTGTCTCTTTTAGCTCTGTTTTTGATCTCCACCAACTCTTGAGGGAAATATCTGGCTCTTGAGCTGCTAAATGCGCCACTATGTTCACCAGCTAGTCTCTAACTGTGTTTATCTGCTGTTTGCTGCTGAAAAACAAATTGGTTTTGCAAATGTTGCATGTGTGAGGAAACACACTCGTGTGTTAGACCTCTAGGATGCACACGATGCATTTCATGAGAAACACTGACTGTAAACTTTATTTCTTTACAAGAAAACTCTCAGCAACTTCTCCTGGCCACCTCTAGTCACAGGTTGCATGTCTGTAAGTCGTAAGCAGCTAAAGCAAAGAGCAATTTTCTCCTCTGATTGTTTCTATATTATATTTAGAGGCGTGAAAGGATGAAATTATGGGCGGATGATGAGACAACGGGCCCCTGGGCCCACAGACAGTGTGTCTTTTTGTAATTGTTATGCATCTTTTTAGTTGCTTCGTGTCTCTTTGTAGATCCTTTTTGTGTCTTTTTGTCATTTTGTGTCTCTTCGTGGTCGTTTTGTGTCTCTTTACAGTTATTTTGTGTCTTCGTGGTTGTTTCGTGTCATTTTGTGTCTCATTGTAGTCATTTTGTGTTTCATTATATTGTTTTGTGTCTCTTTGTAGTCTTTTTGTGTCATTATGTGTCTCTTTGTTGTCATTTTTCATATCTTTGTGGTTGGTATGTGTCTCTTTGAGTGACATTTTGTAGGTGACGGTCGGGGGGGGGGGCAATACTTTTATGCCCCTGGGCTTGTGCCCAGTAGGCCCATTTAGTAATCCATCCATGGTAAAACTGCAGTGTTTCCCAAGAACGCTGCAAAATCAGAGAAAAGTTAAAAAAAAAAAAAAAAAAGGTCAGTTTATCAATTTGTTTTTACTTCAGTCTATTTAAAGGTGAAAATACCAAACATTTGTCAGTTACAGCTTCTTTAATGTGATGGTTTGATTTCTTTTCACCTCTGACAAACAAAACTTAACTTTAGGTTCTGGGATTTTGCTAAGTCATCCTCATTGTTGACAATTTAAACACACAAGGTTTGGTGGTTACTTGACAACAGCATTAACTTCTTTCATGTTGAATTTGTGATCTGAATCTACGAACCAGTAACTCCATTTGTCAGATAGATGTAGTGTTGGAGTACAAAGCACAGTATTGGTAGAAAATGGAAATACTGAAGTGAAATACGTCAAAACTACACTGCAAACTACAACACTTGAGTAAATGTACTTCGTTACTACACCACTCTGAATAAACATTTCCTATTAATATATAAATACGTCTATGTCTTAACCTTCAATTGACATTCTCTGTTTCCTTCATAAAAGACTTCAAACATGGACAGCATAAACTCAGAAGTGGAATGAGGTGAAAGTATACCTATACATATTTTTCATTATTCCTTTTTGGACCTGTATATTAAAACTTTTAATCATAAATGACTTTATAGTGACCCTTTGCCCATAATATTCATACAATATTTAAAAAACGTCTTGTATTATGCCTTTAGGGAGCTGTCGTGGCACTCAGTAGTAAGGATATCAGGACCTGATCAAACCATCTTGACATTTCTCATCTCCCGTGTTACTGCTGTTAATAATCTCATAACATTGAAATATTGATGTGGTGAATTTATAAAGAGCTGTAATGTCGGCAGTATCCAACAGTGACTTTACAGTGACCTTTCTACATTTCATGATAATTATACTTAGAGACTGAGTAGAGTTTTGTGCAGAGGAAAATTATTAAAATAACATAAGTAACAGAATTGGGAGCAACAATTAGCATCTTTTACATATTAATTAAACAAGTTAAAATGCTCATTGATATTTCTACTCTGATTAATAAGTCTTCTGTGAGTAGACTATTGATGCTTATGATTGTGTTCTTTTCCTTCTGCTATTTGGGTGATAATATTATTATGGCTCAAATGTGGCTTGTGCAGAAAGCCGCAAACAACTATTGTCTATGTAAAGATATTGAGGAGTAATGTCTACCTGAGCAGAGAATGAAGTCGCCCTCCCTCTGTGTGTGTTGTAATCAGAGCTTCTCTGTGCTTTGTTGACATAGCTCGGCCAGCCGTGCGTGCCTTTTAGTGCATGTGGGTGCATATGAGCGTGCTCACTCACGGCCGCAGCTCTGCACTGTTCTCATACATCTATTAGAGCTGATAATGCCGTCCCGACCGACGGTGCTGCCGCGGAAGCATAGCGCCCACCCTCCAGTTCCCCCAGAGGCCAACCTCCAGTTCTGAAAAGTGAAGCCAATGCTGGACTGCCTTAAACTTGCATTCTTTCTAATAGCCAGCAGGGGCGACTCCTCTGGTTGCAAAAAGAAGTCTGATTGTATAGAAGTCTTTGAGAAAATGAGCCTA
Source organism: Sebastolobus alascanus (assembly GCA_916701645.2). NCBI lineage: Eukaryota > Metazoa > Chordata > Actinopteri > Perciformes > Sebastidae > Sebastolobus > Sebastolobus alascanus. Next base: position 87,880 of record CAKAOJ020000019.1, read on the forward strand.
CTTCTCACTTGATTTATTACCTCAGTAAACATTGTAAACATGAGTTTATGGTCTCAATCGCTAGTTTCAAGTCTTCTTCAATACAGCATGATGTTCATTTAGTAAATTATGGTCCCATTTAGAGTCAAATAGACCCTAAAGCAGGGGATGATTTACTGTGTTTTCAGTATATGGAAGTTAATTATAACCTTTTTGGTCGCCTAGAAATGTCTTATTCAGCGTTTGGTTGTACTTAGCCCCACCTTCCTGTGTCATTACCGTTTGCAAAAAAACAACATTGGCAACGGCCAAAATGCCGTGAACTCGAGGCTTTGAAACGGCAGTCCACAAACCAATGGGTGACGTCATGATTTATTACCTCACTAAACATTGTAAACATGAGTTTATGGTTTCAATCTCTAGTTTCAAGTCTTCTTCAATACAGCATGATGTTCATTTAGTAAATGATGGTCCCATTTAGAGTCAAATAGACCATAAAGCAGGGTATGCTTTAGGGCGTGTCTACCTTGTGATTGACATGTCGCTACCACAGCGTGGTCCGGTTTGGGTGATGTCTGTGTTTTAGTCTGAGAACTTTCTCCCTTTCACACTGTGTTTTCACTTCATGAAAGTTAATTATAACATTTTGGTCCCCTAAAAATGTCTTATTCAGCGTTCGGTTGTACTTAGCTCCACACTTTCGTGTCACTTCTGGTTGCAAAAAAACAAGATGGCGACGTCCCAAAGTCAGAACTCGAGGCTTCGAAATGGCAGTCCACAAACCAATGGGTTACGTCACTATGATTACGTCCACTTCTTATACACAGTCTATGGTTCCCCCCAGGTTTACACTGTTAGCTCTGTCAGCACTATTGCCTTTGTTTTCACTGTTAGCGCTGTTAGCACCGTTATCTGCGAGCCACCTGATCAGCCGTCGCCATGTTGAGAGCCCTATGGAGGTTATAGGAATGCTCCCAATCTTGCATGGAACACCTTTAACACACCTTTACATCTCACAAGCACGTGAACATGTCCAGTTTGTGTCCAGTTCATGCTGACTGCACAAGTCTCATGGCTAAGTGTGTGGTTTCGAAAAATGCCTATAACAAATATCCAATTTAAAGCTCTGGTTGACGACTTTTTTATAGTAAAGTATTAACATTTAATGATCACTAGTGTTGTAGTTGATTGCTGCAGCATGTAATAAAGCATTTATCTCAACTTTAGCCTTCTCTGATCAATGGTGAACTGGTGCGAGCCGAGGCTGCAGAGACAAGGATGTGTTTTCATTTCTGTTTATAGTGAACAATGTTGTCACCATTCTGCATGTTTCTCATTTGATGTGGAGAATGAACCTTCTATTGCATTTCTGCCAGAGCAAGTTTCTGACAAATTATTCTTGATTAAGTTTTTTTTTTTCATGACAAATATCGAAACATTATAGACACATCTAGAGCTGAAACAATTGGTTGTACATGTGAATTTGTTACTTATTGTGAAATTTTTTTTAAATGTTTATTATAATATTTCACAAGGGAGACATTCACATGATATACTGTAGGCACATGTAATTTTCAGACATTCCATTGGTGAAATATCATATTTCTTATGTGTTATTTTGTAGGTATATTTGAGCTTTTGTTGTGTTCAGTTTTTGAAATTTTAATTATTGATGTGTTTATGTACCAGTTTCATTTTAATGCATCAATAATTTAACAGTGAAAGAGGCCATTCTTCACTTTGAATACTTTCACTTTTGATATTTATAGTAAGTACATTATACTGCTAATATTTCTCTGAATGCAGGAGTATTTTTCTATCTCTGATTTAAAAATGATGTTGCAGCAAGTCACTGTTTATTCTTAGGAGTATTTAGCTCTATTGATGACAAGCATCACATATTGTGTATACAATAACATTTAAAGTAACATTTCTCAGTGATGAGTCACTATCAGTTGCTGATCTATTGTCTCTCTGTCTGGTCTCATCACATCTGTGTGTCCATACATTGATTCGTGTCTATTGTCACAGTGTGTTTTCAGTGTAAAGCCTCTCTGTGAGCCAGATTTCCCCTCCTGGGATGTGAACCACAGACTGTGTTCGGCTCTTCTAATCATTAACCTGGACATGGAGAAGGTCACCACTGGTTCACCTGGTGTGACCGTATCCAAGGCAACACTCTTTAACATTTTATTCGTGCTGATTGGTTGGTTTGGTCAGAGTAGGGCTTCGCAGCTGCTGAGGTGCTTCACTGTAACTGTACTGTGACGCATGTGGACATGGACAGAGGGGTACTGTATGAGAGCATCGGTGCAATCTGATCCAGTTGTAGTTAAAGATCCCATAATGTTAATAATGTTTTTTTTTGTACCAAAAGTCTGAATCAGTCTTGTCCAGGGGGCGTCATCCATCCTGTTTCACAACTCGGCACGAACAGTTTCACATCATCATAAAGCCCGTAAATTTTTTACACAAGATAAATCTAATGTTGATCTTATGATCGAAATACAGAATATTGGTTTATTGTGTGTGAATGAGGCATGTTTGAATCATTAAATTGGAAAGGTGGCAGATTTGTAGAGAGCTGTGCAGTTAGATGATGGGACACTCCCTAAGTCCAAAACAAAGCTGTTGCTTTTAACTGTTTCTGTTCATCTGCATGTTTGCCGTGTTTACTGCAGCTACTAAAATAATACATGATACTAATGGAGACACAGTAAATCCTTCAAATCTTAAGAAATTTACTTGTTAGCAGTAATCAGCTGGTTGCTACGTAGATTGTAGAAAATGTAAAAGGCTGTTAACTAACTCAGAGTTAGCTGGTTCGTTTGCTGGAGAATTTATATTCTCTGTAACATACAGCTAAAGCTCTCTAAAGGGCAAAAGGGCAAAAGACAACAAGCAAACTTAGTTAGATAAAAAAAAACTAGGGCTGTCAATCGTTAAAATATTTAATTGCGAATAATCGCATGATTGTACATGATTAATCGTGATAATCGAAAATTAATTGCACATTTTTTTATCTGTTCAAAATGTACCAGAAACCCTCACAGGTACTGCATTTAGCATAAAAAATATGCTCAAATCATAACATGGCAAACTGCAGCCCAACAGGCAACAACAGCTGTCAGTGTGTCAGTGTGCTGATTTAACTATGACTTGCCCAAAACTGCATGTGATTATCATAAAGTGGGCATGTCTGTAAAGGGGAGACTCGTGGGTACCCATAGAACACATTTTCATTCACATATCTTGAGGTCGGAGGACAAGGGACCTCTTTGGCTATGCGAGTTTTTTCCTCACGAAGATTTAGCGTAAGTTTGGAGTGTCATTTGTCCTCCTTCTTGACACGCTATGACATGGTTGACACCAATGGATTCCTTAGGTTTTCTTGTTTCATATGATGCCAGTATCTTTACTCTATTTTGAAAACTGAGCCCGCTACAGCCTCCAAAATATTTTTTGTGTTAATGCATTAAAGAAATTAGTTATCGTGTTAACGCAAATCTAAAATGACCATTGTAATTGAGGTATGGCTGCTTAGACAATATTGAAGCTCAACATTTGTGTGACATTGTCATAAATAACATATGAATTCATGAGTTATGGCCAAAAACATGATTTGTGAGGTCACAGTGACCTTGACCTTTGAGCTTTGACCACCAAATTGTAATCAGTTCATCCTTGAGTTCAAGTGAACGTATGCTCCAAATTTGAAGAAATCCCCTCCAGGCGTTCCTGAGATAATTTGTTCACGAGAATGGGACGATGGACGGACGGACGAAGGGGGGGTTGTATCAGTACTGCAACCTCCAACACATTCTCACTCCCAACTCGTCAAATGTCGGCGCTTGGTCAGTAACCCCTTGCATTACTTTTGGACGGACCAGGGACGGCATGCCAATATACGCTTGTTACATTCGTGTCCTTTCAAAATAAACTTCCGTTTTCACAGGAAGTTAGGTTCAGGCAACACAACCACTTAGTTAGGGTTAGGAAATAGGGATGTCATGATACCAGAAATCTTGTAGTCAATACCAATACCAGTGAATTTCCACGATTCTCGATACCAAATTCGATACCACGGTAAAAAAAATAAAAAAAGGACAATGATGAGACTTTATTTCTCAGGTATAGCTCAATGACTGTAAGAAAACAGCAGAGGCTGAACACGCTCACACGCACTCTCTCTATATATATCCTCAGATTGCAAGTAGTTTAAATTCACTGACATGGTGACAGACCATTAGACCATTAAATATTTATTTAAAATGCTAATGTTATATTTTGATGACAATAAATAAGCACCACTTTTCAGAGATTTAGCAATAAACAACAAAAGATAGAAATTCAGTTCAGTTTTTTCCCCACGAGTGAACCCTCTTCTCAAACAAATCAATAAAGGATCTACCCGCATTTGGCGCTTGTTAATTTCGGACCCTGATTACAGGCATCGTACGGTACCTTCGGTACTGTAGAAAAAGAGTACCATCACGTTTTTAGAATTTTGGCATCGACTTGGTACAGAAGTATGGGTTCTCTTGACATCCCTATTAGGAAACGGTAGTGATTGACGTTAACTTCACTGACTACTGCCTCACGTGACTCACAGGGCTGACGATATCGACGCGTCACGTGACTAAAGACTGACGAGACAAAATAAGTCAACGTTACTTTTAGTTTCACACGGGACACAAACAGCGGTCTCCTGGTTGAAAGTCTTGTGTTTGTTTGACCCGTCCACCACCCCTCCCGCCCAGCCTGAGCGGATTCTCACGATATACTACGTCACTTGTACCGACCGTTGAAAAATGCGGTGGGTGGGTTTACATTGGAGTTAGTTGAAAGCCCTGTTCGTCACATATTGTTGCTAAAGGGTGCCTCCGTGCGTCAGTTTCCACTTCTGAGGGGGCGCTGACCAAACGGTGGTATTTGATGAGTTGGGAGTGAGAACAGGTTTAAAACTCAGGTTTCTGGTTTGCACTATCGAAATATTGCCAGTAATACCAATCCTTCATTTTACCTAAACAAAACCGCTGCATGGATTTTGCTGTGATGATGGAAATCATACAGCGTAAAGGAGGTCTCAGGTGTTCCTGCTGTGAAAAGATTATTCAGGAGGATTCAGAATCATCCTGTGGTGAAGCCCAGCTGTAACTGAGCTAGTGTTACATTTGGTGGTGTTTGCTTTATTGATCATTTGGCTGCCTTGACGTGACATGAATCAATTAATTGAACAATCTGGATCGATGGTTATTGCGTGCAGAAAGTGAAAGTGTGATGAAAAGCCTGTCACTCTCGGCGATGCCCTGCTTTGCTCCTACCTGCTGCCGGCTGCTGTGTTTGGCTGTGTTGATTGATATCTCCTCCTGTTCTGGTTTCTTCTCAGCGCTCAGGTGAAACCACATCTGTTAATCTGAGCAGTGAAATGAGTGTTAGTGGCCCTGCTGGGTTTATTGTGCTTCCTGCTCAGCCTCTCAATGCTGTGTGGATTGAAACAGTTTGGATGTCTTAATAGAACTGAGTTCTGATCGATTCATCACTGATCGACCTGACTTACTATACGTTGGGTTCATGTAATAATAGCTGATCTGCTGTAACCATCGCTGTCTCATTGAAACATGAGTAGCACACTAACTAAATATATGTCTTTCTAGTGTTTAGTCACATGTTAACATCAGGAGTTTACCTCAGTTTGGAAATAAATTGCCCAGTGTTGGAAGAAGTACTCAGATCTTGTATTTAAGTAAAAGTAGCAATAGCAGTGTAGAAATAATCTGAACAGGTAAGCGTCATTCATACACATTTTTACTCAAGTAAAAGTACAAGTATTGGCATCAAAATATACTTAAAGTACTCATTATGCAGAATGGCGCATTTCAGAATAATTTATATTATATTATTGGATTATTGATGCAGTAATGGGTTCATCACTTTAATGTTGAAACTAAGCTAATTTTGACTACTTTATACTGTATACTGCTGGGTAGCTTGTGAATTCCACCAAGAGATCAATAAAGTTTTATCTTAATCTAAAATAAATAGACCATAATTTATTAGTTGATTATATGTTGTATTATTAATCTGAATCTGCAAAGTACCTAAAGTTATTAAATAAATGGAGTGGAGTAAAAAGTACAATATTTCCCTCTGAATTGTAGTGGAGTAGAAGTTTAAAATAACAGAACATGGAAATAAAAAAAGTAAAGTCCAAGTACCTCAACATTGTACTTAAAGGTCCAGTGTGTAGGATTTTGGGGGATCTATTTGCAGAAATTGAATATGATATTCATAACTATGATTCCATTAGTGCATAATCACCCTAAACTAAGAATTGTTGTGTTTTCATTACCTTAGAATGAGCCGTTTATATCTAGGGAGTGGGTCCTGTTCACAGTCTGCCATGTTGTTCCACCATGTCTCTCCTAGGGCTAGGACGATACACCTATGTCCCGATTCGATACGATCATGATACTTGGGTGCCAATTCTATATGTATTGCGATTTGATATTACGATTTATTGTGGTTTTGGGAAAGTTAAATCATACACTTCTATGGACTTTTACTTTGGAAAATATCTAAATTAATACAGTAAAACTGTTTGATTTTCAGCAAGTATGTAGTCAGAGATGTCCTGAAGTCAAATCTATCAGTCATTGTCAGGAATTTTTTTTTTTTTTTTCCCAGCATCTCAAAAATCAAAGAATAAAGACATTTCCATCACAAATTAGTGGTATTTTCTTTTTAATTTATAAGGAACATGTAATGTTTTATACTTCTGGTTAATATAATCCAATCAATCTTATTTCCATATATGTATTTTGTATATACAGTTCTCTTTGTTAACACCTTATTTTGAAAACCGGACATAGTCACACGTGTATACTTCTGCTAACTTCGCTAAGTGCGTCGCTAGCTCTCCCATCAGCTCCGTTCTCTTCATACATCCATGGTCAGCTCCATTGGGCCGTTTGAATGCGTTTAACATAAATGTCAGTATATGGGTGCTCTACAGTTGTAGCGTTGGCCGATTTGACCACGGAGAAGAGAGTTACGGCCGGCTTGACTGCACGTTACCTCAATACGATAATGTTTCCTGTCCATGGCAGAGTTAGCATGCAGCTTTAGCCGTGATGTCTAGCTCTGCTTTTCCTGCAATGTGTGAAACCCAAAGTGTTTCCATACTTTACTGTATGTGTAGTGTTTACCACTTTGGATTTAACATGTCAGGGTGCAGATCGTATCCACGCAGACCCTCTGCCGTTTTCTGCTCTTTCGTATCTGCCAGTTTCTGCTCGCTACGACCGGCCGGCTACTATTTGTTTTGAGTGACGGATACGGAACGGATATGACGTCACGTCACTTTGACTACAACAATAAAAGTGGTAACTTCCTTCTACCTCTGCATAGACTCAAATGAAGCAAATATATCGATTCTGGCATTAAAAAATCAATTTCAAAATCGTAAAAAAAACATGATACATAGGTGAATCGATTTTTTTTCCCCACCCCTAGTTTCTACAGTAGCCCAGAACAGACAAACCAAACACTGGCTCTAGAGAGAGCCTTTCACGTTTTTACATTACCTGAAGGCCACTGTAGTTCTCCAGCACGCTTGGAATGGGAGGAGTGAACGGAGGGGTATTCAGTTGGTTGCAATCTAAAACCTCACCACTAGATGCCACTAAATCCTACACACTGGTCCTTCAAGTAAAACACTACTGTATAAACCACTGAAATTACCTCATCAAGCTTTCCACTTTTACTTGCAATATTACCCAACTCACTTAAACCTTCTTGATGGCACCATCTTTGGTTGTTATATCTGTGTGCCAAATATTGGGTTGTTATTGGGTCCAACTTGGGTTCTTAAACAAGTTATATTTACTGCAAAACATATTAACAAGTGTGATATAGTTGCACATGAGCGTAATTTATGAGACAGGGTAATACAAGTGACATGTCTCCCAGCCTTTCCATTGAATTGCACCTAAATTAATTTGTAATGTTTTACAGCTGACAAACTCTTCAAAGATGATTGAAGGAGTGTGGACTCTCCAACTCCAACTTTGAAACTGAAAACATGCCGTTACTTGCCATAGTTGTGTACCTATAGTTTTCCTGTGCATTGAGGGATTATTATTACCAACGTTGCAGGTGCACTCGCTTTCTGTTTCACCTCCAAATAAAGTGGAGCTCAAATGTTAGTGAAAATTATATTTTTAAAGCAAAAGTGTTAGAGTATGGTGTTATTGAAGCTTCACCAAAACCTTTGTCTTTAACACAAGTTATGTTACATGCAAATGAAAAATAATGTTCCCACGATTTATGCCCACAACATATGATTAAAAAAACTCATGTAGACAACCACAACACAGAACTACAACAGATTTCCTCTAGCTCCACAAAGGTGTAACTTGGATTGTCTATACACAGTCTATACAGTACTCTCAGTGCATAATGAAGGCAGCCAGCATCTGAGAGCTCCAGTGAAAGAGAGCTCTGAATACAAAGGGCTGCTGCTTCATCGACCAGATGGATGGATCAATGCCGCGGCTTTGAACAATCAGTGGAAGAGAGGGAGAGAGGAGGATGAGAGGAAAGGGATAAAAGGATGAGGGAGGAGGTGATGGAGGCTGTTGTTTTGTCGCTGCAGGAGACAGCGGAGGGGGAAGACAAAGAGAGATTACCGCCAATTTAAGCTGGGCTGTTCGCACACACCTCCTAATTGAGAAATGGATTTCCCCGCTCTGCTGCGACAAAATAAAAATGATCAAATGCTGCCTTTGCTTCCAAATCTTCAGGTGGCATGTTGTCATGACTGATCATTTCTCTGAGCTGAGTCCCAAACAAATTGGATTGCTGTCATTTAAAAAACAGAGGACACATTGAAGTCATGGTGCGCTATAGAAAACAAGTTTCACATATACAGTAGATAGGTAACACATGGACAGCCAATTAGGAAAACCTGTTTCTGATCAGCCATGGGAAAAACCTGAAGTCAGCCTTTAGATGAGCTAAAAATAAAACTACAAAGACGGGGAAAGCTTTTAAAAGGCTCGGCCCTTTCAGTCTGTGACCCCGACCTGTTATCAACTTCCCAGAGATGTAAACACACCCAACAGAGATAACATTGTGTGGTGGAGGAGGTTGGAGCTGAATGCTGAAGGAAAATAATGCAAGTCATTTGCTTTAAACGAGACATGAAGTCAATCTTTTGTCCTATAATGAGACTGAGAGACAAACTACTACTACTTACTATTAAGGCTGTCAATCGCTTAAAATATTTAATCACGATTAATCACATGATTTTCCATAGTTAATCGTTTTTTATTTGTTCAAAATGTACCTTAAAGGGAGATTTGTCAAGTATTTAATACTCTTATCAACATGGGAGTGGTCAAATATGGTTGCTTTATGCAAATTTATGTATATATTTATTATTGGAAATCAACACAAAACAATGACAAATATTGTCCAGAAACCCTCACAGGTACTGCATTTAGCATAAAAAATATGCTCAAATCATAACATGGCAAACTGCAGCCCAACAGGAAACAACAGCTGTCAGTGTGTCAGTGTGCTGACTTGATTATGACTTGCCCCAAACTGCATGTGATTATCATAAAGTGGGCATGTCTGTAAAGGGGAGACTCGTGGGTACCAATGGAACCCATTTTCATTCACATATGTAGAGGTCAAGGGACCCCTTTGAAAATGGCCATGCCAGTTTTTTCTCGCCAAAATGTTATTTAGCCTCCTTCGCTAGCTAGTGTGACATGCGGCACCTATGGATTCCTTAGATTTTTTACTTTCATATGATACCAATATCGTCACTAGCTTTAAAACTGAGTCCGTTACAGCCTAAAAATCGCAAGTGGCGTTAAAGCGTTAAAGAAATAAGTGTCGTTAAAACAAATTTGCGTAAACGCGTTATCGCATTAACTTTGACAGCCCTACTTACAATACAAACAGATTGATTGACTGTTTGCTGAACTCCCAAATTTGTAATCATCCAATCATAACTTAGCAACCATAACTAGGTGTGCAAGGGGCAAGCAATAGTCAGAGCAATATTTAGTGTTTATGTTTAGTGCAATGTAAATGAGAAGAACTGTAAAAGTAAGCCTAATTTAGGCTCATTTTCATCTGTTGTCTCTGGTCAGATGTGAAAATAATAATATAATAATAATAATAATACAAAAATAGCACAGTAATACCAATGCCACAGTATCATCAGTACTACGCGGTAGTGACTGGAGAGTTGTAGCATTTTATTCTCCAAAACCAAAAACACAAAAGCAAAAGTTTAAGAAAGGGAGGAAACATTAACGTTAGCATGCCTGGCTAACTAGCTTACTACCTACAGAACAGTTGTGTTAGTAACCCATAGTGTTACTTCCAAGGCTTTTGACTATCATATCAATTAGTTAACTACATTACTATGTGGGAGCCGGTCATGGATGTATAATAAGAACTGATACGGTGCCGCTGCTCAGCCTTGCTTCCAATTTTTTTCCAATGCTTTCCTTGCGGCCCAAAAAGCGATTTAAATGTCTATGACATCATCACATTGTAAAGTTTACGGGCAGAGTGGGAACTCGCAGGCAGGGCAAGTGGGAGAAACACTACTGCGCATATTCAGTGGGCCGCATTCCCCGGAAGTAAACCTGGAAGTTAGAAAACATTTTTGCCATATGCGCCAGGTGAGCAATCCTCATTGGACTGAATAGTGCCATCTTGGGGTCTGGTATACAGTGAGCCGTTCCTGGATGCTATATCAGAGTTTAAGCTAACGTTAGCGGCTCTGTTCTGGTCTTAGTTTGATTTGGGAAAGTTCACACTCCAGCAAACCACCCGATTCAACTGTTATCAGGCTATTAAATAGGCGTTATAAGTCGCTATAAGCACCATAGATGTGGGTTATTAGTGGCCTACTACGCCCACTACATTGTAAAAGTGAAAGTGAAACTTAAAAGCAACACGTTCTAACATGTTGTAATACTGAATGAAACGTCACCTTTTGAACACAAACAAAAAGGCTTCTTAGGTTTAGGGAACAAAACTACAACTTCTTTAGGTTAAGGCAATACAACTACAATTTCTTTAGGTTTAGACAACAAAAACACTTAGTTAGGTTTAGGCAACAAAACCACTTAGCTAAGTTTAGGGAAAAACATTGTGTTTTTGTATTAAATAACCACGTTTCAAAAGTGAAAGCAAAACTTAACGCTTGTGAACACAAAGACAACTACACGTTGTTGGTCATACAGGATGCAAACTCCGGTCTCCTGGGTGAAAGTACTGTGTTTTGTGTCCCATCAATCGCCCCCGACCTCCACCCCATATAGAGTTTTAGCCTGTTATTATCATTATGTCTATTCTACAGCGCCTGACTTCCGCTTCTGCTCCTGTCATAATTACTACAGTTGCTAGGGGTTGCTGTCGTGTTCTTTTATACCTTCTTTCGGTGATCTACCATGTGAATAGATGATAAAAACTTACTAGTGGGTGTTGACCCACATCTATGGTGCTTATAGCAACTGATAACGTCTATTTAATAGCCTGACAAGTCTAAACGGCTGAGCAAACGTAGTAATTACTTATCCTTAAAGCCTTTTCTCTTTTAAAAGTGAAAGCTATTCCTTAAAAATACAAACATTAAAGCATAAATCAAGATTTAATAATTATTTTCAACCAACTGACAATGTTAAGGTTAAAGCTGAAGTAGGCGAGATTGGAGCAAATATGATAAAAAAAAGTTATTTTTATAAAACGGTCGCTATATCGTGACAGTAGTACATGAAACAGGTAACCTGAAAAAAATCCTGTTCCTCTGTGTCCTACGGTGTCCTCTGGTGCTCCTAACGGCATCTGAAAGATTTCACTTACCAGAGGAAAACAACCAGCCAGAGCTGATCTGAGGTCCGCTGTCCAGCTGCCGTCTATGAGAGCCGGCTGTCAATCACTCGCGAACTCCGACCAAATGGTCAAACTAGGCAGCGCTGATCAAATATGAATCAATATTCTGTTAAGCTATTCTGTTAAGTTATTCAATAAGCTGCCTACTGTAATGCCTATTTCTCGTCTCAAATGTTTTCAGAATCATCTTGTAGTGTACGGTTTAGCTGTAAAATGAGAAAGTTTGTGACGCCGCCGCCATTGTAAAATCTGGTAAAGGAACGCCAAGTTCCGCTCACAGCACAGCCAATAGGAACGCTCTCTCTCTCTGAAATGACCTGTGATTGGTCAAAGTCTGCCGCCACGGGCTAGATTTTCTAAAGCCTGAAAACAGAGCCATGAGGAGGTGCAGAAGTCTAGCTATCTCCCAGAACACTTGAATTACAATATGCTGAAAGATTATTATGGAATTTTTGCCCAGTGATGCCAAAAATATACTGCCTACTGCCAATTTAACTAGCTAGCTAGCTAGGCTACATTTGATAAAATCTGCATTTGACCAGTTTGTAGGCTATTCACTTTGTCCCTGACAGGTTAAATGTTAAGGGGATTTATTTCAGCCTAGGGGAAGTGGTAATGTTCCTTGTATATTTCTCTGAGGTCACATCTTATTAACCATTTACTTCTGCATTATTACTACAGGTAAAGACAGAAGCCCTGGCTTTGTTCTTGTAGGCTAGTGATTTAATAGATTTAAGTGTTTTTCTGTGACATTTTCAGATATTTGGTGAAAAAACTGACCGCATGTGGATGGTACAAATGCATTTTCCACATATGTTTTGATGGTGCACGTCATTATTAATGTATGTAAACATAAGTAAAACTGTATTCGGAATTTTAATAGATTATGGGTATGAGTATGGGTCATTTGTCATTTTCAAGTCAATCCCCTCATGGATTGATAAAAAGTTTATATGGCCAATTAGATCATTGGCTTTATTTTTCAAGGTGACCGCTCTGAGTCAAATTATAGGCCCTCTTCCTCGGGAGGAGCAGGTGTCTGATACAAACAGACAGATGGCATCCTGGGAAATGTAGTGCCTCTTATCGTCAGCGAGCGCAGCTTGTAATGGCCCTGCCAGGAGGCATTAAAGGCCACAGCCTGGACGCTGCTCTTTGCTCACAGGGTGAAGCTGATTGAAATTCCGCTCCTCCCGCATTGCCGGCTTGGCGTCGGTCCTCAGTGCAATACCGCGACCTATTTCACACTCTGCTGCCGTGGAGTGATGAAAGCAGAGAGCAAAAACACTCAGGGTGGCAGCAAAAGTCCAAAAGTAGCATGCAGAGTCATCTTCCATATCCTCCACCTCTAACTGGCAAAGAAAGCTTATCTGGAAGTGACTCTTTACTTATCTCTTACTTATACTTAAATCCTCTTTATAACACCTCTCTTGATTTTTTTGAGGTCACAGTAAAGTTTTTTTAAGAAACTTTGGCTCCACTTTGGCACCTATAACTTAATTACAATGTATATTTTATAATCTAATACATTTATAATAATAATAATAATCATCGTCATCTTTATGTATACAGTAATACCGGACCAGGAGGGTTAAGATCTTAATATCATTTAAGGCTGCACGATTTTGAAAAAACATCTAATTGCATTTATTTTGACAGATATTGGAAATGCAATATAATTTGCGATATTAGAGGGTATGATATTTTTTACATAATTATTCTCATTTTCATTGAAAAACATGTGAAATGATTATGGTGTGATTTTTACAGGGATCTGTACCAAACAAATATGTTTTGTTTGTAGAAGTCTGTACAATATGATGTGTAAGCCAGGACATCTCTGCAGCACCAAAATATTTCATTTAAAATGGTATTTTGACACATATTTCACTTTTGACAAATATTTTGATTTTAACAAATACTGTGATTCAAAAATTGCATTAGGCCATATTGCGATTTCGATAACATTTTGATTAATTGTGCAGCCCTAATGTCATTACAGTTTTGTAACATGCATACATAATTAAAGAGTACAAATTAAGATCAAGAGTTAAAAACAAAACAAATCAAAACAAAAAAATCTTACCACGTTTGTGTGTGTAACTTTGTTTCTTAGTATTTAGAATTTTTATTTTGGGGTATGTCATTTTGGGGCTTTGTGCACAAAGCTTTTTTTTTCTTTAAAATACCATATATGGCAGTCAAACAAATTATATAGGTACAATTAATAATAAAATAGAACCTAATAAAATATATGTAAAACACAAAATAACTGGTTTCATTAAAATATAAGATTATCCCTATTTAAAATGTGTGACAAACTCATCACTGCATGAAAATAAAAATGAAACTAATTGAATTCATCAGCTGCTTTGATCGCTTCACTTAGAGAGCATTTTTATTTCATTTGATGGAATCATAAGTTGTTGTAAATTATTGAATATTGAATGTCAGGAAACTTTTCTATTTTTTTTTACCAAAATGTGTGTACAGCATTTTGTTTTCAAATGTTATGATTCCCTTTCCTCTGTGTATTGCTTTTCTTGCTTTTATATTTTTTGCTCTTATTATGCTGTTTTGGAGAAATTGGCCCAAAACGCTGCATGAACGCCCCAAAGATGTGGTAATGAAGCTCTGACTCTGTGTACACAGCATGTCTGTTTTACATGTTTCTGCTTTTAACAAGACTGCTAGAAACTACTGTGATTACTGCTTCTTTTCCACAGAGATGTAAACAAATACAGCCTCGGGTGATTCTCCCTTTTAATTACACCAAAACAGAAACATAATGAATATCCAGCAAACATTACACAAGCTTATAGCAAATGGCTTCCCTCAGATATGTCTTCGTTAGAGACTAAAAAAAAAATGATGTTGTGAGATGTAGCTCAGAGCTCGAAAACAAATTCAGATCTCAAAGGTGAAAGTGTCTGCTGTTTATTTTTGTTGGAGGCAGGAGTCTGAGTGTGTTCACAACAAGCAGGTTTTGGGTGATTTATGCAAACTTTTGAGCGTTTCCTGTTTTATTTGATTTATTTGGCAATCTAATCTTTGGTGGCACAGAATAACAGCAAATATGCACATGTCAAATATGCGGCCATTGTCAAAAAGCACCAGAGTTTCGCGTCTTTGCTTCTATGCTCTTTGGTTCCACGGCAGTTACAGTTTAACTGACATTGTTAAATTAACCATTTTGTCAGATCTGTAACCCATCATTTTATCTACTTCCCCAAATGACCTTGTTGGATCATTATCTGGTACTCTTTTATTATTATTTTGAGAATTAGTTTTCCTGTGATACTGCAGTGCTAACCAAGCTAGCCATTATAGGCCTAGTATGCTAGCTGTCTGAGGCTAATTTGTTGCTAATAGTCCTACAACATTCCAGTTGTAGCGTAACTGTTAATTGCTGTTCGGCTAACTATTTTTACATCTTTATCGTTTTACTTTTACTCTGTGTGTAAGTTTAGATTAATTACAGGTTTCTTCATATGAGGACTGTTGAATGGTGAAACTTTGTCCCTGGCATGAAAACCAAAGTAACTTATTAGACAGTTAGTCTATAGCCTACTTGTGAATCCAGTTTCCTTGTTACTGTACCTATTTATTTGTAGCCAGTAGATGGGCCGATTGCAATTTTCTTGGTTGATTCCAATTGTCTTTCTTTCTAAGAACTATAACTGACAGCATAATATTTTTGGAACTTTTCTTTAATGGAAAATTCAATTGAATACATATCAGAGAATCAGAGATAATACTATTTATGTAGGCTATGTAGGCCTATTATAGAGATAACTATTTATTATCTATCTAAAACTATGTATTTATTTATCTATTTATTTATACAAAACTATTTATGAATCAGTATATATTTAAGGATGTAAAGGTGTGTGTATTATATTGTATAAACACTCCTCCGGCGAGTGGCGTCCTCCTGCCTGGGGTCTGAAAAGTCGCTAAATCTTGCCAAGAAAGTTGCCAAGTAAGCAACACTGTGTGTGTGGCTGTGACAATGGTCGGTTACTGTCTGTGTCGCTGTGCATGTGACGTGAACCATCGTGCATGCGGGTAAATTTGATTGCCACCGAATTGGTTATATCTGAGACTGATCATCCAGATATCAGTCATGGCCGATCAAGCTGAAAATTACCCAATTCCGGTCACCGGCCGATCGATCGGTGCACCTCTAATTTGTACAACAATTTTGGTCTATCTGTTCTATATCTCTCTATCCATCAGGGTCTGTAAAGGACAGAGGGTGTTGTATCCTGTACAGATTGTAAAGCCCCCTGAGGCAAATTTGTGATTTGTGATATTGGGCTATACAAATAAAATATACTTGACTTGACATCACATATGACCAGGACTACAAGCTTAACCTAACTTTAACCAAGTGAGTTGCCAAAACATGATGATAAAAAACATAATTTATTAATTTTTGTTGCCAGGAGTGTATAGGAATACAAAGAATGTAGACAGGAAGGATTTTAGGAAGGATTTTACAGATGCATTCAGCCTAAATGTTAAATATAAATGTTGTTATGTTGATAAAAGGCTTAAAATTTGCATCATTAACTTTCCTTTGAAATGTATTTTCATTGCAAATGTGTAGTACGTTATCATAGTTTGTAGGGAACAGAATTGTAAACATCCCTTCTCAGACAACAGGTGACTACGGTGTGTTTGTGTGGTTGTCAGTACACAAAAATACAACATAAGGCCATCTGTTGTTCACACCAAAGAAAAGAAAGCAATACTGTGGGCGTGATCTCCTCGTGAAGGCTGCAGAAGCATGTTTGTAACAGAAAGTCACCGGCTGAAGGACTCTGGGCAGCAGGAAGGCTCTGCCCTGCTGTAGACTGATTGCTGATGCTGAGCTGCTTTGATTTGCAGTTTTGGTTGAACTACTCGGTGACCAAAAGCTTTTTTTTTGTTTTTGTGGTTAGTTTACAGGTGTGAATGTGTTGCTGAACATAGAGCATGTACAGTATGTTTTGCAAACCCTACCAACATATGATAGCACAAACAGGAGCTCCCAGAGTGTAAATGTGGAGGGCGATGATGGGAGAGCGATGATGAGGGGAGGTAATCGCTGCCACTCTTTGATCCCTGGAAGGCAGAGAGACACTCAGAGACGAGCAAGTGTTGCCATGGTTACACAGCATCCCATCGTTTTGCTAGTCTCAGCCGGTGCTCTGCTCCCTGCCTGTTACAGTCCTTCCAGTATTTGCCTAATGTGTGTGTATCTATCAATGCCAGAAGTATTAGAAAACTATTTGGTAATACCAGAGCAATAGTGGTATATTGACAGAATTAAAATATCGGCAGAAGTGGTGGAAGCAGTAGTAGTCTCCTAACAGCAGTAGAAGCAGTGATAGTTAATAGCTGTAATCGTTGTAGCACAGGCAGTAGTAGAAGTAGTACAGTAGCTTAGTAGAAACCGTAGTGAGACGGGCGTCTCACGCGGGCTGTGTGGCTGCTCTAACCTGTTAACATGGACGCCGAAATAAAAAACAAGTAACGCAGCCGCCACGCGGGTGGTCTGGACAAGCCTTTAGGCTTTTCACGTGTCATTTAACGGCATGTTGTTACTGTAAAATGGTCGCGGTTATGTTTAGGCAACAAAACTACGGTAACGACCTCAGTTAGGTTTAGGCAACAAAACTACCCCGATTAATCGGCCGACCGATTAATCGGTCGGCCGATTAATCGGGCCGATTTTTTGACATTTTTTCATAATCGGCATCGGCCGATGCCTGAGCATATTAGGCCGATTATCAAGCAGGTACATCTGCGGGCAGCCCAGTGTTGTTGTTGCTGTGGAACACGTGTGACACCACCTTGTGTGTCAATCAAATTGCCATTCTGCCGGGAGAAACCGGTAGGCTTAAATTCCCTGTCTTTCAAATTTCAAATTTTAGTTTTGGAGAGAAAATACTTTGGAACGGTATTAAGCGAGCCTCCAACCAGCTACCTGGTAAATTATTACAGACCGTAGTATTAATAAACTCCGACGTAATCAATTCTGTTTTTGGGAACGGAGAATTTCTCTCCGTCGGTAACGTTAGCTGTGTGCGGGGCGGAGCAGCTCTCACAGACACGCTGCGGCAGCGCAGACACACAGAAGCTTCTGCTCATAGTAACTATGACGGAGAAAACTAAACTTATGAAGCGTGATTACACTTTACTAGAGTTGATGCTGATAATGCTTGTCATAAGTGCAAGTTTGCGTGTGAGGACACGAGCAATTTGTCGAAACATTTAGCAAAAAGTTCACTTCCTCAGTAAACGTGTCTACGAGCAGCAGGCTGTGTAATACGAGTGAACAAAGTTATAATTATTTTTTGATCAATTAGATTATGGCCATAAAGCTTGTAACAGTGTCTGTCAACAAACATAAATAAAAAAACATGCTTTAGGACAGTTTTGGAAAGGTGCTTAAAGGTTTTGAGCCCTGTACTATTACTACTATTAACCATCATGCACAAAATAAAATAAAATATGCACTGCAGTGCAGACACAAAAGGCAGATTGCAGAGACAGACCATAAGTGTTGTTCAATAAATGTTTACTTAAGTTAAGAAATTTTGTGTATCATTTGTTATTATTAAGCTGTTATATTTTATCAGATGGAGGAAAAAAAGAAAACCAGCCAAACATATCGGCAAAAAAAAATCGGCATCACATATCGGCCATCGGCTGTCCTGATTCTGTAAAAAATCGGCATCGGCCATAAAAAACCCATATCGGTCGACCTCTAGTATCCATACAGCAGTATTAGTAGGAGTAGTAGTGCTGGATTAGTAGTAGTAGTAGTAATAGGAGTAGTAGAAGTATTATAGATTAGTATATTTAGTAGTAGTAGTAGTAGGAGTAGTTTTAGTAGAAAAAGTAGTGGTTTGTAGTTTGAGTAGTAGTAGTCGTGGAAGTAGATACAATTAAAGTAATAGTAGTAGTAGTATAGTAGATTAAGACCAATGTGTATGCTCAGTTAAACCCAGACTAACCTCAGCGACCTTCATCTGAAGGCTAGTCCCTGGTAGTATAGATATACGTATGTAAATTGTATAGTAGATATAGATGTTGTAGTAGTAGTAGTAGTAGTAGTCGTAGATTAAGACCAATGTGTATGCTCCGTTAAACCCAGACTAACCTCAGCGACCTTCATCCGTAGGCTAGTCCCTGGTAGTATAGATATATGTAAGTAGTATAGTAGATATAGATGTAGTAGTAGTAGTAGTAGTAGAAGTAGAAGTAGTAGTAGTAGTAGTAATACCAGTAATAGGAGATTAAGACCAATGTGTATGCTCCGTTAAACCCAGACTAACCTCAGCGATCTTCATCTGTATGCTAGTCCCTGGTACTATAGATATATGTAAGTAGTGTAGTAGATATAGATGTAGTAGCGGTAGTAGTAGTAGTAGTAGTAGTAATAGTAATAGCAATAATAGGAGATTAAGACCAACGTGTATGCTCAGTTAAACCCAGACTAACCTCAGCGACCTTCATCTGTAGCCACAATCACACATTATCAGTTCTTTGCACTGGAGGGCTTTTATTGTGTAGCAGCTGCAGGAAGCACATTTACAGCAAATGGCTTGCAGCTGCTTCTAGCAACTGTTGTCTGTCTCTCTCAGTCTTCAGCAGCACTTTTATCTCCATGATGCAGTGTGATAAGGTTTTTGTTTTGTTTTTCATATTTTCAGGATAGCTAGTAGCCAAAGAGGGCACGTTGGAGATTTTCCCCATGCAGGAGTTATTAATGTAACATCAATAAATGAATGAATGAATGAATATTGGTGATACAGGTATAAACCCATCTCCATTCCCTAAATTTTAGTCCAGAAATGTCTCTTTAACAGTGTGTAGAACTGTGTGTGTTTGTACTGTATGAGCCAGAGAGCAGCAGACAGACACAGTGTGAAGAAGTGTTATACTCTGCCAGATCTCCTGTAAGTCGAACAGAATAAAATATGAAGGAGCCAGTTTGATGCATTCCCCTCAGCCCACTGGATAAAGGCAAGCTTTTACTGTCTACGGCTGACAAATATGGCAATACAAAAAACAGGAGAGATGTCTCATTAAGACATTTAGTTTCATGTTCCAGCCTTAAAATAGAAGGGCAAACACTGTGTCACAGGGTATAAATATATATTTTCTTTAACATTACAGTAGGATTGAGGTTATGTTTAAAGCATCACTATCAACCTGTTTTCTCACTCACCTCTAATGGCATTTTGCCATGCAGATATTGGTATATTTTATTGGTCCAGGTTTTCAGATATCTGTCTCCAATCCAGATATAATTGAGGTACATTGAATTTTGTTTGAGTTGCTCAAACCCTTTAAAATAGGGATGTTAATAATTAACCATTAACCGACGTTAAGAACTTTAACCGATTAACGCCATCGGTTAAAACGGTTAAAAGAAATATTAATAATTAATTAAAAAGCTGAGAAAAACTCAGAGGAGCGGCTCGTCTCTTTAAGGAGAAAAGCTGGTCCTCCTTAAGAGCCCACCTTAAGAGGCAGAGCCGGAGTTGCAAGATACAGGAAGTTGGCTCCGGTCTCTGGCTCGCTTGAGCGGAGCGAGTTGTAGCCTCGTAGCATTTATCCACCAACAAATAAACTGTACACACACTCTCTGCTACACCTATGTTCAGAACTATAATGCCACCAACAAACCCACACTCCCCGCCGCCACACATATATGGTCTGTCGTACACTCGTAAAAGTTACGCTGCAACGACAGAGCGGCGGCGAGCACGAAGCTACCAGCAGAGCTACAGCTGCTAACGTAGCACAAAAACACACTCTGTTTGTCGGACAATCGCTATCGTTAATCTGGGCAGACAGAGTATCGTTACGTCGGGAAGACACAGCGGACAATCTGCTAAACTAAACTAAATGTGTGGTGGAGACTTTTACTGGGAACGTGGCTGCATGTCCGCGACACTACACGCAGCACTGTGGGTGCTAGTAGCTCTCCTGATGGTGAACTGGGGACTCCGTTGTCTGTTGTGCTCCATACAGCTGGCGCACCGCTGCATGCGAGGCACTAATCTTGTCGGTTAACGGTTAATAAATGGTTAACAAGGGTCGGTTATCGGCTAAGAATTAAAAAAAAAAAAATTGCATTCCTAGTTTAAAAAATTATATTTAAAAGAGAAAAATCAGCAGCAATGGGACTTTATAGAAACAGTGTCCCAGTTACTTTGGATAATCCACAGAACACATCACTGTTTAACAGATTTAAGAGGGTACGATTGCTCTGGTAGAACTGACTAACAGTCAATGGTCACTTTCACTGCGAACTTTTAACCACAATTTAAAGCCACAGTGCTAACTCTTCAGCTAACTCTGAAGTTTTGGCTACTGTACATTTATTATTTATTTCATGAAAGAAGAAATGTCGGTATGAGCTAGTTATGTGTCAACCTGCTAACATCTTTGTTGTTTTTGTGTTTCTCTGCAAACAGGTTGCCTATTTGAGAACGAGCTGTGTACACCATATGAGATCTGCGTCAATGGTAAGATGTCTAACACACAGAAACACACACATTTTAAAAGCTGGGAGTATTTTTCCATTTATGATCTGGAAGTGGGCAAATGTAAATGCCGAGGTCTTGGGGATCTCCTCCCTCAGTCTGAGCTGGATCTTGAATTTGTAGTTGTTGTTTGTGGACCCATCCACTGCTTGTTTAAAGGCCGATCACAGTGTAGCCACCAGGGGCCGTATTACAGAAACTTCCGATCTTAAGTCTTAAGTTAAGATAGGAAGAGTCTAAGAGGATTTTTCCCAATTTATATTATAGAAGCAAATCCTAACGAACTTTAGGAATCACACTTCATTCCATCTTATCTTACTTCATCCTATCTTATCTTACTTCATCCTATCTTTTATGTCTATTACCTTGCAACCGATGCTACTTTTTTCATCTCACCGAGCTAAACATTGTCGTAATCATTGCTTTTCTCACTGAAACATACGTTGAATCGTACAAAAAAAGGAGCAAAATCAACGGCGGGCACTGTAGAGAAATTCAAAGATATTCTTGTTGGGAAATTTACAGAGTGTGGGCTGAGATAGCAAACACAGTCTCTGAGGTAACCGGCATCCAACAGAGCGTTGGTGCTATCAAAAAGAGATAAGTACACTGAGAAGTGACAGGAAGAGGAAGGCAGGTCTTATGTCCAAAGAGCAGAAGAAAGGTGGCGGAAAAGTGAAAGTTAGGAGAGTTTAACGGTTATCCTTAAGTTTGGGAAGTTAAGATGCTGGTGTAATACACTTTTCCTGTCTTAAGTTAGGATAGGAACATTGACTTAGGAACTCCATCCATCCATCCATTTTCCTCCGCTTATCCGGGGCTGGGTCGCGAGGGCAGCAGGCTTAGCAGGGAATTCCAAACATTCCCTTTCCCCAGCAACGTTTTCCAGCTCTTCCTGGGTGACCCCGAGGCATTCCCAGGCTAGACGAGATATATAATCTCTCCAGCATGTTCTGGGTCTACCCCGGGGCCTCTTACCAGTTGGCCGTGCCTGGAAAACCTCCAAAGGGAGGCGTCCAGGAGGCATCCTGATCAGATGCCCGAACCACCTCAGCTGGCCCATTTCGACGCGAAGAAGCAGCGGCTCTACTCCGAGCTCCCTCCGGATGTCTGAGCTCCTAACCCTATCTCTAAGGCTGAGCCCAGCCACCCTACGAAGGAAACTCATTTCGGCATCTTGTATCCGCGATCTCATTCTTTCAACTACCCAAAGCTCATGACCATAGGTGAGGGTTGGAACGTGGATGGACTGGTAAATCGAGAGCTTTGCCTTCCGGCTCAGTTTCCTCTTCACCACAATGGTCCGGTACAGCGACCGCATAACTGCTGACGCTGCACTGAACCGCCTGTCAATCTCCCGCTCCATTTTACCCTCACTCGTTAACAAGACCCTGAGATACTTGAACTCCCTCGCTTGGGGCAGTGACTCACTCCCAACCCTTGAGGGAGCAGTCCACGGTTTTCCGGCAGATAACCATGGCCTCAGACTTGGAGGTACTGACTCTCATCCCGACCGCTTCACACTTGGCTGTAAACCGCCCCAGTGCGTGCTGCAGGTCACGGTTCGTTGAAGACAACAGAACCACATCCTCTGCAAAGAGCAGAGAAGCAGTTCTGAGGTCCCCAAACAAGACAATCTCTTCCCCCTGGCTGCGCCTTGAGATCCTGTCCATAAAAATCACTAACAGTATCGGTGACAAGGGACAACCCAGGTGGAGGCCATCACCCACCGGAAACGTGTTTGACTTTTTGCCAAGTATACGGACACAGCTCTCACTTTGGTTATACAAGGACGGGATGGCTCGCAACAACGACCCCGGTACCCCATATCCCCGCAGTACCCCCCCACAGGACTCCCCGGGGGACACAGTCATAAGGTTTTCCAAGTCCACAAAACACATGTAGACTGGAGAGGCAAACTCCCATGATCCCTCCAAGAGGTCCGCAAGGGTAAAAAGCTGGTCCACTGTTCCACAGCCAGGACGGAATCTGCATTGCTCCTCCTGAATCCAAGGTTCGACAATTGATCAGAGCCTCCTTTCCAGCACCCTAGAATAAACTTTCCTGGGGAGGCTGAGCAGTGTGATACCCTGGTAATTGGAGCACACCCTCCGGTCCCCCTTTTTAAAAATGGGAACCACCACCCCGGTCTGCCATTCCACAGCCAAGACAGCCCAACAATGTCCAGAGCCTTCATCATCTCAGGACGAATCTCATCTACCCCTGGCACCTTGCCGCCGAGGGGCTCAGAGACCCGGGTTTTTGCTTCTGCAAGCCCGTCTGACCAACCGGTACCTGTCAGCTGTTTCCGGGGACCCTGGGCCAACCAAGCCCGAAAGGCCTTCTTCTTCAGCTTGACGGCCTCCTTCACCGCTGGTGACCACCTTCCGACCACAACTCCTAGCAGCCGCTTCCACAATGGAGGCTTTGAAAATGGCCCACTCAGATTCCATGTCCCCAGCCTGTTCATCTGTAATGGCTTTTTTTCCTTAATCAGGTCCTAGCTCTAATTACCACGGTTACTAGGGATGGGACGATATGCCTATCTCCCGATTCGATACTATCACGACACTAGGGTGCCGATTCGATATGTATTGTGATTTTTAAGTATTGTGATTCGATATTACAGTTCAATGTGTTTTTTGTTAACTTTTTAAATACTAGACCATGGGAAAACTTGAATTATACACTTCTAGGAACGTTTACTTTGGAAAATATCTAAATTGATACAGTAAAAATGTTTGACTTTGTGTCTGTATGTAGTCAGAGATGTCCTGAAGTCAAATATATCATTGTCAGGAATTTAGTTTGTTCCAGCAACTCCAAAATCAAAGAATAAAGACATTTCCATCACAAATTAGTGGTATTTTCTTTTTAATTTATAAGGGACATGTAATGTTTTATACTTACCATACCAATCAATCTTATTTCCATATATGTAGTTTGTAATGTATATTGTATATACGTTTAATTTTGTTAACCTTAATTTTAAAAGTGGACGTAGTCCCACATGAATATTTCCGCTAACTTCGCCAAGTCCGTCGCTAGCTCTCCCGTCAGCTCTGTTCTCTTTATACATCCATGGACAGCTCCATCGGGGCCATTTGAATGTATTTAAGATAAATGTCAGTATATGGGTGCTCTACAGTTGTGGTGTCGGCCCATTTGACCACGCAGATGAGAGTGATGGTTGGCTTGACCGAACGTTACTGCAATACGATAACGTTTTCCTGTCCAAGACAGAGTTAGCATGCAGCTTTAGCCATGATGTCTAGCTCTGCTTTTCCTGCAATGTGTGAAACTCAAAGTGTTTCCATACCGCGATACATAGGTGAATCGATTTTCTTCCTACTCCTAATAGTTACCAAACACAGTTAAGATAGGTTCTGAAAGTTAAGAAAAAAGTGTCCAAAATAATATTCAGTCTCTACAGTATTAATGATCGCAGTTATAAGAGGCGAGACGTTTGCTAAATCAGCGTGTGTGCATGTGCGAGTGAGCAGAAATGAGCAGAAATATTATTCTTATATTAGCCTCTTTAGAATTAACTGCTGGGTTTTGTTCACCCTCACAACCACATATAAATATGAAGCCACACTCTCTCTGCCTTACTCTTCTCTTGTGGCCTCTCTGGCATCAAGAGAAAGGAAACCCCTGCTGAGAATCAACCCAGAATCAAAAAAGGTTCAAAACATGAAAGTCGTTGACTGAAAATAGTCTGCATACATTTTGGAATCCTGGAAACTCTTTTATCTGTGACTCCACTGGGTCAGGCGGATGATAACCGGGTTACTCCCCAGAGTTTGTGCTCTATCTATTCTGAGCTAACCTTTCTGTTTTCTGTTTCATCGGCTTCACTTATCAACATCTCTGCAGGTTTTAAAGCAAAGAAGGAGACACCAGAGATACCAGAATACTATAATCTGTTATATAATCTCATTAAGCATGAAGTGCAGGTGGCCGTGCTGTCGGCTGACCGACTGTGTTTTTTACCTGCTTCCTGACGCGTGTTTACTTCAGGCAGGGTGTGTTTGTTCTGAATTCATTAGCTCGGCCGTTTCCTGTGTGTGCGGTGTCCTTTTGAAATGTGCCCCGTAATCTAATCCTGACAGAGGAACTGGGGATGAAAAAACACAACGCGTGTCTAGTTCTGCGAGAAAAACATTATGTCAGCCGTGAATTTTATTTTTAGCCCAGCTCAGACGGGCTCTCTGTCTGTGTTGTGACTGCCTCAGGTGACCTTGCTTCGCTTTGATAAAAAAAAAAGGTGTCAACTGCTTTTATTTGGATAGTTGGTCTGTAGTATTTCACTGCTGCTATATTTTTCTTTGCTCTGCTGGCATATCCTCTGCCTTCGTTATTCGACTGCATATAAATATTATTCATTTTTTGTGATTCTGAAAATCGCTACAGGAAATAGGTTCTAAGAAAAGTGAGGGGGAGGCATTGCAATTATGAAAGTCAAAACCAAGGTCATGTCCTGCATGTTTTTTTTCTGGTCATTTGGGGGCTTGAACAACCTAAACCCAACATGTAGGGCATCATGGTTCACATGCTGGCAGACAGGACCACATGAGGGGGTCACCAGTAAAATCTAAGTGGTTGCAAGATGATTAAAAGGATAGGAAAAATGACAGAACATAATTCTGCTACACAAGAAAGTTGTTTTTAAAGTTGTTATTTCCATTTTTTTTTTTTACTGTAATTGTTGTCTTTTCTTGTGAAATACTGAACAATTTTACTTCTATTCATTCCTTTAAAGCCTTAAAATTGTTGGCTGAACTGCTCACAACTGATGCAAAAAAGAGCTGTCGTCTATTTACACAAAAGGGAAAATGATAAAAGGAGAAAATGCAAAGTTGAAACAGAAAACACTTTATTCTCATGATGGCTCAGTAACTGTTGTCAGACAGCAGCTAAACAGAGGGAGACGAACTTCATCCATTTTGCAGATTTCAGTGGTGCATACAGTTTTGTGGAGTGTTTTTTTTTGCCTCACTGCCTTTCAGGCAGTAAATACAATTTAGTGCCTCTGTTGCTTCTGTTCCTTATAGGTCATTAAAAAGCCATCAGTTGGGCGGTTGTTCAGTAGTTGGGCTGCTGTTTTATCCTCCACTGATGTTCCAGCTGTGATGGAGGACTCTGTCCAGACTTTGAATGATCATTTCCCTTCACTACTGACTAGGGGCGTGACGAAATATCGTGCCATAAAATATCCCGATATAAAAACGTGACGATATGCATCGTCGAGACGAAAAACTGAATCGCGCTATCAGGGCATCATAGGTACATCTAGTCATACAAGCACTGATCTGCATTCTCTCGTCGTTTTCAGTGCTTTGTTTGAACAGACGAGGGCGCTCTGAGTTCAGACTAGTAGGTGAAGCACCGCCCCCACCGTCGTCTTGCTTTTTTTTTTTTACAGAAATAAAACCCATTTAGTTCATTTTTGCGGCATGTTATCAACAGATAGTCGGATGACGGACGCTTCAATCTGACAGTGAACGCATCTTAAGGAGTCAGCTCAGAGCGGCAGGTGTCATATTTCACACACACGTTGACGAGAGAGAGTTGACAGACCGAGAGATGGCAGAGGATTTGGTGTCGAAGCGAAAAGCAAACGCGCCTATTTGGCAATATTTCAGATTTAAACCCAATGATATAAGGGAACCATAACGTTAATGAGGTCGCGTTAATCGCCGCAAGGAGGACGGAGCGGTCACAGCCGGTGTGCCCGACGCCAGGTAGACCCAGGTAGACCCGGGTAGACCCCCTGCGGCCCCGCAGCAAAAGCTGGACCGGAGAGTCCAGACACACCGCCAGCCACCCGATGGTAAACATCAAAGTAAGAAAGCTACACATGTTGACCGTCATCTTTTCCTGTAAAATGTCCGGTGTAATCGGTAACACCGGTGTTGTCACAAGTTTATTAAAGCTGGGGTCTGCGATTTATCCAGTATACACTTTTTGTTATATTGGTTGAAATGGTCTTTACACCCCGACAGCAATCCGTTTCTTATGAGCACTGAAAAAAGACCGGAAAAGATCCGTCATCTGTAGCTGCTGTAATCCTGTAAAAACGTCTACCAGTCAGTAAAAATGGTCCCGGTTGTAAGGAACCAATCAGAAGCCTCCCTGCCTCCCTGCTCGTACTCTAGCCTCAGCGTGCCTCAGCGTGCACCAGCGTGAACTCAAAGCGCGTGTCCGCCGCACGTTCACTGGAGAGAGGAAGAGAAAACTCAGCTCTTAAAACACCGGACAACGACAACGAACTCGTACCACTATTACCATATTATCGAAAAATACAACTTTGATTTAGTTGTTTATGTTCTGTTAGTTTACTTTATAAAATACTGCAGATTTAAACTATTTATTCTAACAGCTCAAAGTGAAGTCAGACAAACAGGATTATCAACGAGGGGAGACGGCGGATAGAAAACATTGCCGAACAAAATTTACGTTACTCAAACTGCTTTTTCAGTTACAGCAACAAACGAGTGGACTGATCTCCCTCCAGATATTAGAGTAATGTTAAAAAGGGTCGTGTTGTCTCAGCATGTATCTCTCTCTTTCCCTCCCCTCTCTGCTGCTCTGTGGCCGGCTCTCCAGCGAGCTGCTGCCCCCCCCCTCCCCTCTCCGTCAACCAGGAAATAAAAGCCCCTCGACTACGAGACCGGTCTCTTGAGAGAGCTCCAGCTCATAGCGGGGTCTGTGTGAGTGAATGCCCGGGTGGAGAGGTGGCGATCCCGGCAGGAGCTAGCTAGCTGTGCCGGCAGTTTGCGGAGCTTCTAAACTCCGACAACAGTTGAGAAAATGTTTGATTCGCCATCTAACATCGTAAAACTGTCAATATTCTAAATCTACACCGTTGATTTCTCGCCTCAACATTTTTCAGAAGTGAATTTAGTGATGAAATAGCTACGAAAAATGTGAAGTAGTTAAGATGCGGCGGTGCTCGTGCATGTGTGTGGGGGGCGTTGCCTTATAAGGAGTTTCGAGGGGAGGGGGGGGTTTAGACGGAGCTCCTGAGGCGATGCGACTTTCAAATTATGCTAGTTTTCCAAGATCGCAGACCCCAGCTTTAACCGGTGGGAATATTTCCAAACCGTCACATCCCTAGTGCAAGTGTGGTTAGTGCATTTGCAGCTGATTTGCAGCCAGGCAATAATGGAGGAGTCAGGCGAAATTAGCATAGAAGTTGTGTGATGTTTTGCATTTTGTGTCTTTTAGATAAAAGGCTACTTTTTCAGTCATATATTTTCATCATTCAAGTTGTGTTAAAATTATTGTTATAACATCGTATCGTATCAAGATCGTGAACCCAATATCGTGTATCGTATCGTATAGTGAGCTGAGTGAATCATCACACCGCTACTACTGACCTTCAGCAACAAGGAAGTGCTCCGACTCTTTTAACTTCTCCTGTTTACATCAAGCCCTCCAGGAAGAACATTTTTGTAGTAGCCAAACGACGGAATTACAACTTCTGTTTCCGTCACGTTATGCCATTGGACCCAAAAATACTTTTCCCATAGAATTAAATTGAGAAAAAGACGTCTGTAAATCAGCGGATATTTCTTTTTTTATTTTTTTTATTTAGGTAAATCAGCTTCCCAGTAGGAACACTTGAATAGACTTTATCGAAATCATTAGGTCCTAAGAGTTATTTTCTTGCCTCCATTCATGTGAATGAGACCCACACCGATGCTGGAGCGAGGGCTGGGAGGGGGGGTTAAAGGAAATCCTACGGCGCTTGCCCTATGGGCCTAATGGATGCGGAAGATTGCCGGATGATCCGGGTAATTTTATTCTCAGAATTCAAACTTTTTTTGCTTCATGCGCCACTGAGCAACTTTCATAGGAATGAGATATAATATAACGATATAACGAGATTATCGTTTGACACGATATTGATTGGCCACAATAATGGTCCTCATGTGTCCACGATAACAGATCGATATTCAATTATATTGAATATAGGGATTCCGCCAGTATATTGCAAGCCCAGCGGGCCTGAGATGACTCCCCGCCAGGGCAAAACATCGGGGAATTATGTATTTTTAAGATGTTTTAGAAACTAAAATGTGTTATACAAGTAGCGAAATCCTTTAAGGAATAACTCAGTGTCTAGGTTGTGTATTTAACATAGCGAGTGTCGTTTGCGGTCAAGAGAGAGACAGAGAAAGAGAGCGAGGGAGCATGTGTGTGTGACGGAGTGACGGTGAGATGAAGTCAGCTGTAACTAGCTGTAGCGTAGCAGTGTGTGTACAGTTTAGACTGTCAGTGAATAAATGCTACAGCTCCTCAAAACACAACACAAGTTCACGTGTCTTCTAGGATTTTTCCATACATGACTCGGCAGGGATTTACGTCTCCATTACAACAGTTATTCGCTACTCAAAGGAGCTTTTATTATGAAGCAGCAAAATCAGGAAATGTTGGGTTTTCATCAGCAGCAACTTATGCATGCTTCTATGCAGCTGAAAAGCGAATAAGTAAAATAAATCAGATATCTGAAAATACAAACAGTGAAGTCGGAGATTCAGTTAGAAGCTACAAAAGTACTGAGAGCTGAACACAGCGTCTTTCTCTCTGGCCTCCTGCACGCTTGATTTTACTAACTGTCAATTCATTGTCGCCACTTATGTATTGCAATGTATGTGTCTCCGGTCTTCAGATATTTATATCTTCGCGCGTCTCTCTTCAGCTTTTTTTTGGACAATAATATCGAATATCATCTTTTTTCTTTAAGCAATGTCGTCAGTAGGGAAATTTCAATATCGCCCAACCCTAGTATCCAGTTCTGTTTATACAGCCATGGTCTCCATCAGAAGTGGGAATGTGTCACGTTGTGTTGATTGGCATAGGATGCTTGTGGTCACCTTGCATCTGCATTTTAGCCAATATCTGACCAGTTTAATAATACAAAGTTACAGCGTGAAGGTCTGCCAGATGTGGAAGAACATGAAATTTTCTTCTACAGCAGTCTGGCAAACATCGACCGCTATATCGGTAGCAATGCTAATTAGATTAGTCCTCCCACACAGCTCTGGGATCAGTCATGTTACTGTTACAATAGTCACGTGTGAGTGGTCAGAATAAATGGTGACCAGTCGCCGTGACTATTGTAACAGTAACAGTAATATATAGATACACTCAGTTGCTTGTGTATCATGTACACCTAGCTAAAAGGAATGCAGTCTAATACAACAATCCTGCAATAACTCCTACCTTCATGAATAAACTGGCTACTGACTGTCTGTC
This sequence comes from Sebastolobus alascanus, assembly GCA_916701645.2. Lineage (NCBI taxonomy): Eukaryota > Metazoa > Chordata > Actinopteri > Perciformes > Sebastidae > Sebastolobus > Sebastolobus alascanus. The sequence continues at coordinate 118,593 of CAKAOJ020000019.1, forward strand.
TCCCTACCTACCAACCTACCTACCTATCTATATGTGAAGATGACAAATAATGTTAATAATTTAATAACTGCAGCATCGTAGTACTGATAAGTAAAGCATCACAGCTCTTCGACTTGTCCACCATAGAAACATCAAGCTAACATACAGCAACAACGCCAAGTAAGCAAGTGGACTATAGGAAAGCTAATTAACGCCGTGCGTGACTTTGCACCAAAGATCATCTTTTTAAATCCGATATCTGTGGTGGATGTTGTCAGGCCATACGACCTCTTCAAAAAAGTGGGCGTGTGTTCCCAACGCTGAGAAATGTATAGCAGGCTGCGTGAACCAATCAGGACTGAGTATTTACTGTAGCCAGCAGTAGCAACCAGAAGACCAGAAGTTAGGAGACAAAACCAGAACTGGATCAAGTTGAAAACAAGGCAGGCTACTTAAGGTCAGTCCTCGTTTCCCTTGATTTGACTGGAGTGGTGGATGTTGCACACAGAAATGTTGCTCTTCTCACTCAAAATTGTCCACAGTCGTTTTGAAACGCAAGTATTAAAATGGTTCTGTCAGTCCTTGGCAGTGCTGGCTGTTTTGCTGGAGCAGCTACTCGTCCACAAAGAGCATGAAAAGCTCCCCTTAAGTGAGCCAGGTGAGGTGGAGCTGCGCTGACAGCTGGATCTCACGGTGGAAAAGCTACAATGGCTGCACCTCCAGCCATTGTTCTCACCCACCGTGTGTCTGACCTGCTTCAATAGCTGCTGTCAAACTGCCCCACATGCACAATGCCAGTCTGTTGTGTTGCTGATTGGCAGCTCAGACTCTATCAGGACACACAGCAGCTCTGATTGCCTGAGCTGGCTATAATCTGTTGGCAGAAAAAAACAAAACAATGAGTAATGTTGGTATTGTTCAGCTGAGGACATTCTCTCTCTCTCTCTTTTTCCTTCTTTTTCCAACAACAAAGGGAGAGTGTGACAACTAGAAAAATATCTCAATGCCCAGAGGAAAGAAGTTGTTCTTTTACCTTGGCTTTGGAAGACTTCTAAACACGTTTTACAGTTGACAGCTACTCCTGGCTTTCATAATGTAACACATTATAACATAGAACCTATAGAGCAACTGATGCCAAACTCCTCTCTGTGCATTAAAAACTTCAAATATAGCCCCTTTCCCACTGGACAACAAAACCCACTAACATCTGGCTTTTGTCTTCAGTGGGAAAGGTTACAATTGGCAGTCATTCCCAGGACAAATGACTGCAGTAGTCACGGGTATTTATCAGGTCCAGCTCCGATCGGCAGTGATGGAAACATGATCGACACCCGGGTGGACACGATAATTTGCGCCCCTTTTCCGGCGCGATGCTATGTGAGGCACGTTGCCGTGAATATATAACAATTAAATCAACAGGGATTTAGACAGTTATTACAATTTATTAATGTACAAAACATACAACTAATATGCTCTTCTTAAAGTCACCAGACTCCAGTCAGACAACAGTCAGACCTCTCAGATCATCGAAACACACTTCATTCAAACCCAATAGAAATAAAATAAAACTCATCAAAACCATCTTTGTTAGTCTTTCCACTGTTCCAGCAATCACAGAGTCTGGTTTGAGAGTTTGAAAGAGAGACTGAATAAGTAACAGATATAAAAAAGAAGTAACCACTGTAACATTTTTACTGTTTACTAACGCTGTGTCCGTCACAGGTTTTCCCGTGTTTAAAAAACCTGCATATACGCGCTAATTTTGGTTACTGTCCACGAGCTGTTATGACATCACTGATTAGGATGTGGCCAAAAAGGGTAGTCCTGTAACCTAACATTATTACATATCATTACAGTATTTATTTTTTATCTTGAAGCCATGTTTCACAGTTTAATGAATTACCCAAATACACAAATAAAGACTATACTTCCATACTTTTGGGTTAAATGTATTAAAACCTTATTGAGCTTTTCTTTTAGCAAATTAGTGAAGTTTACCATTGTTATTATTGTACTGGTTTAACCAATGCACACATACCCATATAAATCCCATGCACCTTTAATATCACCAACCATTTTAGTTACCAACCATTAATATGATGGGGATTTTACATTTTAGTCTCTTCTCTGCATAGGAACTTTAATGTAAAACTCATGACAATCATCTTAATCAGAACGTAGCAATATTTCCATGACACTTGGCTCTGTAGTACATTTATCAGCAAAAAGAGGGGAACAAAATGAATGAATAAAACCGAAATAGTCAGACCAGCAGTTTCCCCTCCCATATTTTCAATTTTCACTCATGAGAACTGCATGAAAGGAATTATAAATATCCAGCAAAACACATTAGATACAGCATGTGAGCAAATAGGAAAATGAGAGTCCCAACTTCACGCCTTGTCATTCTATGCTTCCACCATTATAAAACAGCATCATTCTCTAATAGATTATGAAATGATAGGAAAATGTATTAAGGCATTCACTGTGAGAAAATGGGGTGAGTGTCTCTAGTGCTCATGATGGTTGTTAATTAAAGCTTCAAAGATCTGCATCGCTGATGCAGCTTGTGAGAGAACATAAAACTCACATTTTTACTACATGCATTAAAAGCAGTAGTGGGTAGAATTGGAGCAAATATGATTAAAAAAATATATTTTTCTAAAACGGTCACTATATCCTGACAGTAGTGCATGAGACAGGTAATCTGAAAAAAATCATGTGCCTCTGTGTCCTCCAGTGTCCTCCTGACATGAAAATACTAAGTGAAGTTTATAAAGACTTAAGAACACAGACATCAGTCAGTATCAGTCCTTCCTCCTGTCCTCTGTACTCCTCCCTCTGCTGATGTGATTCACTGCTGCAGGTAACGTTAGAGCTGGTAGAGGGGGGGGGGGGGGGCTGCTTTGTCTCAACCAGCTGATTAGTTTACAAGTAAGATATGTGGCAAACTAACCTAAATAGGTAGACTACACAGCCGACTGCAGCTTTTTTTTTAGCCTGTGTAGCCGAGGATTACGTTGCTCCTATACTTTATGAAGATAATAAATTAATAACACGGAGGCTCCGTGTACATAAAACATTTTCCTTCATATCATTACATAAACACTTAAGTATTATGGCCCCTTACGTAACAGTCATGTCATGTCTGAAATAAAGCCAGTACAGAGCATTCACGTAAAAGCGAACATGTCTGCAGGACAAAAGCCATTACTTTAACAGGTAGATGACGACGTATTCCGTGACTTAAATGGGCTTTTGACGAACCTTCTTAAACAGATGTGATAACATCATGATGCTTTCCCTCAGACAAGCTTATCTCCAGCATAAAACCACATAAAGTGACATCCAAGGATTGACGCAACAATCGAGGATTCAGTGGGGAGCGATAATGGTGTCCACCCACCCCTGTGGACTTTAGCTATTTAAAGTGTGTGTGACCCAGACATGTCTGGGCACAAAAGGAGAAGGGGCAGACCAGCTGCGTGGAAAGATGCTGCTCCATCAGTGACTTGACATTTTCATTGTGACTATCATCTCAGTAGACGGAGCTGTGCCACATTTAGAGCTGGTCGCATCGAAAACCTACAAAGGTTGGCTTTATGACACTGCGAAAAATGCTCCTCATAATGATAAATGTGGGAGTACGTTTTAAAATCACTGTATATGGTTTGAGTGATAAAAAGTAACATGATACAGTTTGACTTGTATTTGCTACAGCTGTTTTCAGGATTGTATTGATAATATTTTGATAGCAGGTCACCTCAGATAAGTCAACTTGATCAAATCGGATGTAAGTATTTAATCAATAACCGTGTATTCAGATTCATTTTTGCAGTGTAGGAACCTCTCATTTTAGCCCCAGCATGCAGTTGAGTCTGGCCATAGAGATAAGAATGGCTGCCTGTCAGTTATGCTTACCCTCTTCCTATGTTTTTACATGTTTGTGGAGATGAAATGAAAAAAGCCTTTTTAACCCTTTAAGATCACCTCCCTGGTCATATTGTGCACCTATTTAAGAATACATGCAAAATCCAATCGTTTTTTTCTTCGTGTGAAACAAAATATGATGTTTGCTTATGTAAGCTAGTACCAACCGATTTCAACCAATAATATCAAGACATCATCCATCAATCTATCTGCAACTTTTAGGGAAATGGGGTGTGTGTGGAGGCTCCGTATCGCTCTACATTCTGAGCCCACCCATAGCGGCCCAATCAAATGTGAAGGATTTGATTTAAATCCCTATAGAGTGATGCAGGCGTGAGTCCTAAAACATTTTAGCACTTACGGTTCCCTCATCTGGAAGCCAATGGGATTTTTGAATGGGTTTATTTTATTTTGATTTTAACGTTTTGTTCTTCAATATAAAATACATCAATAAATATCCCACTCATGAATTTTGAAGGCTTTATGTGTCTTAAAAGTGACGGTTGCTATCAAGTGGCTAAATGAGACTACTAAACGCCACGCCGACCGTGGTGTAGTTGGTTTATAGCCTAAAGTTAGCTTTTTACTTCTGGCGATTGCATTCACACTTCAAAAATCATTAATTGGTGTTCATTTGTGAAGATTATCTTGCTGAACAAAACATGTATCATAAACATTTGTTTGCCACAGAGCTTATTTTCTGCAATAATCCAAAACCCAATAGAAAAATGCCATTGGCTTTTTGTCGAGGGAGCCCGGGCGATGCTAACTTCCCGGTTTGCCTACAAAATGATGTCATCCCTGCACCAATCTATAGTAACTGTACCCCGATCACATATTCTGTTTCACTGAGGAATAATCACGGTACAGAAGCTAAAGACGCTCTAACCTCCCCTTTCACTGGGACTTTAGCTAGGGCTGCAAGATTCCCTAAATAATGTATTTATACGTCACTGATCTTAAAGCAGATTTCAGATATTATAAGAAGTCATAAAACCAATTAAAATGAAATTAATACCCCATTAAAAGCCATGACAAACAGATCATAGAATAGATAAAATTAGTTTATAAATATAAACATAACAAAATATTAACAGCAAGTGAATGGAACTAACTGTCCATTTAAGTTAAATGGAACAGATTTAGCATACACTCATTGTCTGTGTGTTTTTCTGACGATCATTCAGCCTTGCAATAGATTAATCAGAGTTTTACCCCCAAATGATTTTATCTGCGCTGGACGTGATGGATCATATTTGCACTGTGAGTTTGCTCAGCAGTGCTGCATCAGGGAGGCACCGAGGTTATCTAAGCTCCGCTAATGTTTTCAGACGGGAGATGACCAGCGATGTGGAGAAAAGCCCAATCAATCAGGCTTTCTGCTTTTGTTTGCATCGGCAGTCTTTTGGAGTATGGTGAATTTGTTCTAATCACACTCTGTCTTACTGCTTGCTGGAGGTTTTATGCATCGAAGCATTGAATCTTTCCCTCTTTCTTTGGTCGTCTCTGTTCATTTTGGTGAAAAAATATACTGCTATAATATAATTCCCTTTTTAAAATAATTTAAAAAAAAATACCACTATTAGATTCATATGGACGTCGACGATTGAATGTTTAACACCAAAGGTTTTTACATTTATGTTTTACAGCCTCTTGAACCATAGGACTCTGGCTCAGGTCCCTGCTCAAAAATGACATGCCCATATAAATAGAGTGTATCTCTGCAACTACAAGATCTATTTGAATGATCTTGGTATCATAATAAAGGTAACACCCGTGAGATTACTGCAGAGGTGTAAGCATCAGTAAATATGTTAATGAGTCAGCGTAAATGAAGATTGAACCCAGCGTAAAGGAAGGATTTAATTTCCACCTAACGAAACAGTACTCTTTCATAGTGAATATCCCCTTGGAATGATGCAGTTGCAGCCCAAAACCTATAGCAAACCATATCACAACATCTGAACATCACCTTTACACAGACTGATGCTAATAAAGTGAAGCAGAGAAAAGTTGGAGAGGTTTTAGTAGAGGCATGCTACATTTGGGTACCATCTGTGCCCACTTGAAATTCTCTCAGGTAACCGTTAAACTAATTTAATTTCACTTACATGACACTATAGATATCTTCCCGTTTTGTGGGTATGCAGGATGAATATGTAGCTACATGTTTAGCATGTCCTTATCTGGTGTTTTGTGCGATGTGCGCAACTGCCCCTGGTACCGAGGGCACCCGGGTTCAAGAGGCTTATTAGTGTTCTGAAACAGTGGTTCCCAACCCGGAAGTCAGGAAACCCACGGGGTTCACAAAATATATCTGGAGGGGCTGCAAGTTGGTTAACAGGATGGAAGAGCAGACACAAATATTCTGCAAGACAAAATTGTGTTTTTCCCTAATCTAGGGACTGCAACATTAACCCTTCTGGGGATTGAAAATGATGTCTTTGTTTGAACTAGTCGCAACCGGTAGACATACAATATGCAACTGGAGATAAAGGGTCGCAAGCAGCTTCATTTCAAGGGGTCACAAGGTAAAAAGGGTGGGCACCACTGTACTAAAACAACATTAAAATCCTGTAATCCTATAATCTTCACTTCAGTGATTCCCTCACACTTCAAATGACTGCTTGTTCAGTGTTCTAGATCAATCACACAAATTAAGTACAACACATTTAATGGGGTTTGTCACTCAGGCATTGATGATATATTTTCATCTCCAGACAGTATGTATATACCAGCACACACAGTATGAGAACAGCAGTGTAAAAAACCAATATGATCAATAACACTTCTTTCTGATCATGCAGCTATAGTCTTGTTGAGACATGTCTTCCATCTCCTGCTCTTCCATGGAGCCACTGTTGCCCACCAGGTGTTGATTGGGTCCCTTGGCTTTACTGTTAGAGCTGTAATGGAGCTCATCTTGAAGAAGCTTGCTCAGCATGGAAACACTAATTTCCAGCAGAGAATATGGCCTCCAGATACGCTTTAATTGGCATTAGTTAACTCAGCAAGAGGAGAGCTGAATTAAATTGTGTGCCGTGGATAAGTGTTATTATTCCTGTGCTATATATGGAGTATATAAAATATTATGGCCCTCTGATTTTTACATTAAATCAAAAGACCAGGGGGCCTCACAGAAAGGATTAGAGAAGGTTTTTTAATAGTAACATGAATTCTGCAAACCAACAAACGGGTGAATCTGAATATTAGGGCAGTGAGGCCTGAATTGAAGCAAATTGAGTGTTTTTGTCAGACCTTTGCACTGAATTTGGATGCAATGTTTTCAAGGATTTATTAGACTGCCAGACTGCTTTGAAGGTGCTGACACAAGTTATGAGACCGTCCTCCCAAGAAGAACCACGGCATCAGTTGTTTCATTAAGTGCCCCAATACAAAATGTGTTTACGTTGATGTGACAAAGCCCTCTAGTGTCCATATTCATAATAACTGGAGCAGAGGACAAAGTCAGGTGACACTATTGTTGAGCGACAAGTCCATGTAGGGAGGAGGTCGGGGAGGATGGATGAGTCAATAAGACAATGAAACATGGAAAACGATGGAAATTGCCATGGCAACAAGCGCAGGAGGAGCAGGGCTAAAATGGCCCGTTACCCATCTGCGCCCTGTTGCATGCTGTCTTCTGAACGCTGCAACAGTTGACATGTCACAGCACCCCATGGCAAGGGCAGGGCTGAAAATATCTTCAGTCTAAATTTGATGATCGATCTGCGTGTTGTTGATTCAAATTATTAATCTGTGACATTGCTCCGCTGTCACTTGTGCTTCAACCTGTTTGCAGTTGTTGAACGCTTTTTAAACTGCCTCCTTGATGTTTCATTTCTGTAGGTTTTACTGGAAAAACATTACTGGTGAACATGAAGTGATGCATTTTACGTTTGACAGTTTGCAGTGGACAAAGCTTAAGAAAAACTGAGTAACTAGTATGATTTAATATCCATATCTGAACAGATGAGAGAGGGAAGCATTATCTGTGTAGGAATAAGCTTTGCTCACCTTGAGTATGCGTGTTTGAGGTTTGAAGCTTGCTCTTAATGCATTAGTGGCTGTAGCTCTTAATGTATTTAAAGGATAAGACAGGTGAAATTCTATATTTGTTGATTGTCAACAAATTTCATGAAAAGGCCAGAATAGACCAAATTAGACCCCAACAAATGCACATTTTCCTCCTGTTTGAGTAACGCTTGTTAAAAACTACAGCAACCAGCTGTTTTAGGAAAAAAAAATTTAAAAAATGAAACTATATATTTGTGAGCTGTTTGTAAAGATTTCAACCCGGTCTTTTCAATATGCGTACAAATAACACAACTTTACACTATCAAATTGCGTGCAGTACATACGCCAAAATGCAATTTTGTGTGCAGGTGATACGCCAATCCTTTCCATTAACTTCTGTGGAGAGCAAGATTTATATCTTCAGTGGGGACCAATGGGCTTGGAGCTGAGTGCCACAGGAAGTCAGAAAGTATTGAGAGACAGACTAACACATTGTTGATTTTCATGGGATTTGTTGACAATAAGGACAATGTAGAATAATGTCAGCCTTGTCGTTTAAATGGAAAAACTCATCTGTTGAAGAAAAAACAGGTTTTAACTTTATTAACTAACTAACTTAAAGCTCCTCCCAGTGCCTTGAGACCATGGATGTATAAACAGAACTGGATACAGTGTTAGAGGCGGGCTCCCGTTCATTCCTATGAGAGTTGCTCAGTGGCGCATGACGGCAAAATGGCTCCACTGCCGAGTGATAAAGTACCCGGATCATCCGTCGATCTTCCGCATCCTTTGGGCCCATAGCGCAGGCGTAGTAGCGTTTCCTTTAACCCTGCCTCCCAGCCCTCGCTCCAGCCTCAGTCTGGGTCTCATTCACATGAACGGAAGAGGGGAAAAACTCTGGATTTGGCTATTAGTGCATTTTAGAACTTTTAGGACCTTATTTTTTAAATAAGGACTATTCAAGTGATCGTACTGGGAAGTCGATTTACCTAAAAAAAAAAAAATACCCGCAGAGTTACGGTCGTCTCTTTCCCAATTGTCTTTTTGGGCCCAATGGCATCATGTGACGGACACGGAAGTTGTAGTACCACCGTTTGGCCACTACGAACATTTGCTTCAAAGCCCGGCGCACTTTCTGGGGGCTGCTTCACTGAAAAAGCCATACTCATTTCTCTTTGCTGGAAGGCTTTTATGTTGTGTGTTGAGTTGGAATAACAACAACAGACACATATTGTCTGCTATACTTGTTATTCTGCAGCACTGAGTCACTGAAACTGTGTTTAGGGATTTCATTTTCCTTTGCCTTTCCCCATGGTGCTCTGATGATGACAATTTCAACAAAAAACAGTTTATTTAGTATTTTTTGGTGTATTTTGGCTAAATTGTGAGTGCATAAACTATCTATAAAGAAAAGAGTTTTTAGGTTACTGTTAAATAGATGCAAGTTATCATGGTAATTTAATATTTCATTTCCTTTTGACATGTTTGACATATTCTTAAGGCTTCAAAATGAAATTCATTGGTCAATAAAGGGCTAAATATCAATCTACAGTATAGTAGTGTTAGGGTGGGTTTTATAAGGCATAAAGCTTACTCTGCTTAAGTAACTCTAAATGAGATATCATGTGGAAACTGTAAAAAAATGGTGGAAAAGGTAGTTTCTTGTGCTCTTGTTTTCAAGAAGCATATCACTCATGGGAGCTGTGGTCAGGATGGAGACTGAACACTGAAGCCTGAGTATGTTTGAGTCCACCATCATCATCATATTTGCTGTACGCCTGTCTGATTAGACTCTGGTGTTATTGATCAAAAGCGACTGTGTTTGACAGCCCTTTTAGGTAAATTCCTGTTGTTCCTCTTGTTGCATTATAATGGAGCTACTTTGAAACCACATTCTTGTAAGGCAAGGCAAGGCAAGGCAGCTTTATTTATATAGCACATTTCTGCAACAGTAAATGACTGAATGAAGGAAATATACTTTGTCAGACTTCAGAATGGAATCAAAAACAAAGACGACAAGTAGCCATAATTCAGGATATGATTATATAAAAAGCAGCGGTGCAGCAGCAGATCAGCAGAATAAGGAGCCAAGTCTGAATGGTTAATCGAAGTGTAGACAACCCCATATAGTCTTCCTTAAAGTTGTTCCAAAAGGGGAACTGCCACATCTCATAAAATTACCATAGTGTATGTGCAGGGAGCTGATGGGTTATTGATCAGTAACACTGACTCAATGATTACTTAGCCATGTGCTGAGTCATTTCCTGACCGGTTTTCAGTTTTGGATGAAGGGTATTTTGCAAAGTAAAAATGATAACTTTCAAGTTGTTGATTGTTTTGTTGTTTGTTTATGTCTGCAGACCATAAAACATTTTTTGAAATAATTTTTTAAAACTTTGAATTAATACTATTTTAAGTGTTTACAGAGAATGTTTGTCTTTTTTCCTTTAAAAAATACTTTCTAGTCAACGTATTCCCATACAACGGTTTGTGTGATATTTTACAAAAAAGTAATACTTCCTTTTTCTTTTGTTTTCCTACGATTGTCCAGCAACACGTGTCTTTCAGCTTTTCAAAATAAACTCCGGAAGTGATGTCACTTAAGTACGTAACGTTCGTGACGAATAAATCAACATTAACTTCTGGACACGAACAGCGGCGAATATCCGGTGTTTTTTGACCCACCTATCCACCCCGACCGCCTGCCTTTGCATATTTATATTTCCTGATTTTTCACGATTACATTCATTACACACAAATTGATTTTGTGGGATATACATGAATTGCAGTGCATTACTTTTTGTAGGTATAGCTATTAACAGTGTATGAGACCAGCCTGAAATAGTTGCCGATCATCGCTTCTGTTGAGCGACTAGGTTAATTGACTAATCCTTTCAGTCTTTATTTGACCTTAAACCAGGTCAGTCTCTTTCAGTAAAAATCCCTGCTCGAGAATGACATGCCCAATATAAATAGAGTGTATTTCTGCAACTACAAGGTCTATTTGAATAATATTGGTATCATAATAAAGGTAACAGAGGTACAAGCATCAGTATATATTTTACCGGGTCAGAGTAAATGAAGATGAACACAGCATAAATGAAACTGAACTGTACACTTTTACTGTTTTACACCGAAAAACTCATTTAATTTAAGTAGGTACTAATTGCATTTAAATACAACTGTTTTTGGCTTTGTTTTGAAAAATCAATCATTCAGACCTCTAAACATGTTCCCATTCAAAGAAAACCATAACCTATTGGTCTATTTGTACAGCTCATGCCTGTATTAAAGGTCAATGCCTTTAGGATGAGTGCAGTACCACGATTCTCACCAGATGGAGACATAGACCGTGTTTTCACATGGAAGGCTGAGGATAGGCTGTTAGATGCTGGAGGAAGGCTGATTGCAAATGCTCCTTGTTACGGGCTCCGGGTTGACCGCTTGTTATTGTTGTATGCTGCTGTGCTGCGGTCTCCCCTTTTTTCTCTTTTTTTGGTTCGCTCTGCTGTCCCTCCACTCAGTGATGATGTCACCCGCTCCTCTTTAGGGATCCCCTTCAGGGCGATGCCTCCGGCCCGCCCATCGGTGGATGCCCTCCGGTTCCCGCCATTTGTGGTCCTGCCTCGCTACGTCACCGCTCGTTAACCAACTGCCAGCCTGCCGAGCTGTCAAGATTTAAAAACGAGCTGTGACTAGGCAACGGCGGGCAGTGATTTGATATGATCTGTCCCCCTCTGTGCGTCTAGCTAAGACTAACTGGAGCCAGTTGATCTTAGTTCGGTGTATGTTAACTCCTAAGAGGCACTCGTTTTGTGGTTTTTCTTTTGCATAAAGTTTAGTTTTTAGTTTGTCTGTTTGTTAGGTAGTTTACAGGATTAGGGTGTGTGCTTTTGTTTTCTTCTTCTTGCGCCACCTGAAACCCTCGCTTTATGTTGTGCTTAATATAAGTATTGTATCATTTATTGTCCTTTAATTCCATCCACGGCAATAAAAAACAAGTGATTGCCTGAGAACACCATCTCTGGGTTGTAACACTCCTCCATGCCATGCAAATGAATACAGGAGTTTGGAATCAACCTAAAATTGATCCAGAGACATTGGAGCATTGATTAGCAGCGTTGATATGCCCTCGAACACAACTTTTGATTAAAAAAAAAAACAATTTGACAAAACAGCAAATGTAAGATATGATTCATGGTTTTGGCTATATAAAGTGTAGTTCATTGTTTCTGTTCTTCAGCTGTTAGTTCAGTGAGTTTTGGTGGTAGAGTGATACGACTTATAGCGTTGGAATCTGTGGAGTCTCAGCTGTCATAATGAAATTTCATTTTTGCGGCTATGCAACGTTAGAGTGTTTTTGCTACGTGCTCATTTAGTTGCTTGGTGTTGGAGTTGTGTTTCGTTTTAGTTAAAGTGATTATTAATACATTTTAGCCAAGCTTCTTCCCATTATGTGGATATGTAGGATGAATAAGTTACCATGTTTATTTAACATGTCCTTATTTGGTGTTTGTTGCGATGTGCGCCGCTGCCCCCGGTACCGGGTGTTTTGTAGAATACTGTTATCCTGTCACACCTGTGGTGCTTCGGCTCTAGAGTATCTATCATACAAGGTTAGTCTATATATTTAAATTTAAGATAAATACCATACCACAAAACTACCAGCACACACACACACAGCAGCACACATCGAGCATGGTATGCATACGCAGCAGCCTGTGCAGCTAATCATTCATGAGCATTGGTAGCATGTTTAAAACTATGAGAGCCAGAGCCAGTTCTTGACATGTATGAAGGAAAACCTTTACTTTCTATAGAGTGCTACAGGAATGAGTCCTAAAACCCAGAAATGAGTTAGCATTTTAGCACTTCCGGTTCCCTCGCCTGGAAGTCAATGTTTTTTTTTAATAGGTTTTAGTTAGATGCCTGAAATAAGGTCTGTAGTTAACACAAGCTGAAGAGATTTTAAAGTTTAGTTCTACGACATAAAATACATCAATAAATATCCCACTCGTGAATTTTGAAGCCTTTACGTGTCTTAAAAAAGGTGGTTGCTAACAAGTTGCTAAATGAGACTACTAAACGTCATCACGAGGACTCGTCCTCCTTTACAGCCTCGTTGTGGATACTCGCGTCATGTTGTTTATAGCCTAACGTTGGCTTTTTACTTCTGGCGATTGCATTCACACTTCAAAAATCATAGAAGTAGTGTGAAGATTATCTTGCTTAACAAAATATGTAAGTATCATACACGTTTGTTTGCCACAGACCTTATTTTCTGCAATAATCCAAAACCCAATGGAAAAATCCCATTGGCCTTTTGTCGAGGGAACCAGGGAGATGCTAACTTCCTGGTTGGTTTACAAAAATACGTCATCCCCGCAGAATTCTGTCATTGATCTTGTGAGAGTGCAGTCTGTGAGGGATGATGGACTTATACAGGTCCCCAGAGGCAACAGATCCATTAAGATGTCTTAATCCAGTTCATTAGGCAGGACTCAGTTTGCTGCTTTCAGTCAGCATGGCCTAACAATGCAGTCCAGACATGCCAAACTAAACCACACGTTCTGGTTTTAATCAGTAATGGATTTACTGGATTTACTAAGCTTTACTAATTACAAAAAGTCCTGTTACCATTGAAACTTCTGTTTTTAATATGTGACTTTTTTTGCACTGTGAATCTTCCATAAGGATCATGATGCAACAGCAACACTTTTAGATAAACTAATTCATCAATTTATGCCTGAATTCTGCCCAACAGTATCATTGAAATTAAACAGAAATAATAAATAATGAATGCTTTTAAATCTTGATTGAAAAAACAAACAAACTGAGGAACAGAGGAACTCCAAATAGCAGAGATTCAAGTACAAGATATAAAGTACTGAAAGGATCTAATGATACTATTAATTAAAAAAAGTTAATACAGTATAATAAAAAAAGGAATAAGATACTATTTTCTGTGCCACCCCAAAGTGAGTGGTGTCCTCAGCCTGGCCACCCTGATGAAAATTGCCAAAGGCATACACAAAGTGAAAGTGCACAGGTGAAAAACAGAACAAAACATTAAATGTAAAAGTTCATAAAAGTTCATTTTCGTACTTTGATTAAATTACGTCTACATTTAAGCAGTGGCATCCGAGAGCAACATCTGGTCAGCATTGCCGGTTCATCTCCTCCATCTTAATACACCCTGTGCTTCTGAGAATGGCCCTGTGCATCCTCATTCTGCTCTAATCTGGACCATAAATCACAAGAAGACATGTCTGGCTCTGAATTACGGCCCTCTGGTAGTGAACTGGGATAAATTGCAGAGTCTTAAGATATGCATGAGTATAATTATGAGAGATAATTCAAGATGTTCCTTCTGGGAAACACAGAAATGGTGTTATATGAGATCAGAGCTGAAGGAGAAAGGCTGGGCAAGAAGTCTCTTGTTTTCTTTTGCATTCTGTCGCAGTTTCATGTATAATTTTAGCGTCAATAAGTCATCATCATTTACATTTTAGGTTTGATTGCTTCATGACATAAAACAAGAAGAGAGCGCTGCTCTGCTGAAACTGAGCTAGAGTTTCACTTGGTTCCTGAAGAGACATTTTAAAGCCTGGATTTAGCTTTTAGAGCTCGACCTTTGTCTTCAACAGGGTGCGTCGTTTATGCCAAGTGGAAAATAGGGATGCACTGATCCGTTGCTGACCTTGTTAAGTGGATCGGGTATCAGTCAGACGTGGCCAATCCACAATTAAATACAGTTGAATGCAAATTAAACAACTTTAAATATTAATAACAATATCAAGAGACCCAGACTGAAAGAGACAAAGAACGACTACACTTGACTCGGCATTGTGGTCGCTTTGTGTCATTTTGTGGGCATTTTGCCTACCTTCGTGTTTGTTTTGCATCTCTTTGTATCCATTTAATCAACTTTACAACAAGAAACAGTCACTTCATACAGAGGTTTTCATACTAAAAAGCCAACTACCTATCACTCCCCAGCAGAGTAAGACAGTTAGCCTACATAAAAATGACCCCAAATAGGTCCACGCAGGTATACAGCTTTTTAATTTGAGGAAAAGGAGAGCACTATTGAATTGGGAATTGGTATCAGCAGATCCTGACTTTGAGGTAACAGAATCTTTATCGGCAGGGAGAAACATTGGATTGGTGCATCCTCAGTGGAAACCATGTAAATTGAGTGTGGTGGATTGAAACACCTCCAAATGTAACTGTCTTTGTGCCTTAATGTCTTTTTTTGATTTAAAAAGTAATACATGTACACCAGGCCACACAGAAGAATGGTGTTAGTGTTTTCCCATTCACTTCAATTCAATTTGGGTCTTCTTGCCACTACCCAGTAGCCATTGGAGGAATTCCAACATGAAAATCTTGAGCTAAGGTTTCAAAATTCAGCCACATTGTTCTCCTGCTTCGTCTTTTCCCTGGGAAAATCATGGAGCAAATCTGACCTGGAGTTTGGAGGGTTTCAACTTCATGCTCTGGGGCACTTCAGCAGGATGCAACACGACACTTACTGTAAACCCAAGAAGTCCTGTTGAGGAGCAGCCACATTTATAACATCTAGGCCCATGTCAAGATAATCAAATTTTAATCTTGGCCTTGATACTGCAGCTCTACATGGGTTTATTTATGAGTCAGCTGTAGTTCCTGGAAGATACAGAGATGTTAGTGCGTTAAGTGAAGCGAGGGAAGAGACTTGTAATGATGATCTTATTTGCTCTCTGCGGCTTTAGAGGACAGCGAATGAACATTTGTTTCTTGGTCTCCCTCTGTCTTTGTTTGTTTCCATCTGAAAATATTTTTAATTTAAGATTAATGAAACAATGACACAATACTTCCCTATTAAACGGTGTACTGGTAATGTACTACAGGGGAGAGACAGCAAGTTTCTACATACAAATGAGTCCAACGCCACTTTTAACTGTTGCACAATGAGGTATTTTATCATATCATGTCATCATTTGACAAAACCATTCATCTTTATTTCACACACAATTTATTCGGCAACAAAATATAGCTTCAGGAAAGCATACAACTTTAAGGAAGTTTGTTTAAACGTGACAACTTCCAGGTCTAATTTACAGTATTATAATTTGCCAGCTCCGCTGTTCTCTAATTCTCTTCTTCCTCACTTATGCATTGGTAGCATGTTTAAAACTATGAGAGCCAGAGCCATTTCTTGACATGTATGAAGGAAAACCTTTACTTTCTATAGAGTGCTACAGGAATGAGTCCTAAAACCCAGAAATGAGTTAGCATTTTAGCACTTCCGGTTCCCTCGCCTGGAAGTCAATGTTTTTTTTTAATAGGTTTTAGTTAGATGCCTGAAATAAGGTCTGTAGTTAACACAAGCTGAAGAGATTTTAAAGTTTAGTTCTACGACATAAAATACATCAATAAATATCCCACTCGTGAATTTTGAAGCCTTTACGTGTCTTAAAAAAGGTGGTTGCTAACAAGTTGCTAAATGAGACTACTAAACGTCATCACGAGGACTCGTCCTCCTTTACAGCCTCGTTGTGGATACTCGCGTCATGTTGTTTATAGCCTAACGTTGGCTTTTTACTTCTGGCGATTGCATTCACACTTCAAAAATCATAGAGGTAGTGTGAAGATTATCTTGCTTAACAAAATATGTAAGTATCATACACATTTGTTTGCCACAGACCTTATTTTCTGCAATAATCCAAAACCCAATGAAAAAATCCCATTGGCCTTTTGTCGAGGGAACCAGGGAGATGCTAACTTCCTGGTTGGTTTACAAAAATACATCATCCCTGCAGAACTCTGTCATTGATCTTGTGAGAGTGCAGTCTGTGAGGGATGATGGACTTATACAGGTCCCCAGAGGCAACAGATCCATTAAGATGTCTTAATCCAGTTCATTAGGCAGGACTCAGTTTGCTGCTTTCAGTCAGCATGGCCTAACAATGCAGTCCAGACATGCCAAACTAAACCACACGTTCTGGTTTTAATCAGTAATGGATTTACTGGATTTACTAAGCTTTACTAATTACAAAAAGTCCTGTTACCATTGAAACTTCTGCTTTTAATATGTGACTTTTTTTGCACTGTGAATCTTCCATAAGGATCATGATGCAACAGCAACATATAAACTAATTCATCAATTTATGCCTGAATTCTGCCCAACAGTGTCATTGAAATTAAATAGAAATAATAAATAATGAATGCTTTTAAACCTTGATTGAAAAAACAAACAAACTGAGGAACAGATGAACTCCAAATAGCAGAGATTCAAGTACAAGATATAAAGTACTGAAAGGATCTAATGATACTATTAATTAAAAAAAGTTAATACAGTATAATAAAAAAAGGAATAAGATACTATTTTCTGTGCCACCCCAAAGTGAGTAGTGTCCTCAGCCTGGCCACCCTGATGAAAATTGCCAAAGGCATACACAAAGTGAAAGTGCACAGGTGAAAAACAGAACAAAACATTAAATGTAAAAGTTCATAAAAGTTCATTTTCGTACTTTGATTAAATTACGTCTACATTTAAGCAGTGGAATCCGAGAGCAACATCTGGTCAGCATTGCCGGTTCATCTCCTCCATCTTAATACACCCTGTGCTTCTGAGAATGGCCCTGTGCATCCTCATTCTGCTCTAATCTGGACCATAAATCACAAGAAGACATGTCTGGCTCTGAATTACGGCCCTCTGGTAGTGAACTGGGATAAATTGCAGAGTCTTAAGATATGCATGAGTATAATTATGAGAGATAATTCAAGATGTTCCTTCTGGGAAACACAGAAATGGTGTTATATGAGATCAGAGCTGAAGGAGAAAGAAAGGCCTTTTTTGCATTCTGTCGCAGTTTCATGTATAATTTTAGCGTCAATAAGTCATCATCATTTACATTTTAGGTTTGATTGCTTCATGACATAAAACAAGAAGAGAGCGCTGCTCTGCTGAAACTGAGCTAGAGTTTCACTTGGTTCCTGAAGAGACATTTTAAAGCCTGGATTTAGCTTTTAGAGCTCGACCTTTGTCTTCAACAGGGTGCGTCGTTTATGCCAAGTGGAAAATAGGGATGCACTGATCCGTTGCTGACCTTGTTAAGTGGATCGGGTATCAGTCAGACGTGGCCGATCCACAATTAAATACAGTTGAATGCAAAATAAACAACTTTAAATATTAATAACAATATCAAGAGACCCAGACTGAAAGAGACAAAGAACGACTACACTTGACTCGGCATTGTGGTCGCTTTGTGTCATTTTGTGGGCATTTTGCCTACCTTCGTGTTTGTTTTGCATCTCTTTGTATCCATTTAATCAACTTCACAACAAGAAACAGTCACTTCATACAGAGGTTTTCATACTAAAAAGCCAACTACCTATCACTCCCCAGCAGAGTAAGACAGTTAGCCTACATAAAAATGACCCCAAATAGGTCCACGCAGGTATACAGCTTTTTAATTTGAGGAAAAGGAGAGCACTATTGAATTGGGAATTGGTATCAGCAGATCCTGACTTTGAGGTATCAGAATCTTTATCGGCAGGGAGAAACATTGGATTGGTGCATCCTCAGTGGAAACCATGTAAATTGAGTGTGGTGGATTGACACACCTCCAAATGTAACTGTCTTTGTGCCTTAATGTCTTTTTTTGATTTAAAAAGTAATACATGTACACCAGGCCACACAGAAGAATGGTGTTAGTGTTTTCCCATTCACTTCAATTCAATTTGGGTCTTCTTGCCACTACCCAGTAGCCATTGGAGGAATTCCAACATGAAAATCTTGAGCTAAGGTTTCAAAATTCAGCCACATTGTTCTCCTGCTTCGTCTTTTCCCTGGAAAAATCATGGAGCAAATCTGACCTGGAGTTTGGAGGGTTTCAACTTCATGCTCAGGGGCACTTCAGCAGGATGCAACACGACACTTACTGTAAACCCAAGAAGTCCTGTTGAGGAGCAGCCACATTTATAACATCTAGGCCCATGTCAAGATAATCAAATTTTAATCTTGGCCTTGATACTGCAGCTCTACATGGGATTATTTATGAGTCAGCTGTAGTTCCTGGAAGATACAGAGATGTTAGTGCGTTAAGTGAAGCGAGGGAAGAGACTTGTAATGATGATCTTATTTGCTCTCTGCGGCTTTAGAGTACAGCGAATGAACATTTGTTTCTTGGTCTCCCTCTGTCTTTGTTTGTTTCCATCTGAAAATATTTTTAGTTTAAGATTAATGAAACAATGACACAATACTTCCCTATTAAACGGTGTACTGGTAATGTACTACATGGGAGAGACAGGAAGTTTCTACATACAAATGAGTCCAACGCCACTTTTAACTGTTGCACAATGAGGTATTTTATCATATCATGTCATCATTTGACAAAACCATTCATCTTTATTTCACACACAATTTATTCAGCAACAAAATATAGCTTCAGGAAAGCATACAACTTTAAAGAAGTTTGTTTAAACGTGACAACTTCCAGGTCTAATTTACAGTATTATAATTTGCCAGCTCCCCTGTTCTCTAATTCTCTTCTTCCTCACTTATGCCACTCTTCCTCACACACGCACAGTACATCTCACTGTTCCGTCTCATTGTATACAGCAGAATATGCACTCAGTGAAACATTTGAGAGTAATTACAGCAGTGCAGACCAGCCGCTGGTCATCCTCAGCTGCCTGTTAAATGGAGCTTGCAGTTTGATTGAGACGGCCACAGTGACGCAGAGGCTATTTATAGACGAGAGGCCTGAATTACCATTTAGAAGTGCCGTTATGCAACATGCACACTCTCCCACATACATGCACACACACATTCATAAATGCAGATATGCAGTGGGAGGCACACGCACAACCACATAGAAACATAGAACCGCAGACTCAAGCATTAACAAACAGCACAGATACGTGCAAACACAGATGTTTCTTACTTCAAAATTCGCATCCTTTGCACTTTTACCATAAATAATGAGCTTTACAACATATAATAGCACGATAATTTATTGCAATCATAATTCAAAGCTCGGAAACAACACTACCACAGATGGCAATTCAGCCCTGTCTCCTAGAAATTACATTTCTTTACTTTCTTTTCTTTACTACTACAATAGAATATGTTGTAATGTAGCCCAGATACTTTTCTATTATCATTATGAGGAAATGTTATTAATGTATCTGTCAAGTTGCAAACAGTAAATGAAATACATTGTTTACTAACAACATATTTAATGTTATCTGCCAAAATATCTGATCATGTAAGACAATATCTGCTCGTATAGTGACTACAGCATTATCCAACTTGATTAAGGTGGAATGGTTATGTTTAGGCATTAGCAGCATGTGGTTAAAGGTGCTCTTTACGGTATCCAGAGCATTAATATAACAGCAAGCAACTATAAAGATATAGAGGAGTAATGTCTCCCTGAGCAGAGAATGAAGTCACTTTCCCTCTGTGTGTGTTGTAATCCGAGCTTCTCCGCACTTTGTTGACATAGCCGGGCTGGCCGTGCATGCTTTTAGTGCATGTTAAAGCTGGAGTAGGCGAGATTGGAGCAAATATGCTTAAAAAGTTATTTTTAGAAAACGGTCGTTATATCCTGACAGTAGTACATGAAACAGGTAACCTGAAAAAAATCATGTTCCTCTGTGTCCTACTGTGTTCTCCGGTGCTCCTAACGGCATCTGAAAGATTTCACTTACCGGAGGAAAACAACCAGTCAGAGCTGATCTGAGGTCCGCTGTCCATCTGCCGTCTATGAGAGCCGGCTGTCAATCACTCGCGAAATATGACCAAACGGTCAAACTAGGCAGCGCTGATCAAATATGAATCAATATTATCAGTGTGTTCCAATCCACGTACTTCTGGAAGTACACTTCAATGTTGTGCACTGTGTGCACTCTGTACTTACTTGAGTAGTGCGTAAATTTCAACGGGGTCGTCTCAAATCGAATACTCTGCAGCGCCCTTATCGCTCTTATCGCAACATTTCACTGCGGCTCGCTGCCGCTCGCTTCACGCCAAAATATCTTCTTCTTCTTCTTCGGGGTTTTACGGCAGCTGGCACATGAGCTGGCATCTGTAAGGTACGTTGTTCAGCTCCGCAAAAGCTCCTGCATCATCTGCTGCCGTTTCCACATTTTTGAATGGTGGTCGTGGTCCCGCCCCTTCTGCCACGTAGCCAAGATGACGACCGTTGAGGGTGAGAAGTGTCCAGCGTTCCACACTCAACGATTTGACCGTTTTGAGTACATCCGGGCACTTTCGTGCCCAAATAAAAATGGATAATATGCATGCAAAACAAATCATTGACACTGTGACATGTGAAGAGAAAGCTGCATTATTTCTCACACAGTTTGTTCAACTACAGGGAAAATATGATGGGGAGACAAAACAAAAAAAGAAATGTGTGGCTTTGCATGTGATGCAGCATGTTTTCAGCATCTCAAAGTGCTCAGAGTTTCATTCTCTCCACGGCTACTGTAGATCAATAAATGCTGCCACTACCACTAAAACAACTCCAGGTACTGAGTCTGAGACTGCAGGCAGATGTAATGTGATGTGAATTGTATTGTTAGGTGGACTACTTCTTGATTCATGGTATGTATGAACAATAAACTTAAGTCAGTTGAGTTACTTGGGAAAAAAAAGAACAGGGAAGACTGATAATATTAAGCCTTTTAAATAAACTTCCTTTTAGTGATCTAAGTGTGAAACGCAAAATATAAAAGCGAGTTAGATTCTCTAATTAAAGTGTTGGTTTGTGTTTTGACAGATGGCATGTTTGGGAAGTGCCACCCTGTTCCAGTGAAGGAGGTTTACACCTACGATGTCTCCCCGTCTGTAGTGCAACGCTTCAGGACGCTGCTGGAGAAGCTCTCTAACAGAGGTACACGCACACACACACACACACACACACACACACACACATACACACACACACACACACACACACACACACACACACACACTGCTCTCATTGTATACACTAGTGCATTGCCCTTCTGCAACGAGCCAATTGCTTGGCCCCCAGAAGTGCTGCTTGCACCGTCTTTGAGAACCACGGAAAGAGACTGAGACTTATGAGACTTATGGTTCAAAAGTTACAGGCCAAAACATAAAGTTTATTGTTATAGCGCCACCATCTGGCCAAATTGGACCACATTCGGCACTGCACTCCCTTGGGGAGTGCAATACACCTGCCAAGTGTGAAGTCAATCGGATGAGCAGTTCTCGAGATATGTGAATAGCAGACAGAGATTCCTTGCTTTACAGTTAGATGCACAAGAGCAAACACACGTGACCTGTCAGAGCAGTGTCTTGACATAATGTTTTAGGCTCCATACATTACATATTTAGAGCAAAAAGAGCACACTCAAATTTTACTCATAAAACTTGTAATACTCGTGCAACTTTGTCTCCTATAAATTCATATGGACATGATATGCAACTTATATGCTCTGGCTTACATTTTGATAATGACATGTAATATAGAACAGCTTTAGATACTGTAGTAGATCCAAGCTTGACTGCCCCCCAAAAGCAGTTTCTCTCTTGGAAAAGTCATGGCTGTAAGACTGTAAGAGTTGTTGTATTAGTAGGCTTTATGAAAAGTCATATAATACAGAACTGGATGTGTGATTGCTGCTATACATGCAACTGTGTTAATTGTAATTTCCTCAACAGAGTTATATGCACAAAGGGCTCAATGAGTCAGCAAGAAAGCCCTGAAGCACGTATTGTTTTCACAGTGTGACCACGCTGAAGCCTCACAAACATACTGAGTCTGTAAGGATGGACTTTGGAACAGGGCCATAGTCTTCGGTCACATTACCACTCTAAAACCCTCTTCCTGGAATGAATCATAGCCTGATAACTCCTCCCTCCTCTTCCTGCTCTCACACACAGCCAGCTCCACCTCTCCACATATTTCCTTGTTCTCTCCCCTTCAGATCTACAGTTTGAGGGTGGGTGTAACGAACATTGCGGGGAAGTGGAAGAGCTGACAGGCCCCATTCACCGCACAAGCACATGTTGTTTAGATCAGAGCTCAAACTAGTTTCAGACTCAGTCGTTGCCACCGAGAGGTGAAATGGCGCAGGAAGGAGTTCAGCTGGACCGGGAAACCTTCTCTTGTTCTATCTGTCTGGATGTACTGAAGGATCCGGTGACTACTCCCTGTGGACACAGCTACTGCATGAACTGTATTAAAACCCACTGGGATGAAGAGGATCAGAGGCAAGATCCACAGCTGCCCTCAGTGTAGGCAGACCTTCAAACCGAGGCCTGTCCTGCTGAAAAACACCATGTTAGCAGTTTTAGTGGAGCAGCTGAAGAAGACTGGACTCCAAGCTGCTCCTGCTGATCACTGCTATGCTGGACCTGAAGATGTGGCCTGTGATTTCTGCACTGGGAGAAAACTGAAATCCCTCAAGTCCTGTCTCATCTGTCTGGCCTCGTACTGTAAGCAACACCTCCAGCCTCATTATGAATCACCTGCCTTTGAAAAACACAAGCTGGTGGAGCCCTCCAAGAAGCTCCAGGAGAACATCTGCACTCGTCATGATGAGGTGATGAAGATGTTCTGCCGTACTGATCAGCAGTGTATCTGTTATCTCTGCTCTGTGGATGAACATAAAGGCCACGACACAGTCTCAGCTGCAGCAGAGAGGACTGAGAGGCAGAGAGAGCTCGGGAGGAGTCGACAAAAAATCCAGCAAAGAATTCATGACAGTAAGAAAGTCATGAAGCTGCTCCAACCGGAGGTGGAGGATGTCAATCGCGCTGCTGATAAAGCAGTGGAGGACAGCGAGAAGATCTTCACTGAGCTGATCCGTTTCATCCAACAAAGAAGCTCTGATGTGAAGCAGCAGGTCAGATCCCAACAGAAAACTGAAGTGAGTCGAGTCAAAGAGCTTCAGGAGAAGCTGGAGCAGGAGATCGCTGAGCTTAAGAGGAAAGATGCTGAGCTGGAGAAACTCTCACACACAGAGGATCACAACCAGTTTCTTCAAAATTACTCCTCACTCTCACATCTCAGTGAATCCACAGAGTTACCCAGCACAAAAATCCGCCCTCTGCAGTACTTTGAGGATGTGAAAGCGGCTGTGTCAGAAGTCAGAGATAAACTACAGGACGTTCTGAGTGAGAAATGGCAGAAGATTTTACGGACAGTGACTGAAGTGGATGCTTTACTGTCACAACAACTGAGGACCAGAGAGGAATTCTTACAGTATGCATGTCAACTCACACTGGATCCAAATACAGCACACCCCTGGATGATAGTTTCTGAGGCGCGCCGTAAAGTAACAACTATGCCAAGCAATCTTCTCGTACATTTTGATTCTTCAGGTAGATTCATTCAAAATTTTCAGATCCTGAGTAGAGAGAGTCTGACTGGACGTTGTTACTGGGAGGTGGAGTGGGATGCACTTGTCACAATAGCTGTTGCATACAAGGATATGAGCAGATCAGGGACCTATGCAGAACGTACATTTGGACACAATGACAAGTCTTGGGCGTTATATTGTGTCACTAAAATTCAGAAAGAATTCAGACATAACAATATCAATACTCCAATCTCAGGTAAGTCGTCCTACAAAGTAGGAGTGTTTGTGGATCATAAGGCAGGTGTTCTGTCCTTTTACAACGTGGATGAAACCATGACTCTCCTCCATGGAGTCCAGACCACATTCACTCAGCCTCTCTATGCTGGACTTGCTCTTCATTATTCTGGAGGAGACAATGCCAAGTTGTGTGAGCTGAAGTAGACGGGAGTTTTTCAAGTGGCAATGGGTTAGATTCTGCTTTTTTGTGTTTATGCATTGTGTGTCCCAGCTGTCACTTAAAGCCCCTCCAGTGTATTTTGGCATTTCATATTTATTTGAGTCATGTCCTGACTAAGTTGATTAGCCACATTGTTTGCCAATTTTTTTTTTGACAAATAACTTAATTTGTGCTCAAAGTTAAAAAAAAAAAAAAAAAAAAGGTTGTTGCTAAAATGGGAATATGACGTATGACTATAGTAGTCTGAGCAGCAGCAAACTGATAAATCTGTTTATCTTTCTGTCAGTTTGTCTTTCTAGTTAGTTAGATAGTTAGATGTAGTTAGCTAGTTAGATGTAGTTAGCTAGTTAGATGTAGTTAGCTATTTAGATGTAGTTAGCCAGTTAGATGTAGTTAGCTAGTTAGATGTAGTTAGCTATTTAGATGTAGTTAGCTATAGCTAACTACATCTAACTATAGTTAGATGTAGTTAGCTAGTTAGATGTAGTTAGCTAGTTAGATGTAGTTAGCTAGTTAGATGTAGTTATCAAGTTAGATGTAGTTAGCTATTTAGATGTAGTTAGCTAGTTAGATGTAGTTAGCCTGCCCAACTTGTTGCATCAGCTAACTGGGGTTTCCTCCACCTTGCTTTCGTGTGTTTATTTACACAATGACATTTGTGTGTGCGGTGAACGGGTGCAATCAACACAGTGAATTAGTCTACTACATGAAATCCCCCCCGGCAGAATTAACACAACACATTGACTGTCTTTTAAATAAATAAATTAACAGAAAACAGCCTATGCCGTTTCGGAGGCTTGCCGGCCTCTAACAGGTCCGGACGAGGGGGAGCCTAACTTTCAGCGCGAGAGAAAACCAGAGAAAAGTCCCGTTAGAGAAATAAACGAATCGCAGTGCAGCCTGGTGCGGTGACGGTGCTGGAGCTGAGGCGAGAGCAGCCAGTACTGGTGGACGGTGCACCTCCAAAATGTCCTGAAACTGCATTTCAAACGGCGGACCTCAGCAACATATCTATTCATCCTCCAGTGCGCTGTGGGCGGCGTGCGGTTGTGCGGCTCCTCGATGCAGCAGCAGCCAGACGGCTGCCTCGCCAGGAGGAGACGGTGAAGAAGAGAGCGAGTGAGAGAGAGTCGCTGTGTTGCGCTAATTCTTGTCTCATTTATAGTCTGATAAACAGTAAATTCACCAAAGCTCGTTTCATCTAAACTGGGTTGAAAAATGCTGAAATCTGGTTAATATGGTAATGAATTACGTCTGACTATTAACCACACCCCCATTCTCTGTTTGAGAAAGAACGTTAGCCAAAAAACAGGAAGTAAAACTGGCTAGAGGGGGGGCTTTAAGCTGCGTTGTCGTCATTATATTTTCTGTTTGACTTTCTGTAGGTGGCAGTCACAGCCACGGTGGCACTTATGCTATCAGTGCAGCTCTTTGACTCGCTAAAGACACATTTATATTGGTTAAATCACTACTGCAGTCAATCTGATTAGCTAAACAACATAAACTGTGGTGTGATCTCATAGCTCTTATGATTTGTATGCATATCATAATTAGAGCTGTCATGGTGAAGGAATTTCCCCTGAAGTGACAATGATTGGCTCAACAACGCGATATACGGTATTATTGGCTTTTTTGTTGCGCAGCTTACTTCATTCATCCTGATTTTAATGCTAGAAGGTCAATGAGGTGCAGCGTTTTTTTTTCAGCTGAGATGCTTTGGTTGCATCTGGTTACTATGATACGGAATATCCGCGGAAGTAAAAATGTCAGCACAAGGTAGAGTACTTGCTCTGGATGAAGGAAGGCTGAAGCACGAGAGAGAGGACTGACCCGACGGTCTATGTGTATTAGTTTCTCCTCCATTGTTGTAGTTCAGCACTTGTAGCCCACATGGATGTGACGGTTGGTCTTTGTGGTATTCCTCCCGCAACTCCTCCATTGTGATTGGACGGCTAGGTAAAAAGTGACAGTGAGTAGAGCAGCATTTGACCCAAAGTTGAACATTTTTCAGCGCAGAATCGTGGCTCAGCGCCTCGTCACGCTGCTGCCGTTTGTAGCATAGTGTAAATATACGGTGCTCCCATTGCAATGAATTCAAAAAAGAAAAAGTGTGGATATAGCGGTTGTGGCGGTTGCTTGCCATCCCCTGCGATTGGCTTGTCAATAGCTCGGTATTGCAATATTGTGGTTATTGAGACAGCCCTAATCCTAATGCTGGTATGATATTGCTGAACAGTTTGTTGCTGTAAAATTGCTGTGCTATAACAATATCACCATTTTGTCTTTCCTGTGAATAATTGTAGTGTAATCATTGCTATCTTAATCAATAAGGTAGAGGAGGGATGTTCAGTTGATTTATTGTGTGGTTGCAGTGAACATGTATAGGGAAACAGTGAACAAAAAGGTCCTTTAACAGGATTTAGCAATTGGATGTCTGAAAAAAAACTTTACAAATATAAATAAAATTATTTCTAAGAATGAACAAGGCTTGTCTTTGATGTATTCATGATAGTGTGTAGCATTTTTGGGGATCTATTGGCAGAAATGGAATATAATATTAATAAGTATGTTTCCGTAGTGTGTAATCACCTGAAAATAAGAATCATTGTGTTTTCGTTGCCTTAGAATAAGTAATAATAGTAATATATCTACATAGGGTCTTCTTCACAGAGCCGGCCACCATGTTTCTACAGTAGCCCAGAACGGACAAACGCAAACACTGGCTCTAGATAGGGACATGTGTGTTTTCACATTTTTGCATCGGCCACCATAGTTCTCCTACACGCTTGACACATGGGAGAAACTTTAAAGCTGCAAGAGAACAAAACCAGAAAACTTCCCTTTGAGACACACATGCAGTTTTTTTTTTATTTAACAATATGATTTTTTAACGAAAATGTATTCTCAATTAATTTATAATTTTTTGCTTAAAATCTCAGCAATTTGTGAAAAATGCCCATTGTAACTTACTGGAGCCTAAAGTTACATTCAAATTGCTTGTTTTTGGCAGAAATCTATAGCTGGGCCTCGACACCTGTGCACAAATGCATCACTGACACAATTCACTTTCCCCAGAAAAACAGCTCTACCAAAAACTGAGTTGTTGATAAGAGAATTGACAGTAGCCAAAGTATATTTATTTTCAGTCATTTAACCTCTTAAAATCCGAATTATTTCTTGCATTCCTTTTATTTCACCTAAGTAGCTTTGAGATTGGAAAATCATCTTATTCCACCCTTATTCCTCCCATCCTGTCTGACAGCGTCATGTATGTATTCTGTATCCAAAGTTCTGTGGGTTTGAACAACGTTTGGCTGCTATGCACAAGTTTGTACTGAACGAGTCACAGGTTTGAAGAAATAAATTGCACCGGTGATACTGTGTTTTACTCTGCAACAACCTTTGCCTACTTGTGCACTGTTCACTCCTTCTTACAATAGTGTATCCCATAAAAGGCTGAACTAAGAAGATATGAAAAGATAAGATAAAACTTTATTCATTCTGAGGGAAATTGCTGTGCAGCAGTTGGGAAGTGGGAAGAGTTCAAATGAAAGAGTGCAATATAAAAGTTTAAAGATACAATAGAGTGCAAATAAGGTACAAATCCAAAAATATATACAATGTCCAAATCAGGTTAACAGTATGGATCAAAAATATAAACAGGTTAACGGTAGGGATCAGTCTGGGTGGGTTGCATGTAGATATGTATGTACATATAAGATCTGAAGTATAGGTAAGATTACATGGTAATACAGAAAGAATAAAGAATGAATAACCTGAGTGAGCATCATTACTTGTATAAATTTAAAATATTGTTTGAATTTTATTTGAATTTACATTTTTATGACCTGTGTGGAAATGATTAATGATCAGTTGTTACTTCTTTTTTTTTTTTCCCGGTGTAAGAAGCTGCCGTTACTGTATTGTACCACCAGAGGGAGGCAGACACCTGTGTAACAGCCCAGTGGGCATCTGGGAGCATTTCATGCACTTTCATCATGCAGCTTGCTTTGAACGACAGGACAGGAAAAAACAGTTACTCTCTAGAGAGTTTAGCATTCCGTGCCTGCACCCGCTGAAGAGAGATGTCAAAAAAAGTACAACACTTATTTTGTGAGTTTTCTCTCTTGCCTTTTTTCTACCATCTTTCTTTTGAGTCTGATTTGATGGCTCCCCCCCCCCCCCCTTCTACAAAAGAAAAAAAACAAAACAACAAAACTGCTCCTCTGGTTTAATTCGCCGAATCGGCACTCGGCGGGAGAGCTGGAGAAATATTCAGATTTCACAGAGAGGCGAGGAGTTTGCAGGCATTTGTCAGGCGCTCTGAAGTGAAATGAATTATGCAAATGAGATGTTTGGCCCCGGCTGTCTGCAGAAGCCATTAGGGAGGACAAAACTCTAAAGACACTGAAGCATCTGCATTTCAGGCCCTGCCAGTCCACTGAAAAGATAACACAGTTTGCTCTCGACTTATCTTTTTCTATTATAAACACACACATGCACATATATTCTCATCAACCCTTTCTTTCTTTCCTTCTTTACTCCCTTCTTTCTTTATTTAGCATTCACTTTCTCGCTGAAAGTTAGATGATAAGATCGATACCACTCTTTTGTTTGTCTGTTCAATGTGAAGCTACAGCCAGGCTAGCAGTTCCCCATTTCCAGTCTTTATGCTAAGCTAAGCTTACCGTCGCCTGGCAGTTTCATATTATAATCAATAGACCTATATGAGAGCTGTGTTGGTCTTCTCATCTAACTCTTGGCAAGAAAACAAATAAGTGTTTTTGCCAAAATGTTGAACTATTCCTTTAAGCATAAAGGTTTAGTTCAAACAGTTAGAGGACAATTCTTGTTTCTAACAACTAATTTGTATATTGTT
This sequence comes from Sebastolobus alascanus, assembly GCA_916701645.2. Taxonomy (NCBI): domain Eukaryota; kingdom Metazoa; phylum Chordata; class Actinopteri; order Perciformes; family Sebastidae; genus Sebastolobus; species Sebastolobus alascanus. Next base: position 148,184 of record CAKAOJ020000019.1, read on the forward strand.
GGCCGTCATTTCTATCAATTATAAAAAACATTGTAATAAATTCAATCAATGTCAATCGAATATTTAAACATGATTAATCGCATGATTGTCCATAGTTAATTGCGATTAATTACAAATTAATAGCACATTTTTTATCTGTTCAAAATGTACCTTGAAGGGAGATTTGCCAAGTTTTTAATACTCTTCGTCTCATCATCATGAGAGTGGGCAGATATGCTGCTTTATGCAAATGAATATATACAAAACTGAGCCCGCTACATATGAATTATTGTAAATCAATTAACAACACAAAACCATGACAAATATTGTCCAGAAACCCTCACAGGTACTGCATTTAGCATAAAAATATGCTTAAATCATAACATGGCAAACTCAAGCCCAACAGGCAACAACAGCTGTCAGTGTGTCACTGTGCTGACTTGCCCCAAACTGCATGTGATTATCATAAAGTGGGCATGTCTGTAAAGGGGAGACTCGTGGGTACCCATAGAACCCATTTTTCATTCACATATCTTAAGGTCAGAGGTCAAGGGACCCCTTTGAAAATGTCCATGCCAGTTTTTCCTCACCAAAATTTAGGTAAATTTTGAGCGTTATTTAACCTCCTTCTCGACAAGCTAGTATGACATGGTTGGTACCAAAGATTCCTTAGGTTTTGTAGTTTCATATGATACCAGTATCGTCACTCAAGCTTTAAAACTGAGCCGCTACAACCTAAAAATTACAAGTTGCCTTAATGTCTTAAAGAAATTAGTGGCGTTAAAACAAATTTGCGTTAACGCGTTATTATTGCGTTAAGCAGCCATATAATTAATCTGTTCATTTCTGAGGTCTAGTAACACTACGACAACAATGCTACAACAAACCTAGACCACCTGGCGATCACAGATTTTAAACAGTTTAGCCAGATTATGTAAACCACTCTACAGTATTTGTAGGTAGTACTGAAAGTTAATGCACCTGAAATGTTGATAATAGTCTCTCATTGCACAGTGTTTGGGGTTTGATTTAGATTTAAAATTTGTTTCATGTATATTCTCATTATTATCTACCCAAAATCTTCCTTGAAATATGTGAGATCAATGAAACCAATAGTAGGCGAATTGCATACTATTTCCGGTGAAATATTACAGTATGCAAACACTGGACACTACGCCTGCATACTGTAAATATCCCACAATGCAATGCGATAGTAATGACAACCTTCATAACAGACAGCTCTAACGTCAATAACGCTTAACTTACTGTGTTCTCCGGTGCTCCTAACGGCATCTGAAGGATTTCACTTACCGGAGGAAAACAAGGTCCGCTGTCCAGCTGCAGTCTATGAGAGCCGGCTGTCAATCCCTCTCGAACTCCGACCAAACGCTCAAACTAGGCAGCGCTGATCAAATATGAATCAATATTCTGTTGTAATGCCTATTTCTCGCCTCAAATGTTTTCAGAATCATCTTGTAGTGTACTGTTTAGCTGTAAAATGAGAAAGTTTGTGACATGGCCGCCATTGTAAAATCTGTTGAAGGAAGCCAATTTCTGGTCACATGACTGGAGCACAGCCAATAGGAACGCTCTCTCTCTCTGAAATGACCTGTGATTAGTCAAAATCTGCCCTCACGGGCTAGATTCTTTTAAAGCCTGAAAACAGAGCCATGATGAGGAGCAGAAGTCTAGTTTTCTCTCAGAACACTTGAATTACAATATGCTGAAAGGTTATAATGGAAGTTTTGCCAAATTATGCCAAAAAATTGTTGCCTTCTGCCACTTTAAGTGTAAGTATAAGATTTCACTTTGGTATAATATCGTTTTTAAAATAGTTCAGACTTTATGATTCTCACAAATCATCGTTTGGTCACATGAGGTTGGTACTAGTTATGTTTATTCACACAAAAGTATGTTGAGCAATAGTACACATTGAGTATGTAGTGCGTATTATGCGATTTCGGATGCAACCATGGTTTACATTTTGTACAATACCTTGTCATTTGTTTGCCTTCATCATTTCAAATGTTAATTGTAAAAAAATAAATGTTATGAAGCAAAGCCTGCGGGCTAGTTCAGGCATTCAACTCAAATCCGCTGCAACTCTCACATGATATACTCTTCTACAAAAAAACAACGCATCCGCGTTGCTGCTCTGCCTGCCGCTCATCTGAAAGCTATATTATCACATTTCATAAATCTCCACTCCTGCATCCACTTGTTGGAGAAGTTATTATTTTTTATTACAGAGAAACGTGGGGCTGCAACTAATGGTTATTTTCACTGTGAGTTAATCTTTTGATTGTCTTATCAATCAATCAATCAATCAATCAATCAATAGTTTAGACTACAAACTGTCATAAAATTGTAAATAAAAGCAATTACAGTTTCCCACATCTTTTGTCCAACCATTTGTTCAATACTCAAAGACAGACATGAAACAGAGAAAATAAGCAATTTTTTACAGCACATTCCCGCCAGATCCTGTGACAAATCAAATCAAATCAAATCAATTGTATTTGTATAGCCCAAAATCACAAATCACAAATTTGCCTCGGGGGGCTTTACAATCTGTACAGGATACAACACCCTCTGTCCTTGACAGTGCAACCCTCACATCGGCTAAGGAAAAACTTAACCACAAAAAAAACCTTTTAACAGGGAGAAAAAATGGAAGAAACCTCTGGAAGATCGGCAGAGGAGGGATCCCCCTTCCAGGATGGACAGACATGCAATAGATGTCGTGTGTACAGAGTAACAACATAATGAAAACACAACATAGACAATTCATGACAAAAATGAATACGTATAATGTGAATATATGTGAGAAGGTGGATCCAGGAGGATGTCAAGCAGCTTCCAGGCGACGCCAAACAGATAGAGCCAGAGCAACACGACCTCCTCTTGACGTCAAAACCGGTAGAGCCAGAGCCGCACGACATCCTCTCCACGCCAATCAGATAGAGCCTTAGCTACGTAACCTCCTCTCAACGCCATAAAGGTAGAACCTGAGCAACACATCCTCCTCTCCACGCCAGATTGATAGAGCCAGAGCAACACGACCTCCTCTCCACATCACGATAGATAGAGCCCGAGCAACACGACCTCCTCTCTACCATGAGCCACCAGAGAGTCAGAGCAACGTCACAGAGCGACTGATAGTCCATCACGGAGAAGCCTGATTCAAAGGAGAGAGAGAGAGCGAGGCGCACAGCAGTGCTTGTGGGACATAAACAACAGAGGATTATAGAGAGGCAGCGGCTTAAAATTAATAATGTTCTCGTCGGCAGGACTGCTAGACTGAAATTATAAATTGAGACTGAGACCGACCCACCAGCTAACTAAGTGAAAGTTAGGGCAAAAAGATGGGCTTTGAGTTTGGATTTAAAGACCTCCACAGAGTCAGACTGTCTGATGTCTATAGGGAGGTTATTCCAGAGGAAAGGGGCTCGATAGGAGCAGGCCCTTTCGCCTGCTGACTTCTTTTTCACTCTGGGGACAGACAGGAGCCCTGTATTCTGAGAGCGGAGAGTCCTGGTTGGAGTATAAGATTTAAGTAAATCAGACAAGTAGGAAGGGGAGTACCCATTTACAATTTTATAGGTCATCAAAAGCACTTTAAAATCTGATCTAACATGGATTGGGAGCCAGTGTAGAGAAGCTAAAACTGGTGTAATATGGTCAAATTTTCTAGTTTTAGTTAAGATTCTTGCTGCAGTGTTCTGAACCATTTGAAGGCTTCTGGTACTAGAACGAGGCAGACCTGAGAGCAAAACATTACAGTAATCCAGTCTGGAAGATAGAAAGGCGTGGATTAGAATCTCTGCATCAGCCATGGATAAAGAAGACCTGATTTTAGCGATATTGCGTAGGTGAAAGAAAGCGATCTTTGTGATGTCTTTAATGTGCTGATCAAAAGAGAGAGTTGAATCAAACATGACGCCAAGGTTCTTAACTGTTGAACTCTGGGATATCACACAGTTATCTAGAGTTGCTGTTACCTGATCAAACTGATGTCTGTGTCGAGCAGGTCCAATGACCAGCATCTCAGTTTTATCCGAATTTAGGAGCAAGAAATTACTTGACATCCAGTTTTTGACCGCAGACAGGCAGGCCTCTAATTTAATAATTTGTGATCGATCCTTTGCTTTTATCGGTAAATACAGCTGTGTATCATCAGCGTAACAGTGGAAATCAATTCCATAACTACGTATAATTTAGCCAAGAGGTGCGATGTATAGGGAGAAGAGCAGAGGGCCAAGAACAGAGCCCTGAGGTACGCCATATTTCACCTCAGAGAATATTGATGTCGTATTATTAAAAGAGACACACTGTGTTCTTTCAGATAGATAAGATTGTAGCCATGCTAGAGCAAGCCCAGAGATGCCAAATTTGTTCTCTAGTCGGTCCAGGAGTATACGATGATCAATAGTGTCAAAAGCTGCACTTAGATCCAGTAATAAAAGTACAGAGGTGGAATCTGAATCCATGTTTAGGATCAGATCATTTACGACTTTAGTAAGCGCAGTTTCGGTGGAGTGGCAGTCCCTAAAGGCAGACTGAAAGGGTTCGAAAAGATCACTAAATAATATATGGTCAGAAAGTTGTTGAGACACCACTCTTTCTAGAACTTTAGAAAAGAATGGAAGGTTTGAGACTGGTCGATAGTTATTTAGAGACGCTGGGTCCAGATGTGTTTTTTTAAGTAGAGGTTTAACAATGGCTGTCTTGAAACTAGTGGGAACAGTACCAGTCGTAAGAGACACGTTGACAATATTCAACATTGTAGGTCCCAGCCATGGCCATAGATCTTTAAAAAGTTTAGCTGGTAAGGGGTCGAGGAGGCAGGTGGTAGGTTTAGAGGCGAAGAAGAGTTTAGACAGAGTTTCAAGAGACACGGTCTCAAAATGTGTAAGGACAGAGGCTAATTGGGACTCGACGCACGGCGATTGCATTGCAGAATTTACCGATGTAGCTGGGAGCGAGGAACTAATTTTATATCTAATCTCATCTATTTTTCTGCAAAAGAAATCTAAGAATCATGTGCTGTAAAGGATGAGCTATTAGTAGTCGGCTGTTTTTGGGTGAGTTTGGCTACAGTGTCAAAGAGAAATCTAGGATTGTGTTTATTGTTACTGATTAATCGAGAGAAATAAGCTGTTTTGGCAGCGGACAGAGCACGCTTGTAAATTAAGACACACTCATGCCAAGGTAGGTAGTTTACTTCCAGTTTTGATTTACGCCATTTGCGTTCCGATCTCCTGCAGGCATGTTTAAGAGCACGTGTTTCATCATTAAACCACGGTGTAGACCTCTGTGACCGTCTGGTTTTAGTAGTAAGAGGTGCGACTGAATCTAGAAGATTAGAAAGGGCTGTGTTTAAGTCACTAGTACAGTTTTCAACAGGACCTGTCGCTGTAGTGAAAGGAGCCAGAACCACAGGTAATCGCTCACCAAGTTCAGTTATAGTCGACGGACCGATATGGCGAGTGGTAACTACATCAGCACCCGTATGACGTTGACAGGCTGATGATGCTTCGAATATAATAAGAAAATGATCCGACAGAGGGCGTCTCTTCATTCTATTCATTTCCTATGGAGAGCAGAAGCAGACGCACAGTGTAACGTATTCTCATACAACGGTTCTGTTTGTTTTCCTACAAATGTTCAGTAATTTCTGCTGCATTTTCTACATGCATACAGTCTTTTCAAAATAAACTTACGTCTTCACAGGAAACAACTTCCTTAGGTTCAGGCAAGAAAACGACTTAGTTAGGTTTCGGAAAAGATTATGGTTTTCCTCAAAATAACTCTGCGGTCGCTGGTCCGTATTTGCATAAAGTAGAGAAATCTCAACTTTATGCAAATGAGCTCGTCGAGCGCGACACATCTGGCTCAGGAAACCTGGACCAAGCCGTTAAACCAGGGGATGTAGTTCTAAAATGAAACAAGATTTAGCAGTGGCATCGCCTATTTCTCACCTCAAATGTTTTCAGAAATCGATTTTGGTGGATTTTCTAGACGGAATAGCAGAAAGTTTATAATGATGCCATGTTGTTTCCTGTCTGAAACGGCGAGAAGAGAACCATGGACCTCCAATCACGCTTTTATCCAATCACGCCCATCAAGCGGCCAGTTGGGTGGAGCAGCGCATCCTTGCCGAATCTGGTGGAAATGCGGCTTTATAGCAATTGTTCGATATTTATGCTTTATAAATAACTTAAACAATTTATCGATTATCAAAATAGTTGCCAGTTAATTTGCAGTTGATCAACTAATAGATGACTCAACTAATTGTTTCAGCACTAACTCACATGATGACTAAGCTACGTTAAGTACAGAAGGTCAAAAGGTTGGTAGTCTGGGCCATAATTTTACAGTTCGTCTTTGTTTTCTATTACAAATAAATTTGGCTTATCTGGAGTTTGTTTCCAGCCTGTCTGATTGTCCGACTGTTAGTGTTTCTACTTTGTTTTGGATGTCTCCAACTTTCTAGATCTTAGCAATACATTTGTGCAGGGTTGTCAATGTTAGCGCGATAATAACACGTTGACGCAAATTTGTTGTAACGCCACTAATTTCTTTAACGCATTAACGCAACTTGTGATTTTTAGGTTGTAGCGGGATTGGTACCAACCATGTCATACTAGCATATTTGTGAAGGAAGCTAAGTAACGCTACAAACTTGCGCTAAATTTTGGTGAGGAAATCAAGGTGTCCCTTGACCTCTGACCTCAAAATATGTGCTTGAAAATGGGTTCTATAGGTACCCACGAGTCTCCCCTTTACAGACATGCCCACTTTATGATAATCACATGCAGTTTGGGGCAAGTCGTAGTCAAGTCAGCACACTGACACACTGACAGCTGTTGTTGCCTGTTGGGCTGCAGTTTGCCATGTTATGATTTGAGCATATTTTTCATATTAAATGCAGTACCTGTGAGGGTTTCTGGACAATATTTGTCATTGTTTTGTGTTGTTAAAACAGATAACAGAGTGATTAAAATAAATATTTTAATCGATTGACAGCCCTGGTTATTATTATTGATGGCCAAAACTACAAAAAATAAGACCCGAGTTGTAATAAAACAGAATTATCCTTCAACATATTTATGTGTTATGTTTATTTTATTCAAGAAGGGCCAATGCGCATTAATTAACATGATCACTTGAGTCCATCATGTAAATGTGCCAGATTTAGCCATACAGGCTCTAATGGCTTACAATTTTCAGACAGCTGTTGCTGCGATTGCGGTCCCCCTCCTCCACCCGCCCACACACACATTAACACACACACTGGAGTGTCGTCCCACTCTCGCAGCAAACTAAAGGCCCTGCAGATGTGAAGCCATTTGAAAAGCCAAGGTCAGAGCTGCTATTAGCCCACGGCGGCAACGCTCCTCTTCAGTTCACACACAACATTGAGACCCAACTTGACCTCCCTGTGCCACCTTTGAGGGTCTTTACAGCAGCGATCTGTTGTATTTTGATATTATTATGTGTCTGTGTGGCTCCTCTGCAACAATGATTGATTTACTAAAACTGTTCCACCAAAAGCCATGAAGATAGTTTTGGTTTTATTTGTCCAGGTTTTGAGGTTTCTGCCTTCACCTGAATACAATAACGATGATTGGATTTTTGTTCTGATGTTACGTGCTGTGCTGAGGCTTTGGAGCGTGTGCCGAGCAATCCAGGAAGTTTTCTGTGAAGGGGGAATCAAGGCTTGTATCGTCTTAGACCGATGACGTAATTGAAGATGCCCAAAGCCGAAATAGTTGAGAAATTATTATTCCAGAATAAAAACTAATAAAGTCTCCCCTCTATCATTTTCCTATACAAGAACATTCACCGCCCTCTGCCCGGTTAAACCACTGCCTCTTACACATAGGGCGAGGACTAAGGACCTACACTCATCTCTGTTGTTTGCTTTCTTCTCAATGCTGTTCCAGCTGTATCCTCTCGTCTTCATTTCTCCTTCGATGGTTCGCCTCCAGGTTGTTTTGGGCCTCCCTCTTTTGCGTTTTCCCTCTGGTGTCCAACGCAATGCCACTTTTGTCATGTCATCAGATGGTTTCCTTAATACATGTCCTAGCCATCTCCATCTTCTTCTTATCAATATTGTTTTCATGTCCAAGCACCCTGTTGTTTTGTGTAGTTCATGGTTTGTAATCTTCCTAGGCCAGAACATCCTCATGATCTTTCTGAGGTGGGTATTGTGAAAGCTGGAAAGTTGCCTATGTGTCTTTCAGTCGTTCTCCAGCACTCAGCACCATCTAGAAGGACAGATAGTAAACAGCTGTTGTATAACTTTATCTTGGTGTTTCTAGTTATATGTGTCGACTTCCAGATGTTTCCAAGTCTTAGAAATGCTGTCCTTGCTTTTCCTAATCTGGCCATAATGTCTTGGTCAGCTCCACCGTCTAAACCATCAGTTAAACCCCTGCCTAACACCTGGAATATATATGCCTGTTTTGCACTATTTGACCAGTAGGTGGTTTTGTGTGCACATGAAGCCCAGATGAAGCCTTGTGAAATGAACCCTTTTGCGAACCAATTGCTGGAGAGCTTCAATGCTTCATGAAGCTTCATCTCGCCATCACTAGATTTTTGTTTGTGGTGCTTAAAACATTGAAGAATAACATTTGAAAAAGTCAACAACTGACCACAAAGGGGAACATATTTAATGGCTGATAAGACCATTTTTGAAACAAAGGAGCATCACAAAGATAAGATAAGAAAAACTTTATTGTCTGTCACAGGTAACAGAAATGTGTCTTTGACAGGCTCAACAATAAATAAATAAAACACATATAAGACATAGCCAAAACAGAGATACACACTTGCCCATAGGGCACAATACACAATTATAACTGACCGGGTGTAAAGCTCTGTTAGGGGGGTTTGGGGAGAGCCGCTTATTTTGCCGGACTGCGTTATTATCCGGGCGAGTTTTGTTTTGTGTTTGGTGGTGAGAGCATTGTACCAGGATGAGATATTGAAAGTGACACTGCCTCATAAACTACAAATAAAACAAAAGAGGATAATTAGTCCATCAGTATAAATATTTTAACAATCAACCAAAACTAAAGCACCGACAAACTAATATACTCTAAAGAAATAAACCAAAACCTCTAAACTAGAAATCCCAATCCTCCCCCCATGATTCAGCGGGCACTAGGTACGTTCTGATTGGCCACTTCCTGTATTAATGAGTTGTGGATCTTTTGCTCTGGCCTGACAAGATACCCCTCCAGCAGCAGAAGGTTAGTTGTTAGTGCTCCATTTTAAGCAAACACATAAAGACAAGATGAAGACAAACACAAGTATCTGACATCTGGTAAGAGTTATTTTTGGAATAATCATACTCTGTGGGTCGTTTTAGAGGACTTGGATAAACAACTTGTTTTGTTGTTAAGGTGTCAGGACTTGTTGGACAAAACGTTTTACATGCTGGAAGCCTTAATCTGCTCCCACCTTGATGAGTGACGCTGCAGTGAGTGTGGTTGCGCTTCAGGTTTTGGAAATTAGATTAGCATGAGTGGTCTGATAAATCAATCACTAAACTGATGAAAGCTGCGCTTGTTCTGTTTTTGCTCATGGTTGTAGTTATTGTGACTCTTAGTGAATACAGCCGCCGTTGGTGGTGGTCGAGCACACATGCATAAGTTAGTCAGAATGTGGAAAAAGGTAGAACAGAAAATACTATATCTGGGGTGAAAAAACAGCTGGAGCTTTTCCAAAACAGTTTTTTGATTCTTTGTCAAGGAATGGACGCTCTGACCTCTGACCTCCTCACTGTTGTCTGCTTGCATTTTTGTCCGTCTTTTGTAGGAGCTGAAGCTCATGTGCTGTCGGTGGTTCTGGATAAAAGTGCCATCTTTGGCCCTGAATACATCCTCATCCATTTTGCACCAGTCTCATTTAGTGAGCTATTCAAATGTGGAAGCATCTCACTCAAAGCGCCCTTTGCCTCCTACAGTACCTTGACTGGCCGGCAGCCTCCTGCCCACATTTCTGTGGTGTGTTTAGTGTGTGAGAAGCGTAGAGTCGCTCTGAATATCCTGGTGGGGGCTCCAACGTTTGTTAACCTGTCGTGTCAGATGCCGTCTGTTCACCCGCCGCTAACGCCCGTTTTCTCAGCCTCCATGGCTGCCATTAAAGGCTCAGTTTTATGGCTCTTTGATGGCGAAAGCTGGCCTGACACACTGTGCAGCTGTTAAAGAGAAGCTTGTGCCTGATTCGTGGCAGTTGGGGTCGTAATTCATTTTGCAGGGGTCTAAAGAAGGTGTCCGTGTGCTGAAATGGTCTCTAATGAGTGGAGCTGATTTAATTAGTGCAGAAGTGTAGATACAGTTGTTAGAAAATGTGTTGCTGTTGGTCGACCATCAGTATAATGAGATGTTGGCAGTGGTAGTGTCTCATTCAGGAGAATTCTATGAAATTCTATCAAACACTAACACACTACTCTACCCCAGCACTAAAATAGACTGAGTTTAGCATTGTGAAGGTTGGAGAGACCAGAGTTAGATGGGAAAAGTCATGAACCATTTCTTTACTTATTTTGTTATTTTGGGGTCATTTTATGCCTTTATTGGGCAATAGTAGAGAGAGATGACAGGAAATGAGGGAGAGAGATGGGCAACAAAGGTCTTCAGCCCCTAAACCAGCTTGTGGCTTCATAGAGCTTTATAGTGATTTTTAGCTCATTGTTTATCTGTCCGAATGCAACTTTACTGTTCTGGTTCACTCTCACCACTCTCATAACTAGGGATGTCAGAAGAACAAATACTTTGGTACCAAGTCGATGCAAACATTCTGAAAACATGACGGTACTTATTTTTCTACAGTACCGCAGGTACCGGGGGACTCGAGACTAACAGCGTCTAAAATTTGACAGGACGCAGTAAACTCACTATTGACTAGGGATGCTAATTTTGAAAAAGAAATTTAACAGATAACCGACCCTTGTCAACTGATTATTAACCGTTAACCGACAAGATCAGTGCGTCTCATGCACCAGTACCCTATTTTTTCCATGCAGCCGGTGTGCAGTACAGTCCTGCGGAGCTAACAGCTAACGTTAACAGAGGTTGCATTCAGTTTCGATATGATGTGATCAAGCTCTCTTCAGTAAAAATGAGTATTAGGCGAAGGAAAATTATAACATTATCATGATGTGTTCAAATGTAATGTAATTGTGAAATGTAGTTTTGGCGAGAAACTTGAGTAAATCCAGTTGTTGGAAGGAGATGTTAGAGAGAGAATTATGACTTTTTTAACCTCCTAACACTAGCTCTAAGTGTTTATTATTTTGTTTTTTTACTGTGGTATCAATTTGGGTATCGAGAATCATGGAAATTCACTGGTAATGACATCCTCACTCATGGCGTTGTTTTCAGAGAGAAAGCTGTAAAAAGCCACTGTCCACTACCTGCTCAGCAGCAAACAGCAGACAGACACAGTTAGAGACTAGCTGGTGAACATAGTAGAGCATTTAGCAGCTAAAGAGACAGATTTTTACCTCAGGAGTTGGTGGAGACCAAAAAAAGAGCTAAAAAAGAGAGAATATTGGACGTGCTTGTAGGGTGTCTGTGTGTGTGTTTATGCGACAGCGTAAACTTTGATTGAACTCAGAACTCCACTTCTTTCTGTTATCCATCTCCAGTCTCTGTCCTTTTTCCTCTTGTCTCTGATTTTCAAAGCCTCGGGTCGCGCTAAGCTTACATTTTTTACTACAAACTGAAACATTTTCAACTGGAGCAAATACATTTTTCCCTCAATTCATGCTCCTCCAGGCAAATTTGCATCCACTTGTGCCTTTGCAAAGTCTCCACTTCTAAAATTTGCTTTGCATTCAATCTGAATACACCTTAAAGGAGCAGTATGTAGGATCTGGCGGCATCTAGCCACCAACTGAAGCTTTCCCTCGTGCCAAGTGTGTAGGAGAACTACGGTGGCCGACGTGAAAATGTGAATGACCCTCTCTTGTCTGTTCTGGGCTACTGTACAAACCAGCCAAGTCTCACGGCAAAGTGTGTAATAGACCCGCCTGTCCACCGGAAAAAAGCGTGTCATTGTCACGTTTTGCCTCGCCGAGACGTGAATATTACACGCCTGTATGAAGGTGCAGTGTTTTGTGTCACATATTTTGTAATGACGGAAATCTAACTCGAGTTACATAGTATATAAAGTGAGAAACACAGGACTTTCAAGCGGGAGACCCGTGTTCGAGAACGGTGTTGTGTTGTGCAAGTTACGTTAGTGACGTTTGTCACATGATGTTTGTCACGTGATTTCCGTACTGGCGTTATGTTGTTTCCATACGTGTTTTACTTGTATAACTATGTACTTATTTTAAGCCTAAGGTTAAGAGAAAACATCATGGTTAGGCTTAAAATAAAAAGAAAACATACTTTTTAATTATTATATTAAATTTCTGCCAATAGATCCCCCTAAATGCTACACACTGGTCCTTTAAGTTGAATGTTCCATTCTGTCATTATAGTTTGACTCTAAACTCTCCACAAAACAACTATTGTGCAAACACATATGACTGCTGTAAATTGTGTAATTTTGTAACTCAATCACTCTAGTGATTTTCACGTTTTCAATTCAGGTGAAGGATTACATGATCCTCTCGGATAAACTGAGGAATAAAGACTGCTTCTAGTATGTGTGCTCTTACTTTATTTATGTATAAATATATTAATTAACATCTGCAGTTCTTGAATGTCACAAATTGAAATATTCACACAGTGGTATATAACACCAAATATACAGGACAGGACACCTAATACTATTACAACGGTAATCACTTATATGAATTCTGTCAACAAATATGTTCAACTTGGTTTTAAAGCTACTGGTTCAACTGCAGCTCTTTGTCATCTTCATGTTTGTGGATTGTCCTTACCTTCTGGAAACTCCAGATACAGCACAGGCTTTACATCTGACAGCGGTGGTGTTCTCGTTCTCCTTTTTAAGAGTGCGTCCTCCGTGTTGGACCCACATCTCGTGGCATCACATCTGGAGCCGCAGTCTGTATAACTTGAATCTTTCAGGAACGTCATCGCTCATCTGCCAAATGCCTCTCGGTTCATGTTGTGCTTTGCCCGGCGCAGCCATATTTCCGGTAACATTTCGTTCCGCTACCCCATCTGGTGCTGGCGCCTGCTCCTCTGTTCGGATGCCAGAAAGCTGTGTTCGGATGCATGTTAAGCAGAAGAAACAGACGTGAATGCCCAAGCAGCTCATCAAACTTGTCCTTTTGTACACTCGCTGAAATGCAGACGAGATTTTTGTCACTGATGCTGATACTCTTCATTTGCCAGTAAATGCACAGGAGTGTCTGACTGACATTGGTGCTGAGACAGTTTGACAACTAGGTAATACAAATGTTACCCAGAAGAAAAGGGACACAGATGCCCAAACTGCTCATCACTTTGTCCTGTTGGGCACTCGTTTAACAGAGAAGACAAATAGTTTTTTGTCAGTGAATATGATAACTTATATTAAATAAGGACAATTGATTCACAAATGCAATCAATGAAGTTTGATATATATATATATATATATATATATATATATATATATAATATTATCAATTTAACTGTATCAGTTGTTGCTGCATGCCAGTGTTGGTGATGTAAAAACCAGAGAGTAAGGAGGATGAGAGGAGAAATGGTTTCTGTTTCGTCACTGGTACATCCAGTCGCTCTCTGAGTCTCTGAGGACACGCCGCCGTTGCCTTGTCTCCTCTGCTAATGAGCGACCTAATGAGTTTAGGGAAATTACAGCATGTTCAGCAATCTCTCGCCCTTCTTTCTAGACCATACTCACTGCATTTCATCTGGACTTCTATCATGCCTAAAACTCACTTTTTGAGTATGTCACTGCAGTGTTACTCACAGTTCAAGTAAGAGTTTGTTCTCCTCAGTCTGAGACACGCAGGTGTAGACCTGCCCCCAAGAAGAAACAAGAATTTCTCTATGTACTGATGTGGTTCTAAAGGTTCTCTGTGTTCCTGTCTGTAGGTTTGACCTGGGAAGATGACACCACTCAGCAGGTTCTGTCCAAGGAGTTATCCAAACTGAGGAGGGTTCCCTACAGGCCACAGAAGAATGGAGCCGTCTACGACACAAACAGCAGGTCAGATGTTTTCCCAGTTTACCCATAAGTAGCTCTGTGCTATTGAGATCTCTGGAGATGTCCTGCTGTCCCACCGTGGTCCAAGAACTGTTTTAAGGGATTTCACTACAGATATTTTAGACTGTTGTTAGGCCAGTTAGCTCTTAGATTTGTCTAATGCAAGTTAGACAAAATAACGACAGACTTATTTTAAACCTAAAGAAACACCCTAATCCCAGGCAAAGGCTGCGGTCGAGTAGTCTTTTTTGCTTGGGAAGGTTACTAACTGAGTGAAATGACCCGGAAGTATTTAAGTAGCAGCCATGATAAGAGCTGGTCGAATTCTCTAAATACTGAGGAAAGGTGCTTCAGTGCTTTCTTTCTTATGTCATTATATTAGCATAGGGGTTAGTGGACTATCCTTTACCAAAGGAAAGGAGATAGATGTCCCACAATTCCTTGTGACTTGGGGCCCTTCTGTGTAGAGTTTGCATGTTCTCCCCGTGTTAGCGTGGGTTTTCTCCGGGTTCTCCGGCTTCCTCCCACAGTCCAAATACATGCAGGTTAGGTTAATCGTTGACTCTTAATGTCCGGTAGGTGTGAATGTGAGCGTGAATGGTTGCCTGTCTCTATGTGTTAGCCCTGTGATAGTCTGGCGACCTGTCAAGATATTGACCAATGAACTTTAAGAGGGCGGGGCTTAGCAGGAAATCACCGTAATTCATTGACCATCTTGGTAGATATCCTCATTACGTGTTTAGGAATAGGCGTACCAAAGCTGTTTCAGCTCAACCCATAGGGGGTGCCACAAATACAAAAAACTTGTACTTCAAAACCTGGTTTACAGAATTTCACCAAATTTGGTGCACATGCTCTGGAGGTAAGTATTAATTAAGATCTGAAGTGTCATATTGATTGGTGCATGTGGGCATGGCCTATTTAGCATTTTATGCTATATTATGCCTTTGCTCAATTTGCTTTGAGCTGTAACGAGCTAGAGACATGAAACTTGGTACCATAAATGGCCATGATGTCCTAATGCTGAACACAAAATATGATCTCAATTGGCCACATGGTGGCGCTATCACTGACAGCCAAAAGAGTGAAAAGTTTAAAGGCCGGCCCCTCACACCTAAGGTCCCATTGACTTGAAATTTGACACACATGTCCAGCTGAATGTGCTCTGCCAAAAAGCCTCTTGGACGTCTAACGTCCGCCAACTACATTTTCCACCATTTTGAATTTTTTGAATAACACATTTTTGACATCTTCTCCTAAACCACAAATCCAGTTTCTACCAAATTCTCTGTGGATCATTATTGGACCAGCTTTTTAAAAGTTGCATAAAGCTTGTTGATATATCATTGCATTTCGAAGATAATGACCAATGAATTTCAAAAGGGCATGGCTCAACACATAAACAGACTTAAGTCAACAACCATTTCGCCCATCATCTCGATACTTGCAAGATATGTCCACAAGAGTACCTTGAGCGAAAAAAGGCTTGAACCCGCAAACTGCCGCTTGCGGTTATAATTACATTTAAATGATTACATTATGCGCAGTAATTACGTTATGCTCAGTTATTACGTTAGGAGTTGCTACAGGAGGTGTGATTCTGTTTTGGACAGGAATCCTTACTTGAATTGCACAGCATCGAGTTTGTCACTTTAGCGTACTCTCTTTCTATGTGTTATAAATAAAGTTGCTTAAAAGAAAAAACATCCACCCTAGCCTAGTGTAAGTGCCTCTGTCCTTTACAGTGCGACCCTCTCATCGGATAAGGAAACCCCCCCTCAAAAAAAAAAAAAAAAACTTTAACAGGGAAAGAAATGGAAGAAACCTCAGGAAGAGCAACAGAGGAGGGATCCCTTTTCCAGGACGGACAGACGTGCAATAGATGTTGTGTGTACAGAGTGATAACATAATGAAAATACAACATAGACAATCCATATGATAAAAATTGATACATATAATGTGAACGTGTATGAAGAGATGGATCCAGGAGGATGTCAAGCAGCTTCCAGGCACCAAACAAATAGAGTCAGAGCAACACAACCTCCTCACCACCATGGAACCTATAGAGAGAGGACAATATTTTTGTTTTTAGTTGACAGTTGCTTTGGTAATGTAAACATCTGTTTCCCATGCCGATACATTTTTCCTTGACCTCATGATGTTTTCCATCGAGGTCAAAGAAAAGTGGTTTGGAAAAGACATTAGGATTAATTAGGACATTAGCCTAAATCAGAACTAAGAGCCGTGTTTCCATGGTAACAACCAGTGACACCTGTTGACCAGTGGCACCAGATGACAAAAAAGGAAAACATGGCTCATGATTTGTTGTTTGCCAAAAATATCATGAACCTAGCAATGAGGCACGAGAGAGGTGTTTAGAGAGTGCAGTCACGTGTTGAAAATATAGCAGTGTATTTTCATATTAAATTAAGTAGGGACTTGGAAAAGAGGAATTATATGGCTGTACTTGTGTACAGTGATACAGTGATGTGGACCTTTCCTTCTTCTTTTTCTCTCCAAAGGCCGGTAGCTGAGGCAGTGGACCCAGTAGACCAGAGGGTGAAGCCGGTGGAGGTGGAGCTCAGCAGGAATCTGCAGATGTACCTCCAACGTCTCGGCCTCCTTCCCAAGACGTCGTCTGCCTCCATTCTGAGCACCCCGAGCAAGGTGAGGGATTCCTGGATACTATATGCTAGCAGTTATTAATCACGTTCTTTTCTGAAGTCTGAATCATTCAGTACCCTGCTCAAGTTCACCTAAACAGTAGTTGTTTTTAGGACGAGTAGGGTTGAATTGGAACATCTTAACACTGTTGTATGCAGCACACCGCCATGATGTTCCTTAGGTTGTATTTTCAAAATTATACAAGGGTTTAATGTTTTACACTGAAACATTCATTTCACACAAAACTATTAATGATAACCAAAATATCACAAGATTTTAATAGCTTATAAAAATAAAACTCTATGGGTTTAATAATACAGCTGTAGATTTTAGAAATGTTTGAAATATAGGACATAATAGGCTCATGTTTTTCATTTTTTGTATATGTCTTTTGGTTTCATCTTTCTATTCATCACATGGAGAGGCTGGCTAGATGCACAGGGTTTACACTGCACTGTAGAAAGTGTCAGTAGCGATGGTTCAAAAAAAATCCTGCACCTAAAACCAGGGGTTTATCTTTTTGGGGCCAGGACCCCTTATAGGGGAGACAATTTTCCAAGCCCCCGTCATATTCGTAACACCGATTAAGCATAATGCTTACTACCATTTGTGCTCTGAGACGTCATTAGAACTAATTGTATTTATAAAACTTGTCAACCTAAATACTTCAGACCTGTTTGATTGTGATAAACAGAAACACATTTCAATTTGAATCATGTTAACACCACTTTGTTTTCCCCTGATATTTCGGGTGCTTTGTAATCAGATGTTGCTTTAGCTTGACCGGCGTCTTGGCTTCGTTCGCAAGCACCTGAAGACACGTGACGCACTTTGGTCTCCCGTCGCTGTCACTCGATATAACTGTTGTCATATTTTCTCAATTTAGCTAGTTTGGGCTTAGTGTCACTTGACAATGTGGACTTACTCAAATATTTCTCCACGCTCGCCTGCTAGCTAGCTGGCTAATAAGCCAAGCAGCAGCAGGAACAGTTTGTTGCACCCTGAGTGAAGTGACTGATTCATGACAGATTGAAGTGATGTGTCACAATCATATCAGAGTTTATATTGGCCCAAAGCTGACGTGGGTGGGAGTAATGGACACGATATTCTTGTTTTATTGGCGCAAATTGTTCCCATCTGTAGATATGATGATACAGCACAATTTTGTAATTTTTAAAAAAAATATTTCGTGGACCCCCTAACAGAGTGCCACGGACCCCTGGGGGTCCCCTGACCCCACTTTGAGAATCACTGCCTTAAACTACTAGTCAAGGTTGTGTGATATGAAATACTGAGAGGTAAGAGAGTTTTTTCAACCGGTTGATGAGTTTTTGCTGCATCACCCTACGGTAGCTATTCCTTTAATATCTCTGGTTGAATTAAACTGTTGCGAACTATGTTGCAAGACTGTTTTAGGGCAATATATTTATGCATCAACGCAATGGAGTACATTAAGTTTTCAGGTATTTAATTCATTACCAAAAATAGACATTCCTATCCGTTTATTTTATCTCTTAATTACTTATTTAATTTACAGAAAATGTTACAATATCACATTATATGGTGCTATCATGATAGACAATTACAGTGAAGTATTTATTCATATTGCTCTATACTGCCAGTGAAACCTAGTAAGGAGTACAATCCCATCATGCTTCTTTACTGTTACCAGCTAATCATAGTTTGAGCTCTCCAGTAAATGCCTCTACTAACATCTGAGTAATGTAAGATCTCAGATAGACCAAACTCCAGTTGTGTTGCTCGGTGTTTCACATTTGAAAGGGGGAAGAGCAGGTGGGACATTTGTTTTGACCCCAACGTCTGCATGTCGCCCCACCCTCTGCTCACGGCCACCTGCCTCTGTTAAATAAAAACACATACACATGCAGTACACACTCACACACACACACACATACACACACACACACACACACACGGACACACACACACACACACACACACACACACACTCAAACAAGTACCCAGTCATATAAAACTCACACACACACCTTCCCAGCGGGGAGTCCGGTGTCATCCTTCGTTGTCACTCTGCTCTTGCTTCTCCACCCTAACTGATGGCTTCTCCCAGCATGACCGTTATGAGTGAAATAATACCAGCCGAGAGTTCAGGAGTTCACTGCTCTAATTAATAACTCTCCACGTGACCGGCTCCTCCACCGCGTCCACCGCTCAGGGTGAGGGCAGCGGGGCACGGCTGAATGGCGGAGGCCTTTCTCCTGCTGGGGGATTGTACCAAAGACTCACAGAGCGCGGTGGCACGGAGCCTGCAGGCGTCGCTCCCGGCTCGTGGCCTTTCTCTATCCGGGTTCACGTGTTTGGTGGAAAGGAAAAGGAGCAGGAGGGCCGAAGGGGTCCCGGAGGGCATGGGCGGAATAAACTGCACCAACTGTGCGACATACAGTAGATTAATAAAGATGCCGACAGTGACAAATACCAGCAGGGGCCTCGCACATACAAATCCAAAAGAAGTATGAGGAACTTGACGGTTTCTGTTGGTATTGTTATGATAATTTTACCGTTAGTCAGGCTTGTAGCATTTCTGTGCTCCCAGGTGGGCGTTAATGGAGCCGGCAGGGGCAATTTGCTTTTGTTGTAGCTGATGGATCTGTTAATATGATTGCATAAATGGATTAATAACTTGTTTTCATAAAATAGGCTCTATTTTCATGTCGGTAATCATTTTGTTCAGATGTTGAAAGTTGTTAATATTAAAGCAAAATGTGGCTGCTGCATTAAAATACTCTCACTGAATTGAGTGGAAGCACATATGCTGATGTTCCCCTACATTTACACATATATATATATATATATATATATATATATAAATATATATATCTTCTTTTATATTCTCTTTTGAATTAACTCCTGTAATTTCTTTTATGTGAAGCACTTTGGCATCATCTCCTTCCAGATATAACAGTGTCTCTTGCTTGAATTGGTCTCTGACTCTTTTGTTTTTAATTTTAATGAATTAATATGGCTCTATAACTGAAACTTGCCTTGTATTCTTTGTTAAACAATAACAGATTCAAGTCCATATTTGGCTAGAGGTAAACCGTTTTAAAGAATACATTGCCATATCTTTTAATGTAATTAATAATAATAACTTTTATTTATATAGCAAAGTAACAAAGTGCTTTACATGATAGAAAGAGCAGACGTACAATGATAAAACAGTTCAAAAGTTATACAACACTGAGTAAAGGAGCTACATATGAGAAAAAGTACAATAAGTCAAATAAAACAGTATAAAATAATTTAAATAATAATTAGAATAAAAGTTAAGAGAATGCTTTTGTTTACAAACCCTGTGAAAGCACACTTAAAAGTGTTTTTTATAAACCTTATATATAATTTATATTTTAGACTCTAGGCTCACATCTTCGGACCAGTAGTATATGACACATTGCATGATGGTTAGGACTGACTGCATTAGATTGGCAGTCCTGTAGAAATGAAGCAAAAATACAACATCATGTAGTGCAGGAAAACAGCAGATTTTACCTCTGCAACCTTTTCCTTCATCCACATGAACAACTATATCTCTGCTCATCATCACAGGACAATGATTCAGTGTTATGGTACGTGTCCACAGGGGCGTTTTTGGACGCGAGGGAACACCTCGCTTCCCAGCATTGGACGCTTGATGGGGTGCCAGTAGACACAAGGCACTAGGCACCTGATTGGACAAACACTTCCCTCGTGGGCTGCTGCTCCCAGCTTTCAAACTGGAACCAACAGTTTTCTGAAAACATTTTATGCGAGAAATAAGCCATGCAGTTGCTGAATCCGTCTTTATTTTGGATCGACAACGGTTAGTTTAAAAGTTTCTAGGGAGTTTCCAGAGGCAGTGAGTTGCGCTGGGCGTGCCTGATTTGCAGAAAATTGTCTAGACTTCAACTTTATGCAAATGAGGAGCGGCCAACGTGACGCCCCATCTCTTGAATCGCGCCGCCAGGCTACCGGAATGCATTGCACGGCTGCTTACATAGACAATGAATGGGAAGCATGGAAATGACGGAGGCTGTGGACACGTACAATCAGATTGACGTTTGTCTTAGTCCCAGAATTTGAATAAAGTAAAATTCTGTCACACACAAACCTAGACGCGTGCTTCTTTTTTGTTGTATTTTTATTACATTTTTGAGGCATTTTATGCTTTTTTTTCAACAGTGACAGCAGAGTATTGACAGGAAACGAGGCAGAGAGAGATGGCGAATGATAAGCAGCTTGACCGGGGTCATTGCGATTCTTAGTCAGCACCTTAAACTCCTTAAACGCTAACAACAAATCAGATCTGTGTCACATGAATCAGGATATAATAATCACATCACCATACAGTCATGTTTACTGTTTTGGCTCTGAACAGTTACACAGTGTTTCTTTAAATGAACTCTGTGATTATAAATGCTTTTCTTGTTTCTTTCAGAGTGACCGTTTCCAGTCGGGCATCCCAGCGGACTTCTATCGCTCCAAGGCCCAGATTTCGGCTCAGAAGTCGTCTCCCTCCAGCTTTTCCTCTCTTCCATCATTCTTACCTCAGCAGAAGCAGAGACCTCCAGCCGACCAGCTCCTTGCCACACAGGCCGACGGCGAGCTCCTCCTGGGCGCCCTGAGGCAGTATCTCTCCGGGCATCTGTCCCTGCACGGTGGCGGAGTGAGCCCCGAGGAGCAGGAGGCCCCCTCGCCCCGCCTGAGGCCCCTCTACAGCAACGGGATAGAAAATCCTGGGCTCAAGAAGGAGACCTCAAAACCCAGGCTTCTGAAGTTGGGAAGAACTCAAGGGGCTTCAGTCAAGGACCCTCTGACGTCTGTGGATGGTACGTGTTTTAAAGTGCACCATGATGAATTTTAACATCAGAAAATCATGAAGATGTGTATACATACAAACACATGTTTCATCTTTTAGCGGCTTAACTATCAATGCTGTTGATTCAACTCTGTGGTTTATTTTTTTACCTCTTCCATTCCTTGAAAGCACCGGCCACCCTCGGCCGACTTGACTTTTTTCAGAGGCTGTAGCAGGCTCAGTTTCAGAGCTAGAGTGAAGTTACTGGTATCATATGAAACTAGAAAACCCAAGGAATTCGTTGGTACCAACCAAACAAAGCTAAATAAGAATACGAAGTGAGAGGAAAAACTGGCATGGCGATTTTCAAAGGGGTCCCTTCACCTCTGACCTCAAGATACAACGAGTCTCCCCTTTACAGACATGCCCACTTTAAGATAATCACATGCAGTTTATTGAATGCAGTACAAAAGTGTTATTTTTGCCTATTCTAAAATGATGTATTTGAACATTTCTGCATACTGGGGTCCCTAAACAGTCTTGGAATTACATTAATTGGGTATCACTGTAAAGCTGAGACTCGTGTGGATCCAGTGATTCCAATTGTATTCATGTGTGATGATGTTACTCCCCATAGTAGCCATTTAATTGTAGTGAGCCCATTTTTTTTATACCTCTCTGTATAAAATGACGTGTTGTGACCTCTAGGATAATCACAGCCTCATGAAACTTTACAGCCACAAACTAGAGACCTAGAGCATTCGGAGGATGGATGGCTTTCCTAGGTAGATTGACAATAAGGGGGTTCTGAGCAGTTTCTAGAACAGAAGCACTCGCCATCCAATCGTCGAAAAATGCATTCTTGCAGAAATCGCCAAATGTCAAAAGTTTTTGATACCAAAACACAGCATGGCTTTTTCTATGGTGTTCCTCAAGGTCTTGGTGTCTTAATGTGGTATTTTAGAGGGAATATTGATCATTTTTCATCAGTTATCGAGTGGTAAGAAAATTGTTAAATTTAGTGGTATCAACCCAAACATGTTCTATACACTTACACACTTTCAACACATTTTAATAAATGAATGAATTATTATTTTTATTTCTGATTTATGACAAGAAGGACTTGACACACTGTGCTGAGCTGCATCTCAAATTAATCTTCAGGTTCCCAGCTTTCAGATGATGTACACCACTTCTATGTGACATCTACTGCTGACCTGCTATCTCCCCCTAAAGACCCCCTGTACCCCCCTAAAAAAGACAAAAATGGGTCTATTAAAAAGAGGGGTGGAGTGGAAAAGGTTAAGCTGTAGTTTGTGGCCTTGTTGTATATGATTTGATCACTATGATATCATATAGCTATGTTGTCAGACATTTTAATTCAGGAGAAAAAGGTTGTTAATTTCATTTAAAAGGTTGCTGTACAGCTGACTGAGCTTGAGAAGCTTAAGCTTTGGTCAAGTCAGGTAAATAAAACTACTAAAAAGAAACAGTAGAATTCATGTCACAAAGTCCTACCCGATTTGTGCTCGCCTGTATTTGATTGGTCAACACATTATGTTGCCAGATGTTGTGCATCTGTGTGGGGACCCCAGCTGTACCAGAGCAGCGGTATCATTGAAATGAATAGAGGAGCTGAATTGTTTGACATAGTGCTGCTGTCGCTCTGATCGTGGCTATTTGTGGCAGGAACAACATACTGGTCCTTCTGCATAAGGACAGTCATTTACATGATGGAAAACATAAACTTACGTCACTGACAAAACAATTTCACCACAAGGTTACATCAAAATAAATTTTTGAAATTGCAGATGTTCAAATTTCACCTTTTCTGAGCATTTAAAGCTGCATGAACTTTTTTTTTGGCTACTTGGGGGCAGCGGAAAGAAGTTGTAGCCACATCACCTTTTAAACTGATAATGGCAAACAGTGGCTTATTTACACGTCCTGTAGTTACGTCCAATATGATCATTCGTTAGTCTTTGTGTTTGCGTCCACCTGATGAACATAAGTCCAATATTCTCTCTTTTTTAGCTCTGTTTTCGGTCTCCACCAACTCCTATATCTAGGGATATATCCGTCTTTTTAACTGCTAAATGCTCCACTATGTTCACCAGCCAATCTCTAACTGCTGTTTGGTGCTGAGCAGATAGTGTACAGTGGGTTTTTAGAGTTTTTTCACTGAAAATAGGTGTCTGCTGTGGCCGAAAAAGACGCTATGAGAGCGGTGACCGTGAACCAGAACAGTAACGTTTTGGGCCGGTCAGATAAACAATGAGCTGAAACTCACCATAAAGCTCCGTAAAAGCCACAAGCTGAAGATTCAGCTAATAATTCTCTTGAGGTTCATCACTACGAGCGTCTCACATTGTCATTTAAGATGTATTGTTATTATAAAGTTAGTGATCATAGCCGCTTTATGGACCTCTCATCCACGTTGAGATTGAAAGCTCCAGCAACTAAATGGACCTGGTGGTGAGATTGTTTTGTCACCCACTGTTTCCAAGGAGAAGAAAGAACGTTCAATCCGAAGTAAACATTGTTGTTTTAAGCATTTTAACAAACAACCTATTTTGGTTTTTGTTTTTCTGGTGAGGTACAGTACGTCTCTGTTCTCTTACCTCTGTGTTTCCTCCAGAGAGGTTCATCGAGAACGTTGTGAAGAGCGTCGGCAGGCACCACGTGGACATGGACGGCCTGACACCACACGATGTGAGCCAGCTGTCCAGCCTGATAGCTGATGCCCTGCAGGTGGTCGACCACGACCAGGGACTAAACAGGGGCCTGACCCGCGTCAGACCAGGACTGAGAGACCTGGGGGGAGAGCAGAGGGAGGAAGAAGAAGAGGAGGAGGCTGCCAGGGATGAGGAAGAGGAGAAGTTGCTTGAGAATGCTCCAACACTAAAACCACAGGAGAGCACTGCTCTAGTGCCGGCAGCACTTCAAGGTAATTTTATAGTGATTCATTTTGTGTTTTTACGCAATTAAAGTATTGAGCAAAAGCTGGAAAGCAAGTCTATAGCACGTACGTAATCATGTAGGTAGGATTAAACAAACAAAGGAGCTCTCAAACAGCTCGCCGCAGGAGTGCAACATTAAAATCAATGTGAAAATAAATAAGAGTCCTGTTAAGCTCAGTGTAAACACAGCCAGTTTTAATGGTTCAGTGTCCACTGAGACTAAAAATGTTTACACTACAGTTAAAAGTGTTCAACTAATAGCTTTGAAATGGATGAAAATGATATGGCAATATGGCATAATTATAGCTCGGCTTGTGTAGAAACCTGCATAGTATTAATGAAGATTATCTGATGTTGTTTCAGTGTTAAATAAAGAAAAACAAATAATTAATAAAGCACAGGAGCAAATTCATCTCAGTCAAATATTGAAGTAGAATTAATTTGAGATTTAAGAGTCCTTGAAATTTGAAAAGCCGGCTTTTGGTTATTTGTGCACATTTTTACTTCTGTTTGATTAGTTACTTTTTCTCTCTTAGCATTCTTCTCATTGATTCATACACAAAAAAATGTATGAATGCATTTACTCTCTTTCTCCCAACAGAGCGCCACACGGATACAGGGGAGCATGATATGAAGGACAAGGTAAGCATTCAGCTTGTGTAAAGAGCAAAAAAGCCCCTAAATGTAAGAGGGAAGGCTGACGTTATAAACAATTATGTAATAGTCAAGAAGAAAATACAGCCTGCAATTTTCAGAAGAACTTCAAATTGTGTTTGACAACAGCAACTGTACAAAAGGTGAAGTGACTATCCTGAGAATTTAGCAGGAACTCAATATTCTTGTGAAAGACTTCACAATGCAGTTGTACAGAAAGTAAATCAAGTCTTGTTTTTTAAAAAGTTTTTGGACTTTTGTATGGATCAAACTTTTTCAAAAAAATGGTTCCCTGCTGCTCGTCAGTTCTGTTTTACAGTAATTTTCAAAATTACTTTGAGGAACTTTTAACTGTGAAAGTTTAATACTAATGCCTCTATATGACCTACATAAGTAAACCAGACCATCAGAGAGAAGATTGGCTATTTCTATATAATTAGTCTTAATGCTCGTCATTGGTGCCACCGGATCGGATTCCGGTAAAATCAGACAAAATCATGCAGTTTCACCAGAAACTCCTTCAGCTCAGACTTCAGCTCAGGCAGGTCGAAAGCGGCAGCAAAGCCGGATCTGGACCTGTCCGCGGCGGGCTGGTCGCTGCCGCTTTCGAGCTGCAGTCGGAGTTCCGGCGGCAGGTGGAGAGCTCCGCGCCCGGCAGCAGCGGCTCCTCCTCCGGCCAGGAGCAGAGCATCACCTCACTGCTCCGCCGGTCCCCGCTGGGAGCCAACACCGACACCACGCTGCTGGAGGCCCAGGCCATACTGCTGGGCCCACTCGAGGGAAGGGAGGCACGGGAGAACCAGGACTGAGCGGGGCAGACTCTCAGACCCTGCTGCATTAAAATGAGAAGTTTTCAAAGGGGACTCTGGTGCTCGGAAACACTACCGCTTTTCTCCACAGGGACCACCAAAATCAACACAAAAGGAAAGTTCCTCGTACTAGCTTTAAATTGTCATAATAATAATACAAGCACTACTACCAATACTGATACTTTGAATTAAAAATAATCCCAAAATGTGTCGCACATTTTGAAAAATATGAGCATCAGTAATTCTAAAGCAACTAGGGGCAAGGCAATAAAGTGCTTTATATAAGACATACAATGCATTAAGAAAAGTCAAGACAATTAAGAAACACAAGGCAATAGAAAAAGACACATTTAGAATATAAAAGAGTAAAATAAAATAGAGGATAAAATGGTCTAGAATATAATAAAACAGATAGGAGAATAAAAATTATAGTGCAGTGCCAGACATGGTTTCAGTCTTTCCACCAGATGTTGAACCTGGCTGGAGGGATTTTGCTCCCATTCAGACACAATAGCATCAGTGAAGTCCAACACTGATGTTGGGTGATCAGGTCTGGCTCACAGTTAGTGTTGGATGGGGTTGAGGTCAGAGCTCTGTGCAGGCCAGTCAAGTTCTTCCACACCAAACTGGGAAAAACATTTCTTTATGGAGCTGCTTTGTGCACAGATGCTCTGTCATGTTGAAACAGGAGAGGGACCAACACAAACTGGAAGCACACTTTTGTCTAAATATCATTGTATGCTGTAGCATTAAGATTTTAAGATGAGAAGAGGGGCCTGTATCAAATCATGAAGAACCACCTAACTCACTACACTCATCCACATACAGTATATACAGCCAGATCACAAATCTGATTACATCCATCCTTGTTTCTCCGGCTACATGCAAATCAGGGTCTGCCCTCCTCCAGGCCAGAATGACAACTATTTCAAGTTTTATCATCTTCACAGGCTCTCACCCACACGGGTCATTCAGTGGTTGGGACTGATCAGGGATCAGATATACACTAAATCAGCTCTGTGCACTTTGTATTTGATTACATTTGTAGAAATCGCTAGAGCAGTTTTTTCTTTTTGCTTTAATGAGACAAAGTACATTGTTCAGTATAACGTCATCACAAGGACAGAGGAGACAGACCATGGTTGCCAAAAAGCAGGCTGTTTGTGTAGTGTGGTGTAGTGAAGTGTAGTTGTCCCATCCTAACAGATGCAACAAGACGATGTCAATCAAGAGTCAGAAGACACCCACAGGCCCAATTCCAAACCACCCCCTACACCCTCTCCATACCCACTTCCACTCCATTTGCGCGTTCGCCCGGAGGGTCCGCCATATTAAGTGCCATTCCAAACCAATTCATGGGGAGTGGAAGTGGGTTATGAAACCCTCCAACAGCGAGCCTGCACCGATGCCGACTTAACCAGCTGCCCTTAATGACGACGATTAACGCCGTTTTGTGTTCGTCATGGAACACGAGCCAATATCAGTTCCTTGCGACTACCGGTACAAACATTTACTGTAAACTGCTCAAACTGATTGACTTTTAATTTATTCTACGTTATTGTCATACAGACGTCAACAACATTAAGTAAATAGATTGTATTTAGGATCAAATATTCCCTTGTCTAGTCTAGAAAACGGTACACATGTTCATTAGATTGTAAATTGTTGTATATTGTATACACACAGATATATATATATTTTACCCCTATCAGGAGCTATAACCCCATAAGTTATTATATCTTCAACTGTGCAATACTGATTTAACAGTGCAATAATTTAGTGCAATAATTCAGCTGTGCAATAATCTGGTTTACCCTGGCATTAACTGCATTTACTTATGCAGAACATTTAAACTAATATCCTTATTATACACTATTCTTGCATTTTTATAAATGCATGCATTTATATTATTTGCAAAGATCCTATTTTTCAGGTGTATTATTTGCATTGTTGTTATATATATTTCTTATTTATATTTTCTTGTGATTTCTGTATTTTTATATATTTCTATTTCTATTCTAGAACAGGACCCCGGGGATCAATAAAGTATTTCTGATTCTGTTATTTATTTCCTTGCCGGAGAGACGGAAGTTTGTCCCGAAGTGGCCGCTGTATTGATATCCAGCACCTTAAAGAAGGGGTGGTTGAACTGTGAGTGTGACTAGAAACGGAGTGCACTCCACCACAGAGTGGGAGGGTGTAGGGACCAGACTGGAATTGGGCCACACAGTGCAAAGAGGTCTAATCAGGCACAATAAGTGGAAACAGCTGTGGGGGTACTGTAGGTGTGTTGAGGCATTAAAAGCTCAAAATGGACCAAAATGACAACAGTCAGTATCAACTGTGGTTGTGGTTGGCTCATGCACGTCATTTCTTTGGCTTTTCTTTCAGCCTGAGGGTGGAAACCTCTTCACCAAACTTCTCGCCTACCTGGACAAAACTTCCTTCAACGCCTCTCCCTCAGCAAGAAATCGTGATGACGTTGCCATGGAGACACCCGGAGGCCAACAGGTGGGGCTGGAAAACGTCCAGAGTCGGACCAGCGAGGCAGGGGTGACGGTGCAGAAGAAGGACGCCGCCCAGTCTGTGGAGGAGGTGTCAGAGTTGCAGGGCTGGATCAAGGAGGTGGCGCCCCCTCCTGCTGCGCTCGTGTACGAGGAGCCGCACAAGAAGACGATGCACGTTCCAGAACTTCAGCTGGACGTCAAGACCGGCGGGAAGAAGGCAGACGATGACGTCTTCGGCTACGTCATCACGGACACAGAGTGAGTAAGAAGCTACTGACATGCAGGTGGCACTGAGGCAGTATTAGTTGACATATTGATTAGAGCCTGATTGATCTTGGAGTCTGATACCGGGCCGATATTTAAAAAAAAATTCTACATTTACAAGGATTCCTTAAATATGGTAATATTAAAGAATGGTGATTATGTATAGGTATGTATGAGTGGGATATCCAGTCAATGCTGTCTTGCAGACAAACTTTATAATATCAACACTGTTTCTAAATTACTGTAAACTTACAGTATTATCGAATATTAAATATTATAAATACAGACAAATGTTTTTTGATCCCGTTTGAAGTGTTCCACGAATCACACATATGATGTTTGTCAATTTAAAAGATAATTTTGTAAGTCAAGAAAGTCTCAGTTTGTCATAGTATCTTTCAGTTTAGTGTTCAGTGAACTACATCTCTTGTTGCACAATATACGTCACCAACACTAGCTAGCTAGCTAACTTAGCTTTGTTCCACACACAAATGAAACATTGGGTGCATCCCAAAGCGCTTATTTGTCGTTTCCTCGCTCCTCGATCCTCGCGTGAACCGGAAGTTTTTCTGGTGCGCCATCTTGAAGACCGTCCCAAAGCTCTTATTTCTGCACGGAGGAGCGAGGATCGAGGATCGAGGAGGGATCTCTGAGGAGCGATAATCGAGGATACACAAGAGCAGCCTTCACGGAAGTCTTTTACCGACCGACACGCCCCCTTATTGGATATCAGTTACTGATTGGACGCTGCGCCGTTCGGACTGATCTGATAACTTTACCTCTCAACATCGCTGAAGTTTTATACCGGAGTGAAGACAGATCACAGATTAAACGTTTTATATGTTAGTTGTTTTCTGATTCACCGGCACATCTTCACCAGTATGGAGTGTGGAAATAAAGCCAGTGACATCTCTCGCACAATCGTTACTCTCCATATCCTCATTGTCATTATCAGTCCTAATCATAATGCAGGCCAAGTTGACCATAACAACTTAAATAAATAAATAGTGTTCACCCATCAAACTTCCTTTTTCAAATGATATCCAGGTGGGGGAGTTTACTGATTGTCGCGATCATTTTGACAAGTTGTGAATCGATCGGTCTGTTTGCTGTAAACATATAAACACTGTGGTGACACTCGTAACATGCTGCATGGTGATATATCGGCACTGTGAGGACTACGTGAATGAAAGAATTAGGAGGGAATGAGTGTTCAGAGACCTCCTCACCCACAAGCACCTCGATCTCTGTGTCAGAAAAAAACTTTTCTTGGTCTTCCTCTCGGTAGTTACCGTGATTCACCTAAAGATCCACTGATCAGCAGGCTCATTTCTAGGCATAAACATTCATGAGGTGCTTTGCATTGACCATCATGGCTGAGTGACGGCATGTAGAGGGCGGAATAGGAGGCTGATCCACGTGCGCACATTTCCAGGTGGACTGTGATTTACAAAGGGAATACTGCCTGCAGGTGTGTGTACGCACAGTAGGATTTTTTTTCGGCTATTTTTGGCTTTTGTGTGCATGTACATTTTTAGTATGGATCATACACACTGTTTTATAAATGAGACCCCAGACCCTTTGATGGTGTGAGTACATTCCAGTACGAAACACACAGGCATCGTAGCTTCAGAGAGAGAGACGTCACTACGCCAATTTGGGTGTGTCGTCTTTCTAAGTACGTATTTTCACAATCTGATACTTCAACAGTTTTACAACAAAGTGCGACTTTCTTGATTTGCAAAAATATCTTTTAAATTGACAACCACCATATGTGTGATTCATGGCGCAATTCAAACGGGATCAAAAAATATTTGTCTCTCGCCGTTGACAACCGCTCATATTTATTCCTGAAATAAGGTCCCATGGGGGGGGGCGGGACTTTGCCCCTCTATACCGGATTTTTTTCTTTGTTTTGGTCAGAGCATTTGATTTATAGATTGCTGTTAAGATATAATGAGAATTTAACAAAAAAAAAAAAATCTAAAATGCATTACCTACCTGAGCTTTAAATTTGCTACTGCTGTATTGTCTGTCTCTAGGCAAGACATTCTTCATGATGCATTTTCTTTTGTCTTTGTTTTGAACGATCCACAGTAACGACCAATACTTTGTTCTCACAGTAACAAAGGCAGGAAATGTGTTTTCTCCGTAAATTACAAATCTGTTTCTCTGCCGTTGCTATCAAGGAAAAATCTAGTTTCTCATACATCACAAAACAGGTAAACCTGCCTTATAATATATTATTACCCAGGATGCAACAAGAGGATGCTGGCAGGCCATCTTTTTCCTTCTATTCGTTCTTATTCACAACAAGGCCAGAGTCATTTTCAAACTGATTCCTCTACTCCTCTGTTTGAGATTGAACACCTTTAGAAATGTTTGCTGTGGTTCGTCTTCTGCATTTCCCTTTCTTTCTCTTCTCCCACTTGTCATTCAGAGAAGCCGTACGTGTTACATTATATAGGAAGAGCATCTTTGTGATGTTGTTGTCGAGGTCACACTCAGGGCTTCAGTGTGTTGAATGATTGAAAGCGGCTCATCTGCCCGGAGCGCTGTCAGTTTTCCTTCAGACTTAACAACACTTTATATTACTGAAGACTCCATCCTACAGATCATTATGGTATTAATGAGCACCTTCATTTCTTCTTGCTGTGGTCTTCAAAAGCTGTATTCAGTCAGACAGAATGGATATTTCCTCTACTTTACACTATAAAACTGCTGTATCACAGAATTAGAATCAAACAGTGTCAGTACATTAAACCAGCAGCCTCATGAACACCAAGATTTAATGGTGGAAGAAATGTTTTGTCTGGTTTAGTTAGACAAATGACTAACTAGTTGGTTTGTGTTTATAACAACTGATAATATCCAGACATAAATCAGCTTTTTTTTTTTTTTATTTGTAGTTAAATTTTTTGTAGGAAAACTATTTAACTCCTCAAGCCAGACGGACTCGGTACCGGGTCGACCCATGTGTTGTAGTTACGAAAAGTTGTGATGGAAGATGATCTACTTA
This sequence comes from Sebastolobus alascanus, assembly GCA_916701645.2. Taxonomy (NCBI): domain Eukaryota; kingdom Metazoa; phylum Chordata; class Actinopteri; order Perciformes; family Sebastidae; genus Sebastolobus; species Sebastolobus alascanus. Next base: position 179,995 of record CAKAOJ020000019.1, read on the forward strand.
TAGAATATATGCATGTTATACTGGGGGCGTGCCGACCGTCATCTACTGTAGGTAATACACTGACTATGGATAAGTACCTCATACAACACCTTCAAAAATTCTTAACTGTCCCTTTAAGTGTTAAATTAGCTAAATCATAGCTTTGAGTGAGACGTAAAGGATGCAGGATATTGAGTTGTCTTCAAACTGTCCATAGAGGAGTGTATCCTCCCTTTGAAAAACAGCGCTGCAGTGATAGAAATATTTTTTAAAAAGTATCAATGCAGGACCACAGTTGTAACAAGGCAGATCAGATGTAAAATTCTGACATTTTGCGTCGTGGCAGAGGTGAAGGCTGATAGCAGGAACCTTCTGGTGGTTTCAGTGTATCACCTACTCCTGTGGCTCGTGGTAAAGAAGAGGAGGAGGAGGAGGAGGAAGACAGGATGATTCATCACAGCTGGAGGAAAACACCTGCTCCCCAACACATACACCCACACATACTGTGCATATGGCCACGTAGACACCCCTCCCCCCCACACACACACACACACCTGATGCATCTTAAAAAACTCAAATATTCCTGCGAAATCTCCCAACAAGTACAATATTGCTCAACAAGCTCTAGTAAGCGTGTATATAAAATGCCAACTGCCAAACTCGATTCAGTTTTTAATGGATTTCACTCCCTAATTAACTTGATTGTTTAATGATCTATAATTATGTAATTTTTAAAAACATGTATCCATAATCTCTCTGGATTTGTTGCCTTTCCCTGAACATTTTGTCTCTTTTTATTTATTATTTCATTTATTTATTTTTTCACTCAATGTAATTAGGTCCTTATTTTTATGGTGGTGATTTCAAATTAGTTGAATCTTATTGGTGGCTCCAGGCTTACCATTAACTACAATGTAAACCCATCCACAGCAACATTAAACGCTTAGAGAAAGTGCGCCGGGAGTGAGTTGGTGACGTAGTTTAAATAGAGAAAAGAGACACAACGGGCGGGAGGGAGGGGAGGTGGATGGGTCCAACAAACACAGAGCTTTCATCCAGGAGACCGCTGTTCCTGTCCTGTGTGTTAAGATTCACTTTCAAGTTACAATCAGCTGTTCATTCGTGTCCCATGTTCACAACGTTCACTTTCACTTTCACTTTACAAACGCAGTAGTTTTAAGCCCAACAATGTATTTCTTTCCTAAACCTAACTATAGTGGTTTTGTGATGCCAAGGGGCGGCCATATGTGACAAGTTGGGATGAGATCGTGTTCATGTCCCGTGTGATATCAGAAGTCAGCGTTGATTTATTTGTCACGTCGGTAACACCTCTTCTGGAGTTATTTTAAGACAAGCCACGACCTAAACCTAATTTGGTTCTTTTGTAGCACTAAGAAGTGTTGTTGCCGAATCCTAACCAGGTTGATCTTTTCCTAAGCCTAACTAAGACGTTATCTTGCCTAAACCTAAGGAAGTTGTTTCCTGTGAAGACAGAAGTTTATAAAGACTGTATGCATGTAACGAGCAGAAATTGACACATTTTGCTGGACATTCGTAGGAAAACGAATGAAAAAGGAGAAATAATTATTTCGGAAGATATCAGACGAACCGTTATATGAGAATACATTGTCACATTCTTGGGAGCAATAGAGGTGTTTTTGCTGCAATCTATCAGCAAAGACACTGGACAGTACAGGCTATTTTTTTTTTTGTTTAGAATTTGCCATTATACTAAAATGAGCAGAATATTAGGACATTTTGAATAAAATAAATCAAAGCGGCTCCATATAAAAATCCTGCTGTTGTATCTGAGAAGGATCCCATCCCAATATACTGTAGCTGCAGAGCTAATGTAAAATGGGCTGTGAGGTCCCTGGTGCAGCTATCAGCAGAGTGATCAGTGGTGTCAGATCTGAAGCAGCAGCTGCTCTGCTCTGTGGAGGACTGACTCATACTGTGGGCTGTTGAAGCTGCTGTCTGCTCTCCAGGCTGAGGAAGCAGAAAAATCCCCGGCTGTTAGTAACTTCTACAGAGACAATCCAGTTTTCTTAACAGTGGTTCACCCAGAGTCAGCCATATTATCTTATTTGTCTTCATCTTTTGCATTTCTGTGAAGTATCACATTAGAAAATCTGTATGGAATTTGCGCAAAAACGTTTTTATGCTCGCTTGAGGTGTTTTTTGTCTTTGTTGAAAAAATGGATTATGGGAACTCCTTTGCCGAATAAGTTCTTGTCGTAGCGAACATTTAACTGACATGACTGATCAGATGTTTCTGCTGTCGGCGTCTTCTCGGATATATTGTCAATGTCTCCGGACAGCATGAGACATGGCCAACACTAGCTGACATGAGAGAAGATTCCTAAAGACCTCTCTCCATTTTTCTCTCTTGTTTTGTGTCTGGTTCGCAAACCTCTTCTTTTTCTACTCTGTTTACTGGCGGATTGAGGTGGCAACCTCTGGTTCTGAAAAGTGAAGCCAATGCTAAATTGCCTTAAACTTGCATTCTCTCTAATAGCCAGCAGGGGGCGACTCCTCTGCAAAAAGAAGTCTGATTGTATAGAAGTCTATGAGAAAATGAGCCTACTTCTCACTTGATTTATTACCTCAATAAACATTGCAAACATGAGTTTATGGTCTCAATCACTAGTTTCAAGTATTCTTCAATACAGCATGATGTTCATTTAGTAAATTATGGTCCCATTTAGAGTCAAATAGACCATAAAGCAGGGAATGCTGTAGGGCGTGGCTACCTTGTGATTGACAGGTCACTACCACGGCGTTGTCCGGTCTGGATGTTGTCCGTGTTTTCGTCTTACAACTTTAACCCTTTTACAGTGTGTTTTCAGTTCATGAAAGTTAATTTTAACATTTTGGTCTTTTAAAAATATCATATGTCTCACATATTCAGCGTTCAGTTGTACTTAGCTCCACCCTCTCGTGTCACCTCTGGTTGCAAAAAAAACAAGATGGTAACAGCTAAAATGCTGAACTCCAGGCTTCAAAACTGTAGCCCACAAACCAATGGGTACATACAGTCATACAGTCTATGTAAAGCGATGCCTGTACCACCACCATCTACTAGTTTATTCACTTGAAACCAGTTGATGGAAATGCACCTAATTTGCTTAAAGGGGCTATATGTAAGAATCAGAAATTGCTTGTTCACAGCGACACCTGTGGCCGCAATGTCAACGAAAGTCAGCGTCCTGTTGCTCGCGCTCGTGCTTGTGCTCGCGCTACATTGACATGAACGAGCACCGGTCTAAACAGTGAGGCGACACACGTCAGCTAAACCACAATATCACTCTATATTTCACCTGCTTGGCAGTAATGTTAGCTGACCAGACTAAGGTCTCTCCATGGATCAATGCTGATCCTAGTGTTGGCTTTTCCTGCTTCAGCCTGCCGACCGCGGAGGGAACGGGGGGGAGACACCGACACCCGGTCGGGACGATAACGTAACTCTCTGCGGAGCCCCGTCACTTCACAAGACACGGGAAACCTCTGTTGGTCTGGAGGAGCTGCAGCATTTATTTCTGCAAAAACGTCCACTGCACATTCACTAGATATTCTCAGAGCTAAACTAACTCTTCTGCAGTGTGCGCGCGTGCACGTGGAGTTGGAGCGAGCCGAGCGGGTGAGAACGAGCGCGGTGTGCAAGCAGGCAGCAGGCAGCAGGAGCAGCGCATACCCACACGCGAGCGCGCATGGGATTCCGACCCGTTATGATTTATGCGCGTGATAAGTTACAAATAGTCCCTTTAACGTAGTTTGCTTAAAATCTGCTTGACAGTTTAATGGAAAACGCAACGTTTCATGACATTCAGAGACAGTATTCGACTCGTAGTTACATAGTCTATGTATACGTTAGATTTATTGAGTATATAATAACAGATTAGATGCCAAGTTTTGAAAACATCAAGTTAAGGCAAAAATTTAAAGCTATTGTCTATTTGTTTGGGGGGGGGCATTTGCCCTTTTTAGTGTTTAAAGTCAACCGTGACTTCTTGGGAACTTACATTTTTTGTTGTTCAACTTAACTATGATGTGATCAATACATGTGTAATTTCCGTTTTCAGTGTAAACAAAGCACACAGGTGTCGCACAATCAACTGGGACTGATTTCTTTAGGATATGAGAATAGGACAACGATAAAGGTTAGAACTCTAAAGGGTTAATTGAATGTCGGGGGAAATGAGGAAGCAAACAACCGCTAACACCCATAATTAAATACATTTCAAAGTGAGTGATTTTCACAATTTGCAGAAAATCTCTCTCCTCTGTCCTTGCTTCCTTCAGCGTCACCAGAATCATCCGAAGATGACGCCTGGTGTTGAGGGAGATAGCGTGCACCCTGCAGGTGTCTGGAGGCGTCTCCTTTTCTGCATTTGAATTCAGCAGAGGGAGCTGAGGGGAGGTCAGACGAGTCCACAGCAGATAGGAAGCAATTAGCTTGGAGTTCGGATATTGAGCTTTAAACGTGGTCTCCCGACACGCACACACACACACAAACACACACTCCCCGTCCTTGCCCTTTGCTTGCATTGAGGCTGTTTTTAATTGACTACTTAATTTGTTATTCCTCCATTACTCTGCCATTTTTTGTTGAAATATTAGTGAGTTTCTCTTTCTAAATGTAGCTGCTATGTGAGCATCAACCGTAAAATGTACTGAAGTATCCAAAGTAAAAAGTCCTGACATTAAAGAAGGGATTTTAGCCGTGCAACCACCTCACATTATAGTTTTGTTACAAGTTATTTATTGTCATGCACAACAATTACAGAAAAGCAGTCATTGGCAATGATAATCTTGGAACTCAGACTCCCTTCAAAAATGATCATTAAATATGTATCAAAAAAACCCAGTTAGTAATAAACAAAATGAGAATCTAAGATATAAAACAGTGCAGAAGTTAAATATATAACATTCAATAAAATTATATCAATTTGGATGAATTTGCGGTAGACAGTGATTACAAATAAATAAACTGAATGTAAACAGGAACCCCTCCCTCCCGCCCCTTTGAGGAGTTTCTTGCTCTTTATACTACGTCTGTTGCTCTGAGCGTCCAATGATAATTCTTGGTGTATTGGCTCTGACCTTTTCACTCCCTGTCAGCACTCACTTTAAAGCATAAAATGAGGGAGCAGGGAGTGATGATGATAAGCTCTCTGTCCACGACTTTCCTCACCTCTTTAGTATTCACCTCGCCACCAAAAGGCACCTCTCTGACCTCACCTTGGAGCTTCTGTTTCTTCCTATTGGACTTTTTCTTGTCTTCTGTCTCAGTTCAGTTCAGAGATATTTATTATCTGCTCAGATGTATCTTATTGGTGGTAATCCTGTGCCCATCTAATGTGTCTCTCATGTCAAACTCTCAATATGTTGTTCAATTACTTCCTCCGTTTCTCAGTTGTATTCCTCATGATCTCCCACCTGTGATGAGAAATGAAGGCAGGACTGAATTCTAGAGAGAAATAGTTGGAATATGTTTTTGGCACAAAGTTAAGGTTTTGATTTTGCTAAATTTGGAAGTGACGAACTATAAAACCTTGTGTGAGAACCTATGTTCACACATTTGAATTTCAAAGGATTTCATTTGCCCTCATTAGTGTTTACCTGACGTCGCCACATAACACAAGAACAGATTCTGAATTTTAGATGCACAAATGGAAGAAAAACAACGTTGCCTAATCATTTCAGCAAGCTGCAAGAACTTCAAAGTTTCATTACATCAACGATCCTCTGTTTACATATATTGACAGAAAAAACACCATGTTATCAGAAACACTCAATCCACTCCATCTACCAGATGCTTTTGGTAGCACTTATATTTTACTAAATGAAATAAAAAGTAAGTTGGCATATTTCCCAGGAAGTACCATGACTTCTGTTTTACTCTTTGGGATGATTTTCATTTAATTTCTATTCTTTCTCGCTTTCTCTACCTTCTTCCCTTCCTTTCCCAACCCCCTCACCCCACCTCTTCTCTCTGTCCTCCTCCTGCCTCCTCTTCATCATCATCAGTGGGCTCCAGACAGACGAAGGCCTCCACCTGATGGAGATCCTGGCTCGCAGGGCTAAAATCCAGATGACCGACTTCGCCGAGCTCTCGTACGTATTTCTGCTTTTTTTATCTGTCAGTCACACTCCAGCTCGCTCCTCCCTGCTGTGTTAATGCTGTTTGTTCTCATCGAGTGAGTCGTCTGGACTGAAAGTCTCCATCTAACCTAAAACTGGTATTTATTCTCCAGGTTTAAACCACTCATTTGTCCAACTGTGTGGCAGATTATCCTAAAAAAAATACAAACCTGCTCATTTCTTGTGTTTGCTGGCGCTCTGAATAATCTGTTGCTATTGAGAATCGGTTCGCACCTGTTCTGGTTAAAAATGCAAGTAAATCAAGTCTGTTCAAACAGAGCCAGCATGCTGGAAGTGACACATTTCACACCATTCATGTATTTTCACAAGCATAAACCCGGCAGTGTCATACTTCTGGCTGGAGCATTTGCAGTGACTGATTCAAATAAACGGCACATTTTCACACAATTATCTATACTATAATAATCTGGCTGTATGAGTACAACACATTCTCACTCCCAACTCGTCAAATACCACCGATTGGGCAGCGCCCCACGGCATTGGAAACCAACGCAGAGAGGCATCCTTAAGTGACAGTATGCGACGAACCTGGCTTTCAACTTAACCCAGCCGTGGCGTTATTCGATGGTCGGAGCAAGTGATGTAGTTTTAATAGCGTGAGAGTCCTTTCAGGGTGGGAGGGGTGGTGGATGGGTCAAACAAACACAGGACTCTCAACCAGGAGACCGCTGTTCGTGTCCCGTGTGAAACTAAAAGTTACATTGACTTATTTTGTCACGTGAGTCTTTAGTCAAGTGAAGTTAACGTCAACCACGACCGTCTCCTAACCCTACCTAAGTGGTTGTGTTGCCTAAACCTAACTTCCTGTGAAAATGGAAGTTTATTTTGAAAGGACACTTGGCATGTAACGAGCGTATATGGATACGCCGTCCCTGGTCCGTCCAAAAGTAACACAAGTGGAGTACCCCGTGTGTCGGTCTCCGATGACGAGGAGTACCCCGTCAGTCGGTCTCCGATGAAGAGGGTCACTGACCAAGCGGCGGTATTTGACGAGTTGGGAGTGAGAACATGTTGAAGTAGTAGTAAAATGTGATGTAGCACTTTTTATTGGTGTGATGATGTTGATCATAATGGATGGTAGTTATTTTGCTTAAATGGAATTTTCCCTAAATGAAGTTACAGGGTTCTGTAGAATATAAATAGAAATCCTAAAAGGTAACTTCGGTATTTTTCAACCTGGACCCTATTTTTTTCCATGTTTCTGTGTCTGACTGAGGGACAACAATTTCTAAAGGTCGAGGTTGAAAAATGCCAAAGTTACCCTTTAATACTGAGGTGGAGCCCAAACACAGAGCTAAAAGAATATGAATATTGGATTTAGGTTACCAGGTGGACACAAACCAGACTCCAAATAATTGCTAATGTTGATTAGAAATGCTGATATTGCTCTTTGTCAGATTGATGTGCAACTGCTTGCCAACACGTTAAACTTTATAAGGTGATAGTATGTCAGGGCAGTGTGTCTGTCTGCTCTTCCCCAAGTGGCCAAAAAAATATGTAAATATTGCTTTAAATGAGTTTACAATGATGATTATTATTAGTCATTTGTATACAGTTTTTGGCTGTCAAAAATGCAAGTTATCAGCAAAGATTATAAAGTTGTCTTGCTATCTTGAAGCAGACTTTCCATTGATTACCTTGATTCCCCTTCAGGCCATGCTTCTCCAAGCTGCACAAAGACATGTGGCTGTTTCTTTAATACTCGTACAAATTTTGAGTACATCTTTACGTTTTTTTTATTTTATGTCTTGTCTTATCTTATCTTATCTTATCTTATCTTATCTTATCTTGTCTTGTCTTGTCTTGTCTTGTTTTTTTCTTTTCTGTTTCAAACCGCTTCCAATCAACTCGCTAGATGCACAACACATTAAGATTTGGGATGTGTGCGTGTCGGCTCTGCAACCTATCGTTACCCATAACACTTTTCTCTGCAAAGGTCTGCAGACTCTATCCTTAAACATCAGGTTTGCACGAATAACCACATAAAACAAAGTTTAAACCTCAAAATAAACAGATAAAGTTGAGCAGGTCACCTTTTCAGCCCCTAAAATGGAGGTGAGCCCTGACAATGGGTGTGGGCTGCCAGGTTTGGGTCAACACAATCTATTTTAAACCAGCAGACAAAGTTACAGCTCCAGCAGTGCGTTCAGGAAGCTAAAAATAAACACATATAATGTCCTTCTAAAACTGTTTGCCCTGTAATGGAGCAGCGCCTCTGGACATGTAGCCCTGCCAGCTGTCAGACGGCCAAGCAGTTGAATCAAATTAAGAATTAGATCTGAAAAAGAAAACCTTCAAATTCATCTCTATAACATTCCAAAATCACAAACGCCTCCATCCTCAGACTAGAAACATTGAAGGAGAAGAGGTCTGTAGATGACTCATCTTGTTTTAGTTAGCTTTACGTTCCCGACATCAACCGTCCTGTACCTGTAGGCTCAAGTGGGCGGCAATTTTCCCAAAGGGCGAGCATCTCGTACTGAAACTCTTCAGATATTCACTGTGGAAGACAAGCAGCACCGGCTCCTCCGCTGTTACCCCCCTAGCATTTCAGATCAGAGAGGGCAAACTGGTGGGATCAAAACCGAGAGGTTTTCCAGTGGCAAAAGGCGTTAAAATCAGAAAAAAACCTCAGAAAAGGCAGTGCCCTTACAGAGTAGAAATACAAGGACGTCGCCTTATTTTCATTCTGTCAACATATTTTCCTGCTCTGGGGGGGAGAAAGAAAGCAATGAGAGCTGCTCCTCGGCGTTATTGACATGTTGGAGTCGAGCCGTCGCCGACTGCAATCATTTATTAATGAGACTGAACTCTGCCTGAACCCTCTCTCTCTCTTTCTCTCTCTGACTCATTCTCTGTGCTTATCTACTTCTCTCTCTCTTCTTCTTCTCTCCTTTCAATCTCAATGTATTTCTGTCCTGTCTCTCCTTTTCAGAGTTGTTGCTATATTTCCCCCCACAGGTGACTTTGCAGTGGGTTGTGAACATTTTCAATGTGGTGAGCTGCAACAGCAAAAAAGGTGCTACTGCAGTGGTTTGCAGTTGAAGCAACTGCTGGGGATTATAGTCAGGATACAGACAGTATATATTATGTAGTATTTGTAAATAAATGTGTGTGTGTAATTTCTGTACAGGCCTCGATGCTCACTGTTAAAAAGCTTTATGCAGCTAGTGGCCCAGTATGTTTCATCCAAACCTGCCAAGAAACGTATGGGAAAGAAAAGGTGTATTTCAAGTCATCTCTATCAATTATGTTAACACTGCACCTCACCAAGTTAATTGTTGAGATACGGTTACAACAGTGGCCATTAAGCGGTAAGCAGTTTTAGGTGTTGGTGTAAACATCAAAGTTCCTACCCAACCTTGGAAATAGTCAACATGATCTCATCCCTTTTCATCATATTTTGCCGCCTAGGCAGCCTTTTGCATATTAACTTGATACAGAAGGTTCGCGCGTGGTTAATGTTGTGAAACAGACGCGGTTAACGTTGTAACTCATGGTTAACGTTATGAAACGGTGGTGGTTAACGTTGTCACTCATTGTTAACGTTATGAAATGGTCTCAGCTAACGTTGTACAACGTATTCTCATACAACGGTTCGTATGATATCTCAGGAAAAAGTTATTCCTTTTTTCGTTCATTTTCCTACGAATGTCCAGCAACACGTGTCAATTTCGACTCGTGACATACATACAGTCTTTTCGAAATATACTTCTGTCTTCACAGGAAACAACTTCCTTATGTTTAGGTAAGAAAACTACTTAGTTAGGTTAAGTAAAATATTGTGATTTGGCTTAAAATAACTCCGGAAGTGGCATTACTTCAGTACGTAAGTTACGTGACAAATAACTCAACGTTGACTTCTTGTTTCACACAGCGAACGCCGGTCTCCTGGGTGAAAGTCTGGTATTTTTTGACCCAGCCATCCGCCTCGACCTCCTCCCTTCTCAGCATTCACCGCCCTTTATATTTCCTAGTTCACGATTATGTGAATTACACACTAATTCATTTTGTGGGATTTACACGGATTACAGTGCATTACATTTTGAAGGTATGGCTATGAACGGTATATAAGACCAGCCTGCCTTTGTAACACGTGGTTCACTTAGGGCTATTTATTGGCAAGAATCTGGCGATACGATACATATCATGATACAGGGATTACAATTCAATATATTGCAATGTATTGCAATACTGTAATCAAGACGATATATTGCGATTTTTTAAAAATCTAACTTTAGGAAAACTGTCATAGTATAAAGACGCACCACCATATGTACAAAATCTGAGTAAAAAAAGTTGACATTTTTGTGCAATCAGAACAATGGGATCGGCATTTGCATTTATCACAGTCTCTGTAACATCCGACATCATAGGCACATACACAGAGAGGGTGCATATTTTTGCAAATGAAATAAAGTATCGACTGAGGTGATCTTTGCATGTAAACTGTTGATTACAATTTGATACAGTGTTTGTGAGAATCAATACAATATATAGTATCCACCTTATTCTCGGGGGTGTTACTGTCGAAATGATGATGGGCGTAATTTCCGGTGAGGTAGCGGAAGTAGCAGTAAGCTAGTTAGTCCCACAGGCTAACCATAGTGGCTAACCGCTAATGGCGCTTGTTTTGAAAAGTAATTTGCCTTCAATTTAGCAAATCCTGCTTTATTTTGAACAGATATTTTACTAATGTTAAATTTGCATTTTCTAAAATTTCTTTGCGGAGCTGTGGTACGGTGTTCAGTACACTTTTCACCCTTCAGCGCCACGCCAGGCAGCACTCCTCTGTTGTTGAGAGTTTGACAAGCATGTTTGTGTGCTCATTCTCTGGGGGAATATCCATTAGACAGTCTACACTTTGATGTCTTTTGGACCAAGAGTTTTTGAGAAAAGTGGGGAAAAGTACGGAATATTATTAAACTTTTAACAACTTGTGATAGCATAATAACCTTTTTCATACAGACTACAGTACTGTGAGAAGTATAAATTAAGTTGAAATGTACATTTTCGCTGCTTTAGTCATCTCCCCTCTCAAGCTGCAGTCGGGACTGGAGCTCCCCCTCCGGGCGCAGCTCGCAAACTTAATGAAATCTCACAGGAACAAATGGTGAAGGTCTCTTGCTTGGTCGGGAATGAAAGAGCGGGAACTGTAGATAACACACATATAAATTTGATGCACGATCTGGAAGTATATATTCAGCGATCGGCGGAAAAATGGCATCTGTATGGAACATCATTAGCGTACCGAACATAGTTAGCGTACGTTAGTTACGCTACGAAAGAGACGTCGGGAGAAGAGGTGTCGGGTCCTTAAAAGGACTGACAGCAGTGCGAGGAGAACATCAGGTATGATTTCATGTGTAGGGAGGAATCAGCATTGTATCATATTTTTTAATGACAGCCAGTTACTTTGACTATTTTCTGTACAGTTTAAAATGTAAGGCAGTTTATGGCACGGAGTGCAGGGCAGCATTAAACTAAAAAGAGTTTAAGTACGATTATATATGTGTAGAAAAAACAAAACCTTGTTACTGTGGAAGTACTGATCGCTTCACCGTCCGTAGCAACAGAGTCAATAAAGTAGCTAAATATGGTAGTGTAGGTTAACTGAGGCCACTTCTTCAGGTCGTCCCTTGATAGTAGAAGGCAGAGCTATGATCACATTATCCCGTTTGAGCTGTAATAGGTGGTGTTCACGTTTTACTAGATTTTTAATACAATCGCTCTAGGGGAGACGATTAGCGTACTGTTACCATGGAAAACGATTCAGTGACACGACGCGCCGGAAGTTACGCCCATTATTCACACAAGGCATCATTGGGAATAGGAATAAGGTGGATATAGTATATTTTCAATATTTTCACCTCTATAGGTTAACGTTGTCTAATGGTCTTGGTTAACGTTGTAATACTTGGTTAACGTTGTGAAACGATGGCGGTTGGGTTCAGGCAACACAACCACTTGGTTAGGGTTAGGTAAAAAACATCATGGTTTGGCTTAAAATATGTACGCTTGTGACGTAATGTACGGTACGGACGTAATGTGACATAACATCGTCAGTAAAAAACTGTTGGTTTCACACAGGACACGAACGCCGGCCCCATGAGTAAAAGTCTTGTGTTTGTTTGACCCATCCACCACCAGAGTTATAACCTCTTATCAGGGGTCATACAGTAAGAAGACATCCTGTGTTTTAATGGGTCACAAGCCGGATAGGTTGTAAACCAGCGAGTCAGGCAATCAGTCAGTTTATCCAGAGATTATCTAAGTACTTTATTTGGAGGTAAAAATGAAAGTGAGCACATCTGAAATGTCGGCGATATTTCTTCATTCATTGCACAGGAAAACTCACTGCATGCACAACAACAGAACGATAGCTCATCGTTGAACCGGGTATGTAAATGTTTACTACAGTTTGGGTAGTCATTTTATTGTTCACCTTCATTTTCTCTTCCAAATAAATTTGACAAACTTTGGATTTGCTATAATCTCTTGCGTTTCTTTCCCTGACTGAGTTACTTTTAGTGATGTTGCTTTGTTCTCAGATCTCACTATCATATGGTTTATTGCTGATAATGGCCAAAATGTAAAATAAGACCCAAGTTGTAATAAGCTGGAATTTACTTTTCACTTCTGACATTGAAGCCTTAATGTAAGGTTGACCACCTCACACACACACACACACACACACACACACACACACACACACACACACACACACACACCTCCAACATACAAAGCTAGTCTTCACAGCTCTTCCAAATTGCCAGGGAGCCAATCAAACCCATGAAATAGAACATCACGACTTGTCGCTTTGTCTCCCCCCTCCAGCTGTTTTGGTTAGCTATTTTTAATGATCTGCCACTTTCCAATTACTTTCCTCCATGGCTGACACTGTGCACTCGTTTATCAAAGCACATGCACTTTTTCTCTCAAATGACTATAGCCATGTGTGTGTTCAAGAGACCATGATAGATACTCCGGCAAGGTAACAACACACAGCGGACAGGTATTAGAAAAGTATGGTGTGTCTGGCTGGTAATATTTGTGTGTGTGTATCTCACCTGATACATAAAACCATTTGAGAAGACATTTCTTCCCAGTAATTTACCTCAACTTATTTCAAGAATCTGAAAGCAAAACCAATACAAAATTGTGATATGGTAGTAGACAACTTGTAAAAAAGCTGTATCCTATATATCTTTAGTTTTCATTCTTCTTCTATCACTCCTCTCCTTTGGGAACCCAACAGTTTCAGATCCACTGCTACTGTATTCTAACTCCAAAAACCAGAAGTGACCTTCTTGAGTCACTTCTGGTTGCAAAAAATGGCGACAGCCAAAAACCACGATGGTGACGGCCAAAATGCTGAACTCCAGGCTTCAAAACCGTAGTCCACAAACCAATGGATGTTGTCACGGTGTCTACGTCCACTTCTTATATACAGTCTATGGTCAGGACACACCTTAATTGTATCATGACTTATTGGAATGAAATTGTAAAGTAGATTATTTGACAGACAAAACAACTCACTGTGAACGTTAACACACAGTGTACGCAGGGCTCTGTAGTAGAGTGGAATTTAGTTTTGGTGGCAATTATGAAATTCTGATTACTGTGATCAGTGCAGAATAATTTTGGATTATTTATCCGTTATCTTGTTAGTACAGCATATGTTTCATGGTATTATCAAGTATGGATTTTTCAATGACAGTCACTCAGTGTCGGCCGGTTTTGTTTGTCCTCAAAGAGGCAATGAGGCTCTGCAGCAGCATGTTGAAACTTTTATACTGTTAAACTGATAGAAACACTGGCAATGCGTTGATTTTATACATGAACACACATGCTGTTAGGGTGTATGTGTATGCGTGTGTGCACTGAGGTTTCCATGCTGTAAATTCACTCTGCAGAGAAAGCAACTTCCAAATTGACTTGAACTTGAAGTAAGACAGAGGAAGAATTCATGTATACGTTTGTGTTATTTGTGAGTGTGTGTGGACAGGTGGGGATTGGGTGGCTTTGGGTCGTGCGATTCACACACATACCTTCACACACACTCCCTCTCTCCGCCCCCACCGCCCCCGCCGCCCGGGCCCCGTTGTTCCCGTGGCACCTCGCCGTGCTGCTCGGCTGCTGTATTGAGTCCCTGGGTGGCCCGTACTGTTCTCCTGTTCTAATGCACCTTTTGTCTTTGTTCTCCTATTCTGGGAATGAAAGGCGGGAGCTGCACACTGGGGAGAGTGATGGATTGGAGGCAGAGAAAGCGAGAGAGCGACAGAGAGGGAGATATAGATACAGAGAGGGAGGAGAGAGAGAGGGAGAAAGCCGGGGGTCTCTTTTGTTGCGAGCACAGTGAAAGCCCAGCAGGGGGAGCCGCCTCGACAATTTGTCAGAGGCGCCACGCTTATTTTCCGAGGCCGCCCGGCTCATCACCGCTGTGGCAACGGCAGTCACCTCCACCAGAATAACTAAGCCCGGAGACAAAGGATTTAGACTGACACTGAGCCTGCTGACACTCCTGATTTACCCAGCCTGCCTCTGGCTTTTCCCGCCCTGCTCCTCAACACCACCAACAACTGGTTTCCACAGCTTTTTCCCCCCCCTTTAACCTCTTCAAATCCAGTGTTCCCATTTTATAGATTTAAGGTTAAACATGATCTTATTCTGTCTTTACTCTGTGTCAACTTTATGTAAAGCTGTTCGAGCCCATCACTCCAGCTGTATGATGTTTACAATAACAAGATGCCATGACTTTTATGGCTGCACCACTCTATCAAATGGCAGTATTGCAAATGTCTCGTGCTTCATTTTGAGGCAGTTTTTGAAACTTTGGGATCGCTACTAGAATGAATAAAGCTATTAGGTTTGAACAAAGTCAGGCTGTACAAAATTAATTTAAGGATATTTGGATTAAAATCCTAAAAAACAAAAAAAACAGACCAAGGCAGTTTACTGCATTAGTATAAAGAAATGACAAATAACAAACAGATGACATCATACCCTCATACTGGCAGATGTTTTCCCTTTATACAGAATCATATTTTATAAATAACTGACTTAAAAAAAAACACTCTGGCATAAGCAGAATTGCTATAACATTTATTTACAATGCTGTAAAGGAGAGAACATACTGTATTATCATCTTCATTGATTACCTGATTTGCTTTTATCAATCTGAAGGACAAAGTCCGGCTCTGTGGTTCTCACAGCACAGCTCAGAAAGCTGTTTAAGGTCAGCTCTCTATTCAGTACATTTAAAGAAAAATGCATTTGTACTAAAAGCAATTCAACTTTTTGAGTATGAAAGTAGAGTGTAAATTTATAACCTGGTGAACTGCCTCCTTCTCTTAACGTTTTGTTTTTTCAAATGTAATTGTTAATCTCCCTTGAATTTAAAGCAGTGGTTCCCAACCTATTTTCCTTGAAGCCCCCCCTACTTGTATCCCCCCCGAAACCAGAACCCTGAAAAAAATTACAAATCCTCGAACAAAATCTTCAATTTGAATATAGTGATTCAGTGTAATTATTTAGTATAAATGATGTCTTGACGGATTTGTCAAGCGAATGCAGACACATAATATGATTTTTTTTGTAACAATTTAATTAATTTACTATAATAGCATTAGAGACAAGATAGATTCTTTGTTATTGTGGTTAAATAAATGTAATTTCTGGTGTTGTTAGATTGCTGCTAGTCCGCCCTGTTAATACAGGTGCAGGCCTCCCTTTCTGTGTGTCAAGCGCGAGAGCAAATTGATTTTTGACTGCAGTGAAAATGTTGTTTTTGAAAGGCTAAATGCCAACAAATATGTATTGAAGCAGAATATTTCATTAGATTTTGCTTCTAAGTAGCAAAAATATATCTTTTTAAATAGTTTTATATACAGACTGTATAAATTAAGCAGTAAGTGTGTTATTATGATTTTAATTATACATGTGCAAATCTGATATTGACAACCTCAATACAGACAAATCCTGGCGCACCCCCTCTGATCTTTGGTGCCTCCCTAAGTGGGGCCCGGACTCCAGGTTGGGAACCACTGATTTAAAGGGACAGTTCACCCAAATTCAGAAAAACATATATCTGTTTCCTTGTATTCTTATCCAGCCATGCAGATATATTTGATTTAATGTACCACATTTAAAAATTAAAACTGAAAAACTATTTCTTTGGATTATCCAAAGTAACCAGGAGAGCGATTCAGGAAAAGGATGTTGCGGTTTCATTTGTCAAATGTGTTATTTTAGTGAATACCGAACTGAAAGTACTATATACAGTCACAGCAGTGTATGTGCCCCTCCTATACATTTATCCTGCATCTCAGCCACTGAACAAAGTCCCTTTCATCCATTTGCCAGGCAGCAACACCGCAGGCACCTCAACCTTACACCTCACACAGAAGCACCAGATTAGCATATTACAACAACAAAAATGTCTCTCAACAAAGTAGTTAGCGACCTGCACAACCTCAGCGACTGAAAAAGACAACAAAACTTCCCTTTCCTAACAGTTTCCTCTCGGGGGCCGGGGCCAGAGAGCAGCGGCGGTTCAGCGAGCCTGCAGCAGAAAACGTCCACACTGGCAAACATGAATCATAAAAATGAGCCTACACACTACATTGTGCCAGGACACAAAAAAAACCTGGAGAGTGACTCACTCACACCCTTGCGTTTCATTTAGAACAATTCAATACTGGTGCATTAGATAATACTGACGGTGAGCGCTTTCAGCAAAAAGGCCTTGGAAATGTTTTTAGCCGGCGTGGTGTACTGGTAGTAGTTGAGGGCAAAGCAGCGGGCGGCCGGCAAGGAAGCGTCGATGTGGGTGGCTTGGCAGAGACTGTCGCTCTCCGCCGAACAATCATGGGCGTTGCGTAACCGTCACTGAGTGTAGACTGGATGTTTTTTTATTTAAACAGGAGGGTCGAGGTGATGTAATGTCTGTGTCTGAGCTGAGGGGTCATATCATAGAGCCACCACTAGGAGGAGAGAGTGGGTCTGAACTGGCTGGATGTGAGGATGATGAGGCGACTGATGAGGCCAGATATGTGAACACTGCAAAAACAAGAAAAAAATCTACATCTTTATCAATCATTTAGTCCAAATGTTGAGTTTTATTTTCCTGAAACTAGTGACACAATCTGCCACCACCATTTTGATTAGATTAAATTTGGGTACAAAGCACATTATATACAGTCATCACAATCAGTTGATGCTGGATAAAAGCTTCATTTAGCCCCAATTGTGTGTCCTAAAAGCTTAATTTAATTAAAAAGTCCCCAAGCTGATATTGACTATCTTCATCTTCATGACATTTTCTGCTTTGCTTTTCACTTTATTTATACGTTTTCAGCAAATATACATACAAACATTCAAGCACACAGCGATCACTTTTGAGGAACTCTAAGGGAAAGCCTTGTTTCAGCTCAATGACATGATGACTTTACACATTGTCTAGAGGATTAGAGATCAATTTGTAAAAGAGCATGTAATCCTTCAACTAATCTGGAATAATGCAAAACATTTGGGGGGTTTTCATTATGATCCCCTTTGATGTGTTATGTATCACATACTTTTACTTTGGAAATTTGAGTACATTTAACTGCTGATATGTCAGTAAAGCTTTTGAATGCTGGACTTTTCCTTGAAATGGAGTATTTCTCCTTTGTGGTATTACTGTGGTTTCAGAAGTAAAAGACTTTATTACTTCTTCCACCACTGACAAATTTATATGTAATAATTACCAACAGTGTGATTTCAGGATAGTTTTTAGATTCATCCTTCAATGTCCATAAAAAAGGAGCATTCATTGTGTAAAGGTGTTGTTATTCTTTCAACCAAAGACTAAAGTTATGTTTTCTGTTGTCAATCTTGCCGTCAGAGCTGTCACGTGGTGGAACACTGGCACACCCTAAAGGGCAATTCATCACATTTTCTCCACTGATGTTTTCCACTGGAAGGGCACCCTATAGATGGCATTTAATGATGTTTTCTCCACTGGAAGGGCACCCTATAGAGTGCATTTAATGATGTCTTCTACACTGGAAGGGCACCCTAGAGGGCATTTAATGATTTTTTTCTCCACTGGCCACCCTAGAGGGCATTGTATGATGTTTTCTCCGCTGGAACGGCACCCTAGAGGGCATTTTATGTTTTCTTTACTGGAAGGGCACCCTAGAGGGCACTTCATCACGATTTCCCCGTTGGAAGGGCACCCTAGAGGGCATTTTATCATGTTTTCTGCACTGGAAGGGCACCCTAAAGGGCATTTTATGTTTTCTTTACTGGAAGGGCACCCTAGAGGGCACTTTATCATGTTTTCTCCACTAGAAGGGCACCCTAGAGGGCATTTTATGTTTTCTCTACTGGAAGGGCACCTTCAAGGGAACTTCATCCCATTTTCTCCATTAGAAGGGCATCCTAGGGGGCATTTTATCATGTTTCTCCGCTAGAAGGGCACCTAGAGGGCATTTTATCATGTTTTCTCCACTAGAAGGGCACCCTAGAGGGAATTTTATGTTTTCTCTACTGGAAGGGCACCCTTGAGGGCACTTCCTCACGTTTTCTCCACTGGAAGGGCATCCTAGAGGGTATTTTATCATGTTTTCTCCACTGGAAAGGCACCCTAGAGGGCACTTAATGACTTCATGACAGTGATGCATTTATTACTTTTTGATTACCATAAATAATAAAATGTACATTTTAATGTGTTATGTGTGTTTTTATGGATAATCACCATATTGAAGGATTCTGAACATTTCTAACCAAATCTTTTGGTTCATAATATAGTTTATATCAGCATTCACATGCAAATATCTTCCAACATGTTGCTGTATATAGTCTAATTATAGTATAATTTTTTTGAAATGGTAAATCTGAGCACTAGAAGATGTATAAATCATGTGTGAGCTTCGGTGAGTGACGAGGTTATTTACGAGGTTCAAAGTCGATGTGGTGTCTTTATGCGGGAGCTGCCCTGGGTGGCAGGGGCCGACAGATGGATATGTGATCAACTCAACATGAGTGATTTTCCCTCCTCATCTCACACGGAGACTCCGCCTGCACCGGCTGATAAATCACTTCATAGATGTGACAAATATATCAGCCTCATACCTCGGAGGAGAAATAATGGTCAGAAAAATGAGCTAACGCGTTGTGTGGAGTTCCTCAGACACACCGGCCGAGGCTTTTTTTGTAGTTTTTGTCTCTTTGGCGGCTCAGTTTATGTTTGAACTTGACTCCAAACAAGATATTATGTGAATTATAGCAGGTAGAGCAGTATGAGGTGGAATTCATAACAAGAGTCATGAGAGAAAGGTGTTTTCTTATTATTTCTTTTCTAATTCAAGCACTTAGCTTCACCAAGTTTCCCCCTGGGGATCATTAATTTGACCCAGTCTAATTAGTTTGTTATTGCACCTTAGAATAGTATAACATTACCACTGCTGCATAAAGTGAATGTGAGTTTGGTGCTGTTTGTGTTTTTCTTTGATACACTGACCTCAGGGCCCAAGAAACCCAATTAAAAACCCACAATAATATATATTTAAAAAAAAATGCATGACTGGGAATGTCAAACGAAGGCTGTTAATCGAAAGGTTTGAAAAACAACACTTTGGAGTTTTTTACCTGACGGTTGGTGAGATAGGATAGAAAGTGTGATGCAAAATTAGGGCGAGTGCCTCTATAGAAGCCTGGCTGGATGGATTGATGGTTAGAGAAATGCTCATTAGAAAAATTGTATGGCTTTTGTTTAGGGATGCTAATTTTGAGAAAAAAAAATTAACCAATAACCGACCCTCGTTAACTGATTATTTACCATTAATTCACAAGATTAGTGGGTCTCATGTAGCGGTGCGCAAGCTGCAGTGTATGAGCAACTGAGCAACTGAGCCCCCAGTTCAACCGTCCGGGAGCGTTAGCAACAATGGTGCTGCGTGTACACATGCAGCCACTTTCCCAGTAAAATTCGGCCACCACCAGCGCATCATTTAGTTTAACAGGTTATTAGCTGTTTGTCTGCCCGGCGTAACGATACTCTGTTGCCCGGCGTAACTTTAGTGATTGTCCGACAAACTGTATGTGTGTGTTTGTGCTACGTTAACAGCTGTAGCTCTGATGGAGGATTTGTGTTCCCCGTAACCACACACATACCCTCTGTCAGCGCGGCCAACTTCCTGTATCTTGCAACGCCGGTGGCTCTTAAGGTGGAGCAGCTTTTCTCCTTAAACTAACAAGCTGCTCCTCTGAGTTTTGCTCAGCTTTTTAATTAATTATTAATATTTTTTTTAACCGTTTTAACCGATAGCGCTAATTGGTTAAAAATCTTAATGCCGGTTAATGGATTTTAGATTAAATTTGACTGCATATTGGACATTTTGTGCAAAGTTCAAAAAGTAACAGCACTGAGAAAAGATAGAATTTGTACAAAAGGTAGAATTGTTTTTATCTTTTGTATTTTTCTTATTCTTGTGCTTCTTATTCTACTTTATTTGAATCTTTAAGATAGGACAAATAGTCTGTTTTTTTCATGGTTTCACTGAAACTGAAGCGGTGGACCCCACAGCCTGCAAAAACACACTCAAAACAATGAATGTGAAACAATTTAAATCCATCAACCTGTGACGAAAACCACTTTTCTTAATCCCTGAAAACATTTTGGACGATTTTTTTTCTCCCAGCAGCTTTAGGATGGGACCTGCTCCATTAATGATGTCACCATATTTTATAATAGTGTTGGTACAGTCGCAGTCGCTTCCTATAGCAGCGCACAATACCTCCTGGAGGGGAACCCGGTAATATATCTTCCTGCTGGGCCTTTAGTCTGAATTACAGCAGGAAAAACAAAAGGTTAATCACATTGGGAGACTCCGCTCTGCCTCTGACCACCCAGCTTCTCTCGGCCGCTCCCTCTGTGTTTTCAATTCAAGCTGCTTTATTGGCATGAATGTTGGATGAACCAGGGAAAAAAAGCACCAATACAGATGTCTTTCTGTCCCTTTTCTGCCTATGTTGTCTCTCTTCTTGCCTTTCTCGCTGCCCCACTTTCTGTCATCCTCAATTTACATCCATCACGACTATATGTGTTTGCAATCACCATACGTCGAATCAAAATGTAAATGTATTGTGAACCAGGCTGCTAGAAACCAGTTTGCTCATCTGAGAATCCCGTATCGGAGCGTCCCTCTTGTTGATGACCAAAATCCTCTCATCCCCGACTCCCGTCTCTTCATTTCCCAGCGTGCTTAAATGCCGCCAGGCGCATTACATTGAGATTCAAGAGGTTATCTCGCAGTGGTGATGGGGATTGCAACAGCCTAAAGGATCGCCACTGGTTAAAGCTTTTTTTTTTTTTTTTTTTTCAAGCACCACATATGGCTGAGCTTTAATGAGCACAACTCCTTTTCTCCCTCCATCTGAAAAAAAACCCATCTCCTCTTGGAAAATAGATTCTGAGGTTGTCTTTTGTAAAGCTTCTAACTGTGTGTTTGTGTTTTACAGGGTAGTGGGCCCCGCTGTGACCTTCAAAGTGAGCCCGAACACTCACAACGTCAGCACCGCAGATGTGGCCAACGTGGCAGGTAGGTTCTCCTTGAGTAATGTTGTCTTTATACTGACAGAGAAAAAGACAAGCCATTATCACTGGCTTGCTGCTGCACCTGAGGCCCCACATGAACATTTTTCAAAACTTATGACTTATGTGTTTATTTTCTCCCACTGTGTATTCCGCCGTACCCACACTGGCACTTCATGGCAATTTTTGTTTTGTTGAGTTTGGTTTAGTTTGGGTAAGTATTAGTGGTATTGGGCCATTTTGAAAAAAAGCCAGCAGGATTTTCTTTTGTGTCACAAATCTCCAAGCAGCCATGTTTGCTTGGCTCCATTGTGGAAATCCATTGGAGAGTTGGATGTGTGCCTAAAATCACATGCTAGAAAAAAAAGAGACACCAGGAATTTGTTGTGTTTGGGAAATGAGTCAGTTTAGTTTTTATTTATACCTTTTGCAAATATGAAAAGTCTGATAAAGTAGAGTTTTCTCAAAAGGACGCACAATGTTGCCTTCAGTATTTTATTGCCAGTCAGTATGAATTGAACCTAAAAGAGTCCAGTTCAGCTAAAGGGGAACTAGGTAGCTAACCAGACAGCAGTCTAATTTAACAAGTCAATGCAAGTTTAACAAGACCACATAAAATGGAGATTTGAACTTTTCAGAAAATGGTATATCTTCAATCTGTATGTTCAATCCCCAAAATTGTTCAACAGGAAATACATCACATTAAAGAAGGAAAGATAACGTATGGCCCTTAATTTTAACATGGCACTATTGCTTCTAATGCTACCTTCCAGAGGTGGTACCAAGTCATTGCTTTTCAAGTCACAAGTAAGTCTTTGCTCAAGTCCCAAGTCATGTCCCAAGTCCTACTGTAAACTTTGTATTTCGAGTCCTAAACAAGTGAAAACCAAATGTTATGCCATTTGCATCTCTGTCTGTATTTTTTGACCCACACATTTTGCATTCTGCAATTTGTTTTTTTGTGGACCACTGCGTAGTTTTTGTACGCAAAGAAAATTATCTTTGTCATTTTTTCTCAACTTGATTGGATGCTTTCAGATTGGTTCAAACCAAGTAAATCTGGGGATGAATAGTATTAACGTTAGTTGATTCAGTAAATGAAGGGAAATGGATGAAAATGAATTTAAATATCATACTTTCTGATCTATGAGCTTGGATGAAGGTATCAAGTATTTTTAAGTGAAAAGGCTCAAGTCCAAGTGAAGTCACAAGTCATTGTTGAGTCAAAGTGGAGTTGCAAGTCTTTTTTTATTTTTGTCAAGTCTAGTCTGACTCGAGTCCAAGTCCTGTGACTCAAGTCCACACCTCTGCTACCTTCTGCTCAGTGTTAGCTAATGGTCCAGGTAGCCAAAATGACTTCTCCTGGTTTCCAGACTGAGGCCGGACCTGTGATGAATGATGCTTCTGGTCCGGCTCACACTGTATTTCCTGCTCAAATCGATCCAGGTCCACGCCCCCCAAACCAAGCCGAATCTCATTTATAGGCCAGAGCTATAACTCACATATGGCTGTGTTAAAACACAGCTGACTGTGCACACACATATCTCTTATGTGGAGGAATAATACATGAATCACTGCCTCTGAATGTTTCAGTGATCGAGGAATGTGGATCAAACGTGGATTGAAACAATCATGGATTATGCTCAGTATTTGTACGTTTTTAGATCGGGGTGGGAACGTTTCTTCATTTAGCTTTGGTTTAACCATTTAATCTCATTTGAATTAAGGTCTCTTCCCAGAGAAAAACATCCATACCAAAGAAATAAAATAAGTTGTGTGCAACTATAATCATGTTAAAATGAAAACTAGATTTCACCCAATTAAAACGGCACTCCAGTAACAAAACAGAATGATGAGCAACAGATAATAAATCTCTGCTGGGGCTGGAATAACAGGAAGCAATAACTAATGCTTGATGAGACCGTGTCAGTATTTTTTTCATGAGTTTGTGTTGTATTATATTGAGTGTGTTTCCTGCTGTGATGTATGATATACAGTATGATGGGGTTTTTAGACTATGCTGGTTTCAGAGGTGCATCCTCAGCTTATGTTGCATAGTAGTTAGTTTGCAAAACAAGAAATCTGATGATGAATGCAAAGTCAAAGTGTGACACCGGCAAAGGATAAACTGCTCTGTTGCTCTTATCTTCCGTTCTTGGTGGTCATATGAAGAAGCTAAATCCAGAGCTGGTTGAATTCTCTAAATACTGTGAGGAAAGGTGCTTCAATGCTTCCTTTCTTATCTCCTTTAGCATAGGATAAACTGAATTATAAGGCCGTCCCATAATTCGATGCCGCAGCAAAAAGTGATGCACCATTCGGCCGTCAATAACATCCGCCGTCACTGTTTATAAAGGACTTATTGTGCTTTTGTGCTTTTTTTCCCTTTCCTTTAGTGTGTTATATAGTTTTTTGTGCATGTAAAAGGTCTGCAAAGTTATAAAGCCCAGCGTTCACGCCAAAAGGACTTACTCTCCCATCCTGCCTTTTCTTCCATAAAGTGGTGATGTCACCAAGTAACACATTTGCATAATACCTGCCTAGCAGCTGCTTGGCACTCCCTCAAACTCAAAAGGTGTGTTAGAGCGGAGTCTAAAGAGTTTGGTTCGGTTGACCAGTCACAACAGTGGGCCAGCTGACCAATCAGAGCAGACTGGGCTATTCATGAGGGGGGGCAGGAGCTCAAACAGAGCGTTTCTGACAGAGGGTGAAAAGAGGTGCTGTAAAGTAAACTAAGAGTAAAGTAAAGCATTTTTAAACATTAAAGTCTGTGGAAAATCCCAGGGTCTGAAAAGTGAAGCCAATGCGGAAGTGCCTTAAACTTGCAGCAGGGGGCGACTCCTCTGGTTGTATAGAACTCTATGAGAAAATGAGCCTAATTCTCACTTGATTTATTACCTCAGTAAACATTGTAAACATGAGTTTATGGTCTCAATTACAAGTTTCAAGTGTTCTTCAATACAGCATGATGTTCATTTTGTAAATTATGGTCCCATTTAGAGTCAAATAGATCATAAAGCAGGGGATGCCTTAGGGCGTGGCTACCTTGTGATTGACAGGCCGCTACCACAGCGTTGTCCGGTCTGGGAGTTGTCCATGTCTTCGTCTTACAACTTCAACCTTTTCACAGTGTGTTTTCAGTTCATGATAGTTAATTGCAACATTTTGGTCACCTAAAAAAATCTAATTCATTCGGTGGTACTCAGCTCCACCCTCTCGTGTCACTTTTTGTAGCAAGAAAAAAAGATGGCGACGACCAAAATGCCGAAAACCATAGTGCACAAACCAATGGGTGACCTGACGGTGACTATATCCACTTCTTGTATACAGTCTATGATTACAGCATGTAAACATGTTCGAGTAGAAACCCAAAATACAAGTACTGTATGCACCTGAAAATGAGCATGATAGGTCCTCTTTAATTGAAAATAATTGATAATAATTGATAAATTGAAACCATCTTATCAGGAGGTGTGATTCTGTTTTGGAAAGGAATCCTACTTGAATTGTACAGCATTGAGTTTGTCACTGTACTCATTTTCTATGTGTTAAAAAGAAATTTCCTTAAGAAAAAAAGACAAAAAAAAACATCCAGTGCAGTTGGATTCTCTTTGCATCGTAGTTGTCTTCGCCTAAGTACTTATGAATATACCTTGACATCTTTCCTTTACCTCGTGACGTTTTCCACCGAGGTCAAAGAAAAGTGGTTTGGAAAAGACATTAGGATGTCATTTTTTGGACTATTCAACCTCAGCCCAGGACTCAATAAAATGGGGATAGTAATGTGCATTTAAACTTCCTCATTGTCACGTGATTTTGTCCACCATCTTTTTTTTTGTCTGGAGAAAGGGCAGATGGTTCGTCAGTGATTCTGCTTCAAGATCCTCCAAATCAAAATGACTCAGTTCATCCTGTTCTATCACATGGAGAGGGTCTCTGTAATAATCTCTCAGAGTGCAATTCAGCACTAGAGACATTGTGAATGTGTGTGTGTGTGTGTGTGTGTGTGTGTGTGTGTGTGTGTGTGTGTTTACGTACCGGGCTACAGTATGACTCACGGTAATGAGGCGAGGGTGTTGATGAAGTGGGGAATAAAGAGAGGAGGAATGTTTGCCATTAGCCAAGCTGTCAGTCCAGAGAGAGAGAGAGACTTTCCTGATATTCCCTCGGCCCAATTCCAGATCCACACACACACACACACACACACACACACACACACACACACACACACACACACACACACACACACACCAAATAACATGAGTAGCTCACTGTCTGTTTTTTCCCCAACATCTTTTCGCTGCTTGATAATTGCAACCCCACCTCCTCACCCACACACCCACGTACACACACACTTTGTGCTGATTATGCAACTGCTTCTCTCCTGTTTTTAAGTGCTATTGTTGGCGTTCTCATTTCCCGCCCGCCACTCCCGCTGGCTCTGCAGGGTCACAGATGAGCCTCGATTGTTATTAATGCAAACATTTGACAGAACGTGCTCGAAATGAAAAATGGCGTCCTCTCAGCTAAAGTGCAATAGCGTGGGCGGGCCGTCTTTAAAGTGTCGTTTGTCATATTCAACTAGAATATCAATCCATCCCAAAACGTACATTATCCCCCCCTGGCCAGGATTTATAGTGCTTTTCTGAAACATTAAGCTTTACACGGCCATTGTAATGACGTCGTTTTATCATCGTTTATAGGCGCTCAGCAGCGGATGGTAGAGATCGGACGTCCATCTCTTCTGTCACAAACTTGTGTGTTTTGGTGGAACGCTTTTGGCAGCTGTGTTAAAAAATAATTCAGTTTTATTTGATTTAATCTCTGCAAACACATCAGTAAAACCAGTGTGTGCCAAAGAAAGGTTTAAACATTGAACTATGTGCAGTGGATTTCAAATCATTTAATGTAGTCACTCTATCATGGAGGCTGCAGTTTGTATTGCTGTTGAATTGAATTGTGTTACACTGAGAAGTGTTTCTGGTATCAAGGAAAATAATCATGAGCACATTTAGATTGAAGGAGGAAGTTTGATAATATTGGATACAAGTTAAACATTTAAATGAAAATCTGAGAATATTTTATATTGTAATGACAATGAAAATTGAATAAAAACTGATGATGACACTACACTAGCAATAGCATAGTTAATTTGTCAAATGTATTTAGCTCCAAATTCTAAAACAAACTCAACAGACTTGGCAGTGCTTAGATGAGAAAACACAAAATGTTTCCATCCAACAAATTTTTTACGGGCGGGACATAATTTCACATTAAAGCAGATAAAATCAAGTTATTATGTTCCCTTTTGAATTGAATTTAAATTTCCTGATTTAATGTTTGTCACTGAAGGCAAATTCACCTCATTAACATAAACACACAAGACAGTCAGTTGTGTATTTTGTTTCGTATTCTCAGTTTTCTACTCTATTTTCTTATGAATTTTTAATGTCATGAACATGTATATTCTAAGAAATATAAGATATGTTATCCGCGTGTGTCATGTAATCCAATGTTGGATGGGCCATTTTAATGGTATGACACACACACAAAATAAAAATACCATTATTTCCATTCATTCATTTATTCCTGAAGTTTATACACATTATATTATATTTATGTATTTATACTTTGTCGTTTTATTTTAGTATTTAGTTCCATCAATTATTTATTGTTATTATTACATTTGTTTATTATTTCTTTTTTTTTTTAAATATAGAAATATTAACAGCAAAGTGTAAGTCAGTATTATAAATAAAAGTACTTATTATCTACTTATAATTATTGCCCTTTTTAGACTGTTGTCACATTAACATGTAAGCAACATTTTAATGTTGTATGTGTTCAAGGTAGAGCTGATGTTAACCCCTTAATAAATTATTGCATAGTTTATCTGTACCGATGAATCCAATTTGATGTTTTCTATGTTGTCAAATAAATGTAGTAAAAAGTACAATATTTCCTTCTGAAATGTAGCAGAGTAAAAGTATAGAGTACTATAAATTGAAATAAAAAAGTATAGTGCACCACCGGAGTAAATATACCTACATAAATGTACAGTACTCACTGTAATGTGACTATTTAGTCAGATTTTCATATTTAAGACGAAGCATGAAGCCAGTTGTGAATGCAGCCTCACAGGAGTCCAGTTTAAACCTCATCATGTTTCTCCTTCTTACACCGGATCGATTGTGACCCCGGCCTCCACCAGGCCGGCCAGACCTGGTGTTGCATTTTAAGAAGCCACGTTACCACTTCTGTCACGCGCGTCCGCCCATTGTAAGCCACTCTGGGGCCACCGGGGGCCATTGTCAATCGTGGGGGTGGATGTCAAGATGGTGGGCAGCGAGGTGCTGACCCTCATTGTCCGGCTGAGGGTGGGCGGGGGACCCAGAGGCTACTTCCAGCGGTGCGTCACGGCCGTGAGAACGGGACCCCGTGAATAGGCCGGGGGTCAGGGTCAGGACAGCGGGCAGCTCAATTAGCACTTAAGCAGGAGGAGAGCAGCTGATAAAGCCTCATCCCTGCACCGTCTGTTCATCTCACTGTTTTTTTTTATCCCACCAGCACTTGTTTTACATACATGCTAATCATGAAGAGAGATACTCACACATGCCCAAAAGCTGTCCACTCTGGGGATTATGGATGGTTTGGACAGTTGCTGTTGGTCAGCTTCTGTCTTTCCTACCATCACAGTCTTTTCTGGAGTTAAACTAACCCGTCTTTGTTACAGGCAGACAATAGCTGACTGCTCAGTGAGTCAATGTTGCATCTGAAGTTTGATTTGTGTGTTGACATGTAAATAATTTCCTGGCGGAGAGGTCACTATCAGTTTAATAAGTTAAAAAGACCAGTGAATGCCTAATTTACATGCTAATTAATGGAATATCCCTTAAAAAGGTGGCGGGAAGTGCTTAACATTCCTAGTTCACATATCAATCAAAAAAGGTCTTTTGTTGGTACTTTCTTGTTTAGTCTCAGGCGTGGGTGTTTGTGTTTTTTTTTAAACATCAATGAATTTTATTTTAGATGTAAACACTTTTTTTTTTTTTTTTTTAGCATGAACTGTTATACCAGATGACATTTTCTTTCACATGACTTCTACAGGATTTCTATCTGATGAATCCTAAAAACCTACAATCCTAACTTTGACAACACACACACAGCAAGGTTCAGACCAGTGTGAGCGTCAATACAAGTGCATCAAAATAGCAGAACTCTTTAATATACAGTGCTTCATGCTGTCTTAACAAAGGTAACATGTCTGAAAATGTTTGTGGAATAAAGCACAGTATATTTAAGACTTGCTTAATTTTGTTGAACTAGAAGACCGACATACTGAGGTGTGTCTTTGGGTGGACACCCTGTGCATGTGAAAGTGTCAGTAGATGTAAGATATTAAATATAATATCCCTGTGTCTCTCTCATGTGATAAAGAAATAAAGTCGGAGATAGAGGTGGAGGCTTCTTTACATTACCGTTTTAATCTCTGTACTTCTTGTACATTTTTCTTATACTCTTTTTTCTTATACTCTAAGCCCATATAAGCTATCAACGTATCCTCATAAAATGGTTTGTATGATATCTTATATCTATGAAAAGTTATTTGTCATTGTCTGTGCGTTCTCCTACAAATGTCCAGCAACATGAGCGATCAGTGCACCTGTGTAAGCCCCTGCAGTGTTTAGGCAACAAAATTACTTGGTTAGGTTTAGGAAAAGATCATGCTTTGGGTTAAAATAAGTATGTTTGTTTTGTGAAATAAGTATGTTTGTTACGAAACTTCCATAGGTTAGTTGAGTATGCAAGTTACGTAACAAAAGTACATTAAAATACGTCAACGTTGATTTTTGGTTTCACACGGGACATAACAGTGTGTGTGACGGTGAGGAAATGTTCCCAATGGTTAATAAACTAGTGACAGCACCGGTGTTGCCGATTACACCAGACATTTTACAAGAACAGATGACGCTCAATATATGTATCACGCTGACTTTGATCTTTACCGTCGGGTGGCTGTGTGTCTGGCCTCTCCGGTCCAGCTTTCGTTGCAGGGCCGCAGGGGTCTACCTGGCGCTGCTGTGCCGTGCACACCGGCTGTGACCGCTTCCCTTATAGCATCGGGTTTAAATAGGTGCCAGCGTCTTGTCTGTCAACTCTTTCTCGTCCTGTGTGTGTGAAATATGACACCTGCTACTCTGTGCTGAGACTCTGTATAGAGCAGACACATTCACTTTCAGTTTGTAGTGTCCGTCGTCTGACTGTGTATTGATAACATGGCGCTAATATGCCAAAATTAACTAAATGGGTTTTAATTCTGTGAAAAAGCAAAACGACGCTGGGGGAGGTGGGTACGTAATGTAATCGGTGTGTGCCCGACCACCGTGTAACACCGGTATAACCGACTACCGTGGCAAGTCTAACGGAACATTATCAGCGGTCTCCTGGGTGAAGTCCTGTGTGTTTGCTTGACTTGTCCATCCACTCTGACCTCCTCCTTATGCGGACTTTCTTAGTGGCAGCCCTGCACATCGTGGCTCATGATTACATTGGTTATATACGAATTACAGTGCAATACTTTTCGGAGGTGTTAGTTAGTACAAGCAGTAAATGAGAAGAGCCTGAACCTATTCAGCTTTTAACCTATTGACTGCTGCTGCCAGACTTCCTACAGGTTCTTTAGCTACCTGTGTCTTTTAGGGTTGATTTAATGATCTTCTTCAAACCTCATAGGGTCTTAGCTCTTTTCTGTATTAGTGACCTCTTTACCACATATGAACATGAACTTGCTAGTAATTCCCAGTGATTTGTTGTTTGTGACTAAACAAGGAAAGGACAACCTGTGAAATTGGGGATGCTATTTTCTATTTCTTCAAATTTGGCACAAACGTCCACCTGGACTCAAGGATGAGCTGATTAGGTTTTGGAGGTCAAAGGTCAAGGTCATTGTGACCTCACGTCGGTCTCATTCTCGTGAATGTGATATCTCAGAAAAACCTTGAGGGAATTTCTCCATAGTTTGGCACAAAAGTCCACTTGGACTCAAGGATGAACTGATTACAATTTGATGGTCAAAGGTCAAAGGTCGGTCACTGTAATCTCTATTAACAGATTCTGCATTCACATGTAGAATCTGGAGCCAACGGGACAAGATTGTGGTATTGGAAGCATTGTGGTCGTCTCTCAACTCCAGCTCCAGTCTCGCGTCTCAAGTTGCTAATCGGACTGTAAACAATGAGCAGTGCACAGAAGAGGAAGTCTTGGTTTAGGTTCCGAGATTGAGGTCACTGCGACCTCACAAAACAGGTTTTGGGCCATAACTCAAGAATTGATATGCTACTTATGACAATTAGAGATACCGATTCCAATACCTGAACTTGCGGTTTTGGCCGACACCGAGTACCGATCCGATACCAGTGTGCTAAAAGAAAAATATAGTTACTATTATTATTATTATTATTATTATCATTACTGACCATGTAGTGGACAGTAGTTGCCAGTGGCAGCCATGATACATCCAGGGCGACAGCACAGTGAAGGCTACTGTTTTGGAGCGGCGAAGAATAATTGATTTCCAATTAAACAAGTAGATTTTTTCTGGGTTAATAAATTATGGTATCGGATCGGTGCATAGACTGGCATACTTGTTGATACCCGATACCGAATTTTGGGCAGTATCGGACACATTTCCCATACTGGTATCGGTATTGGAACAACAATGACAATTTCACAAAAAAGTCTAACAGGATAAAATGATGAAGTGATGACATTTTGGACAGACATTGATATAAACTGAAACTTGACTGGTTGGCGGAGCCATACAATTGCAAGGCAGTAATTCTAATTTCCTTCTGGTCTATGCATTTTCAAATGTGTCTGATTGCCATCCATCCATCCATCCATCCATCCATCCATCCATTAATTCATTTTCTTCCACTTATCCGGGGCCGGGTCGCAGGGGAAGCAGGGAATTCCAGATGTCCCTCTCCCCAGCAACGTTTTCTATCTCTTCCTGGGGGACCCCCAGGCGAGCCGAGATATATAATCCTGTTCTGGGTCTATCCCGGGGCCTCTTACCAGTTGGACATGCCCGGAAAACCACCAAAGGGAGGCGTCCAGGACGCATCCTGATCAGATGCCCGAACCACCTCAGCTGGCCCCTTTCGACGCAAAGGAGCAGCAGCTCTACTCCGAGCTCCCTCTGGATGTCTGAGCTCCTCATCCTATCTCTAAGGCTGAGCCCAGCCACCCTACGAAGGAAACTCATTTCGGCCGCTGGTATCCACGATCTCATCCTTTCGGTCACTACCCAAAGCTCATGACCATGCGGGTCAGAACGTAGATGGACCGGTAAATTCTTCACCACAATGGTCTGGTACAGCGCCCGCATAGTAGTAAAAAAGTAGTAAAGTGTTATACAGTAGTGTAAAATTATCATTTACAAACCTGTGTCCAGTGATCCCACTGGTTACCAAGTCATTTCTGACAACTGATATCTTTCTGTCACCGAGCCTCAAACCGGATCCTGATGACTGAGTGGAGGAAGGGTCGAGGTTACTTTTACAAAGGCATCAGTTGCGTCTGGGCCTTTCCTTTCCTCCCCTCGACTTCTTGTCTCGTCGCTTTCTTCCGTCTGAGTGGATTAGCATAGATCTCGTATATGCTGACAGGACTGACCTTCACCGCAGCTAAACACTTGTCAAAATGCCAAATGTAATTACTGAGCTCTTTAGGTCAAAGTAATGTGTTTCATCTACCTCACTTCGCCCTGTTATTGATGTGCAGGCCCTCGGACCTCAGACTGCAGTCGAGTCCCCTTTCCTCCCTCTCTTCCCGGCTCCCTGCATGTGTTTGCGTGTCATAACAAAGCCAGGAAATGTATGCGTAATTATGCCTAAGTAATGTGGTCAAATTGTTATCTGTGTGGACAAGTTTGCACGTCGCTACGCTGCTAGATGTCTTTGTGTGACTTTGTATACGCTCTCAGATCCTGTGATTATGGATGATTTGAAGTTATCTCGCAGAGCTGCAGAGTGCTTCCCTAACACTGCCTTTCAAAGGTCGTCATCATCATCATCATTCTCATCTCTTCCTCTGTAAATTGCATACCTGGGAATTGTGAACTTTGTTATGCCATCTTGACATCAGCTGTCTCTCAAGAGAGCCTTGTATTTACATCGACTGTTGACTAAAAAAACACATAACTACAATCTTTGTTGAATCTTAACTTCTTATTTAGAAGTTGAGTAAATGAAATGACTCTCAAACCTTTGAATTCCAGAGATTATCATTTCCTTGGACTTGTTTCTTTAGGCGACATGCGCAGTTGCAGAGAAACATTTTATGTCCTATTTGACAACCTATCCATACAGGCTGTCATTAGCAATACCACTAACTGATTTTGTGTCATTGCTGTCACTGCGTGGAACTCCTTTAATTGTTACCCATTGATTGCCGGAGTGATTGCATTGGAAACAGCTCTTGCATTGGGATCCATCCAGCGGCCTCTCTGTGCCCTTCTGGAGCAGGCAAATCTATTTGAGTTAACTTCATTTCAGTTCACTTGCTAATCAGTTTTCATCGCACGCCAAAGGCTAATCGATTCTAGAAGTTTCTCTCACCTGTTGCTAAAGAAAAGAATCAAAATAGGAGAGAGAGAGAGAGAGATGAGAGGTGGGCTGGTGTTTAGTGATGCAATTTGCTGTGACACCGTGCCGCGTTTTTATCTCTTCGCCTGTCGTCACAGCAGAGCTGAAGGCGTTTTGTGAATTGCAAGATGCCTCATCCGAGCTTTAAAAAGCCCGAACGCCCCCCTGCCGATCCAGAGTCACCTGTGGTTATTTTGGTCTGACTTCAGAGAGAGCGTGGAGCTGTGTGCTGTCCTCTGGAGCTTTGCGAGCATCTGTGAGTCCTGCCGTCGAGCGAAGGGGAGGGATACGAGGCGAGTTGAGGGGGGAGGGGGACACAGGTGTTGTGCCGAGCTCGAGTTTGCACAGCGGTGCAACGTGATCCCCGAGCCAACCGCGCAGCCGCCCTGCCAGCCACTCAGCCAAGCAGCCAAGCAGCCGGCCTGATTTCCCCGGCGCTGGCACCGGCCTGCTGGCACCGCCAACCCCTCTCTCCCACTCCCGCAGCTGGCAGCATCTCTGCGAGTTGGCCTCGGCTCCTGACGTTTGCTGCGGGGTTGGCAGACCTCTCCCAGATGGCCACCTTGTAGCGAAGCTGGCTTCGTGCTTGCATCACTTTTGCATCATTCCCCCGGCTACTGAGCTGTAGTGGAAGGAGAAGTTCTTCCGTTGGTTGTGCTGCGACATCTCTGCTGTAAGAATACTGTAGGTGAGAGGTGGGAGTGCCAAACTCTGCTGCAGCTCTCATACTTTCCAACACTGATTTGTGGTTTGGGCTGTTTGTGTAGCTGCTTTTCAGGACACCAGTGGCAGTTGTTGGACTGGAAAGACTGGTAAAAAGACCCTGGTCTCACCATCCTGAATCCACCAGCGCACACACTTCAAACATACACACACATTACAACCAGCACTGCTTTTTAATTTAAATAGGGCCATAATAGTCCTATCTTTTACATTCAAAATGACGGGACAGTGTCAAGGTGCCTCTTGGCTTCATATTTTATTTATAATCTAATTTAAATCCCACTGCATTACCTATAATTTATATCCCACTAACTTTGTAATCCCAGCTGAACGGAAGAACAGACCTTGACCTCCCCAAAACTTGATAGCACTGAGATTGAATAATTTAATATACAATTTTTAAACTGTAGTGGATGGGAGTGAAATCATCTTGTAGAATTTTCTTAATATCCTCAGATTTAATGACCATGTCTGTCTGATGACTGCTCCTAATTATCACATTATCATCCCGCTGTTTTTTTAAGCTTCCTTGCTGGCACAGAATTTGACATATGGTACCTGTAATATCATGAAAGTACAGTTATTGAAATACTAAAAGGCAGATTCATGGCATCGGAGAACATGGAGGCACTGAGGAGGTTTTCTCTTGGTGTTGACAGTGAGGGTATCTTTTCTCTTATCTCCTCACATTCTTATCTGTTTAAACCACTATTGTAATAGCTCTAGCATCTCTAACACGTTTACCTTTTAAAAGAAATTCATATATGTTGCTGAATATTGGTGGCAAATGGTAAATGGACTTGCATTTATATAGCGCCTTTCTAGTCTTCCGACCACTCAAAGTGCTTTACACTACATGTCAGCATTCACCCATTCACACACACATTCATACACTGATGGCAGAGACTGCCATGCAAGGTGCCAACCTGCCCATCCCCCAGGGATCGTACCGCCGACCTTTCGATTGGTGGACGACCCGCTCAACCTTTGATGCCCCAGTGATGCAAATTATGTGAAAATTATATGTATTCAAAGAAAAATAAATACTGCCATTAAAAATATAATTTCAATGAATGAAACAAATACTGTATGTTATTTCTGTCATTGTACAGCTGAGGTGTTTCTAATTATGGCCAAAGACTCTGTTATGTGAACACAACAGCCACACTGGGAGCATTGAGTCATTTGATGTGCACCATTTGATGCTCATAGTACACATTAGAGGTGCGGAAGAAGGGTCGTGTCTAGAAGGGAGCCCGCAAATTGCAAAATCTGATCTGAGATCTGCAAAAACTTGCAAAGACTCTTGCGAGACTCGCTGCCTGATGACCTAACCCTAACCTTAACTATTCGAGGTCAATGCCTAACCTTAACCATCTCGCGAGAGTTTCCCCAGTTTGCTGGTTCCCCTTTAGCCACTACCTGGAGGAAGTAGTCAAAGTACAGTAGGCTGGATATGCCAGTTCTAGGGAGTGAATGTGATAAACTACAGTTTTCTCTTGGATGAAAGCCTTGTGTTTGTTGGACCCATCCACCTCCCCTCCCGCCCTGTGTGTCTCTTTTGCTCTTTAAACTACATCACCACAGTCACTCCTGGCGCACTTTCCCTGAGCATTTACTGTTGCCGTGGATGGGTTTACGTTGTAGTTAATGGAACGCCTGGTGCGTCTCATACTGGTTAAGGGTGCCTTGTGCGGCGTTATCACATGCCAACGGCCGTGACAAGGCCTTGGTATTTGATGCCATGGGAATGACAACGGGCTGGTCATTTTGGCAACAGCTCCTCTCTCTGGTGTCCATCTTGGAGATCTTGCAGGAGCTCCCGTTGGTTGTGGCTAATGTTTGTTTGTGGCAAAAATTGACAGTAAGAGGAAAGCTCTGTTGTTGCTTCACATTTGGATGGTGCGACACAGCTAACATTATAACTTGTTTACCTGTATACCTGTATTTGGACTGTCCGACTCTTCATTCCCTCATAGGTCAGCAGTCTATGGCGCATATGTTTTTCAGCATTCACCAAAGTCGAACTCGAGGGAACATGCTAATCATGCTGATTCCATTAAAATGAGTCGATTTCTGTAGATTTTGGAGACTGCAGTTTGAGTATTTACAATGACATCACTAATACTAACCAATACTCCGTCTGTCGCAGTAAACACTTTCCTCTCGGCAGGAGGCGAGCCATTTTCTTTGCAGTTTGACTGCAGCTCAGGTTTTCAGTATGGTCGTGTTATTACAGACTCCTGACCGAAGCCGCCTGTTGCTCGCTCTCTCAGCGGCCCGAGGAGGCCGTCTGGACCCGGCGACTCATTTGTAGCCGTCTTCAAGATGCCTGATGAGATGTAGAGGCAGACAGCTGGATTGATTGGCCCCTCTTGAGCGCACAGGCCTTGATTACAACTGCACTCAAGTGCCCCCCCCCCCCCCCCCCTTGATTTCTCTCTCCCAGTCGTGTTCCCTTAGTCTGTCTCCTCTCTCTCTTTTCTCACGATTTCTTTTTCCCTACAAAGAGAGAGGGTGGATAAGGAGAGGCAGCTGAGGAGAGAATAGAAAAGAGCAGAATGACTAACGAAGATTTGGCTTCGCATTGGTTCTCCGCCTGCACTGGAAAGTAGAACAGGGCGAGGATGGAGCCCGGCGCCTGTTAAGGACTGGTTTGAGAGGA
The DNA here is from genome assembly GCA_916701645.2 of Sebastolobus alascanus. Lineage (NCBI taxonomy): Eukaryota > Metazoa > Chordata > Actinopteri > Perciformes > Sebastidae > Sebastolobus > Sebastolobus alascanus. The sequence goes on from CAKAOJ020000019.1 coordinate 216,755, forward strand.
ATTTGGAATCACGCTTCGATGTGAGAGGATTAGATCAATATTTTAAGAACGGAGAAGCGATAGAGTGTAGAAAATCTGTCACAGGATGATTTGTATTTGTTTGAATTTGCGTGTGCACATCCTGTCTGTCCTGTAAATTAGGATTCTTATAAACAGCCCTGTGCAGCATTGTCACAACAGAGAGAGTGTTAAACAGATTATTCCCTAGTACAGATTGTTTCTGGTGGGTGGAAGCATTTTGGTATTTTTGTATTTTGGCAGTAATCTAATGTTTTCTTTAAATAGAATCATATGACCTTTTTGAAGGGTCACTTCACCCAAATAATAGCCATCTCTTCTCCCTTTACATGTGGTGGTATCTAGCCATGAGGATCATTTAGGTTTTATGTTTTGCAGGTTTTGCGATATCCATCTCTGCTGCCACCTGAATAAAGTGGATGCAGATTGAATTTTATTTGTGGTGCTCCTAGCATTCAAAAATCCCCTTGAGAAAATTGAAACAGCCATGACACCACAGTTTCTTCATCTAAACTTTTTTTGAAGATGACCCGTGGCTCTGCCCAGATGAGACTTTTTCAGATTTTTTTTTTTTGTTCGTTTTAAATTCAAATTTATAGAAACGTCACCAAGAGAGAGGAATCTGTGACAGTGACAAACTGAAACCCCAAGGGGCCTTATGAAGCCAACTCAATCTCCCCCTAAAACAGGGATGTGTTGTTCTTGCTTCTGACTGACTGTTGTTGTCTGCAGTCTTTAAAAAGCGCTGCATGTCTGCACACTTGTATTTATTCTACTTTAGTCCTCTGGGACTAAACTTCTACTGAGTAATGTTCAGTATCCTATTCATCCTCTATAGCAATACCTGTAAAATAATACATCTAGTGATATTCTACAGTACATTGTCTTAATATGAAAAAATTCCATGAAATGACCAAAACCAAAAATTAACCGATCCTACTACACTACACTGTGTATGTATCCAAAGCCTGATGTATCTTCTTCCTCTGTGCCATAGAGCTTCATTGTCATCCAGAAAGTATTCAAATGTTTGACTCAGTCCCACATACTCCAACCTGCTGACGGAAATCCCCATCAAATGCACTATTTCCTCCTGGGGTTTGTTAAAAGAAGTGTTTGTTAAAAACTGTGACCAGCTCTTTTAGGAAGTTACTGACCCTTAAAAAAAACAAAAAAACAATCTATTTATGAGCTGTTTTTAAAGATTTACGTCTTCAGTTGGAGCCAATAGGCTTGGGGCTGAGTGCCACAGCCAGGGAGTCAGAAAGTATGGAGAGATGGACTAACACATTGTTGGTTTTGGTCTTTTTCATGGATTTGTTGACAATAACAAAAATACAGAATATCACCAGCCTTATCCCTTAAATAATGAGTATTGGCAAGATACCTCTGGTAGTCTGGAAAACGTATAAGCAGCCCTTCAATAATTCTCATTTCTGAAAATAAATATTCAGTTATCCCAGATTTTTCCTGCGACTGACTAAGTGGATCACTGCACCTCAAAAGACCTGATGGCCATACAATTATTTATATTAGTGGGTTTATTGTACAAATGTTGTTTTACACTGACAAGAACAAAATAATGACACAATCATGGAACACTTCATTATTTTCAATCTTTTTCCAGATGTTTTTTAGCCAAACAAACACAAAAAGCGCTGCTCTTGGCAAGTATTGGATGGATTGCTAGGAAATGTTCCCTAGAAGATGACTTCTACTAACTTTAGGATCTCCTGACCTTCCATCGACTCTGTCCAGCAGGTCTAAGTTTTTACTAATGCAAAAATTCAGTTCATGACAGAACACCTCTAAAACTAATGACTGAATGCAAACGCTCCTCTTTAGATCTACAGGTGCATCTATTTTTTATGACAAGAGGAAGACAGAAATCACACAGCGATACTAAAGCTGAACCTTATTATCAATATAAAAGAGTTTTGCTTGCAGGTGATAATTACTGTCAGGGGACCTCCACATTCACCTTAATTCAGGGGATAAAGTGAAAATATTTACTAAATAAATAACAGAAACAGCAGATTTCGAATGTGATTAAAATCTGCAATGATGTCTGTAAATATTTAAACCTCTGGATGTCCTCCGCCAGCATTAGTCCTCTGAGCAGGACTCAATAATATTCCTGCAGCAGTGTGACCAAAATAACTTCTTTCTGTTTAAACATTGCATGTAGTATTTTAGATCAGAGATTGAAAATATTTTATCTGCATGGGACATGGGTTTGTCTGCAGGTTTAACACCCTGACAGACACTTGGTCAACGTAAAGCTTGAGTTCCTACCTTCCTACCCAAGTAGAGAGCAGTGCACCTTGCTTTTATATTATATATTTCTTCGTTTTTAAGGGTGTGTACCCCATGTTGAAATGTCCCTCTTCGTCGCTGTCTGTTTCTGCACCGTGTTTCATGTAGAGGAGAAGTGAGAGACAAAGGCAGTCGAGAGCTTCAAAGGCTGCGTGTGACATTTAGTGCTCAGTATCTTCAAAGACCAGGCCCTCTTTTGTAGTTCTTCTTCTTGTGTATAATTAATGTAGCCCTTCCTACGGATTTTCTTTCTTTTTACCTCCTTTTTTAGAGCTGGATTAGAACAGCAGATTAAGGGAGTGCACCTTGATTTTCAATTTGCACTCCGGGGACTTCAAACTGCAGCGCAGCTGATGAGGTTTTACCATCCGAGTGTGTCGTGGTAGAGAGGTTCTAGAGAGTCGGAGTGTGTAGTCGGTGTGGTCATATGATCAAAGATTGTTTTGTAACTAGAAAGTGTCAGGTTTAATGAAGAAGAAGCTGCATGCGTTCTGCAAAGAATCCATCCAGAGCGATTTTGGATTGACAAGAGTGTCATAAGTGCCCCAAAAAAGTACATGAAGAAGAACATTTCAGGCTGCATGTCTATGTTAAAGTGGCAATAGACATGTTTTTTGCTTTGACTTTTGGCTATAAAATAATGACAGCACCATCAGCATTTAGATTGGTTCCCTATAAGCTTCGATTTCACTGAAATTCCGTCTGCCTCCAGGTCGCGATCTCCCGGGAAAATGAAGGCTTGATTTACGGCACAGAGGAAGAGGATATCTCTTAAGTTGTGTCTATAATTATGAAGGTAATAGAATAATAACACGAAGGCTCCGTAGTCTGAACCAAGATGGCAAACTCCTAATTGCCACCCACATTGTCAACGGCAGCACATTACAGCTCCACCACTTCCGTTCTTACTTTTCACAATAAAAGACCTAGACCAACCCGGTACCACGCTTAAGTGTGTAATAGACCTGCCTGTCTACCAGAGGATAGTGTGTCAGTGTCACGTTTTGCCTTGCCGAGGCAAGAATATAATATGCGTGTATTAACGTGCAATAAATACCAGCAGGAGGCAACAAAACTACTCACATAGGTTTAGGAAATTTTCCTAAAGGCCAACCATGATGTTTTTCAGAAAAAACAGTATGGTTGGCCTTAAAATAAGTACAAAACTAAGTAAAATACGTACGGAAACAACGTAACATGTATGTGTGAAAACACATCACAAAAATAACTTACAAAATAAAACACCGGTCTCCCGGTTGAAAGTCCGGTGTTTGTTGGACCCATCCAACTCCTCTCCAGCCAACCATAAGCAGTCTCTCTCACTTTTTTTATTCTACATCACTAGCTCTGAGCATAGCATATGCTGCATTTACATTGCAGTCAGTACAGATTACATGGCGTTCAAATGACACGCCAAAAGGTGTTCTTTTTGCACGCTTTTGCCTTGCACATCATCGTGTCATTCTTTTTGTGTGACCGGGCTGCCTGGACATATACAGTAGCTATCCCCAGGTAGCAGAAATGTCGGACGGTGGAACAACCAGAGTGATGTTTACCTTAATTGTGGAAGAAAGAAGGAGAAAAGGGAGAGTGATAAAAAACGTTCTTTCTACTTGCAGCAGCCAGGCTACTACCGGTAGCCAGGTTGCTTACTGTGTTGTTGGTAGTTGCTCGACTCTGAAGAAAACAAAAGCGATGCAGTTGTCTTTGCGACGGCAACACCACAGTAATACAACATGGAAATGCTAGAGGGGGTTGTTATATAATTTGATTTCTGGGAAATGTATACTTAAATTTAAGATTAAGACAATGTAAGATGCCGGTTTTATGTCTATACTTACGCTTACTTATGCTGAACAGTGACATTTGACTAGTTTGCTTAATTATCATTGAAATACACCTTTAATACATAAAACATAGAAAGGAGCTATAGAGGCTAAATCTGGTACGTATGTCTTGTGTTTGACACGTATGTTTTTTATGCTTTAATGCGACAAAAAGTTCTACTAGATTGGAAAACATGGCCTATCTGTCACCCTGCAACCTGGAAGCCTGACTTATCATATTAACAGTATGTGATGATCCCTTACAAAGTCAATAAAATAGGAATAAATAAAAACTACTTAAATGTCTATCTTAAAGAGTAACTACACCCACGCTAATAACAGCATTTCACTGCAGTGTAGGGGTTGCTGCATACTCTGTCCCACCCTTTGCACTACAGCACAGTTTACTACTGTACATGTGCAACGCTGCATCACAGGTGGGTGTCGTACCGTAGATCACACCTGTCTACATTCACCTGTAGACATACATGAACCTTTAAACTCATAATAAACAGTGCAGCAGTGCTTTCCTCCATGCAAGATTTGGTGAGAAGTTGCACACTAACAAATACTTTCACAAATACATATTAAATCCTAAGAGTTAGCATTTGGAACTTGTGTTTCTGCCACTATGCTTTTGGCACATGTTTCAGATAATGTTATTTTGTGATTTTGGCTGAAAGGGAGTGTGAAAATCAAATTAAAACACAAAGCACATGGCAGTGTTAAAGAAAATAGTCCAAATCTGTTGTTTGCCCAAAGTGAGAGATGTTCTACAAAAGTGCAGTGTTACCATTCAGAGTAACGAGCTGACAAAGGCTTTGCTATATCCTGATACACTCTAGATACATGCATCAACTAAAGTGACCTCCTGTCCTCTTCATGGTAAACTATGAATATTCATCAAACATTAAATAAACCAAATCGCCCTCTCAGTATTTTTCGAGGCATCTATCTGTTGTAGACGTACACAGAGCTGAAGAATGAACCACAGTGTACATTACTGTGCTCATGTCATGTTAATGTGCCGAGTATTTCCCTGCTGGAAAGGGCAAGTACAGATCTGTCAGGAAAATTGAGAAGGTTGCATTTGCCTGTCAGAGTGATGGGGAGGAATTAATTATGTATTGACCGAAGAAAAAGAGAAGAACGTCAAAACGAGCTCAAACCTTGGAGGTCATAGTGTTGTAGCCAAAGCTGATAAAACACATGAATCTGAAATGATGTTTGTTCTACAATGAGATGTCCATCATTTGAAAGAAATGACACCCCAACAAAATCCCTGTTGGCACAAAATGAAACCAAATATTGGAGCAGTTTAAAGAGTAATAATATCTTTCAAGCCTTTTCAATTTGCGAAATGTTAACAGTTTTATAAACAGGAAATTCTGCAGAAGTAGAAGTGACACCCAAAATCTTTTTTTTTTTTTTTTATATTAAAGGACCAGTGTGTAAGTGTGTAGGATCTATTGGCAGAAATGGAATATAATATGTTTAAGTATGTTTTCTTTAGTGTATAATCACCTGAAAATAAGAATCGTTGTGTTTTCGTTAGCTTAGAATGAACTGTTTATATCTACATAGGGAGCGGGTCCCTTCTCCATGGAGCCAGCCGCCATGTTTCTACAGTAGCCCAGAACGGACAAACCAAACACTGACTCTAGATAGGGACATTCGTGTTTTCGTGTTTTCGTTTCGCCACCGTAGTTCTCCTACATGCTTGGCACATGGGAGGAGTTTCAGTTGGTTGCAATCTGCAACGTCTCCACTAGATGCCGCCAGATCCTACATACGGCTCCTTTAAATACTCACCCCTGTCGGTTTCAAGTAGTTTCCTCATTGGCGGAAAACAGTGAGTGTGAATTCAGCAACCGGAATAAAACGTTGGCATTCTGCAAAACATGGATGCGTCGAATCTTGACATTTCTGAACCAAAAATATATTTCATATCAACATTTCTAATTACGTGTGTATCAACATTATGTTTGAACTGCTCATGGTGCTTTCGGCATTTCAAAACTGCATTCTCAGTTGCGTTTAGGTTTAGGCAACAGAACTACTTGGTTAGTTTTAGTAAAAGATCATGGTTTGGGTTAAAATAATATGTGGTAACTATGGTTTCACATGGGACACGGACATTGGTCTCCTGGGTGAAAGGTTTGTGTTTGACCCATCCATCCACCCCATCCCTATGCACTTAACAATTTGTAATACGTCAAAAACAAACGTAATCAGGGAGAAAACACGTTTCCTCGAAACATAATTGACAATACGGTTTTGTAATATGGCAATGTACATTTTAGGAGACCACGCTGAATTCAGCTTGTTGAAATTAACTCCAACTGTGATGAAGTTTTTAAGGCAGAAAAAAGTGTAACGAACTTCTTTTTCTGTGCATACACACGGAAGCTCTTTATATTTGTCTCTATTTTGGCACAAACACAAGTATGTAGAACAAACTAGAGAAGGTCTTTAAGCTGAAAGAGTTGTTTCAGAATGTTCTACCACTTCTGTGAAGGACTAAGTTAATAACTGTGTACAGCCACCTATCAGAATACAGGAGGAGAGTGCTTGATGCTCAAATGATGGCGTATTCCTGTAAGCATTCATTTGGTGATTTGAGTGTCAAAAGTTGTCTTGACATCCACCTGGTTGAAAATGAAAGTTTTCTGGTGTCTTTGTTTGTGTGAAGCAGGGAAGGCTGGTCTCATACACTGTTCATAGCTATACCTACGAAAGGTAATGCACTGTAATTTTTGTATATCCCACAAAATCAATTTGTATGTAATCCACATAATCGTGAACTGCAGGAAATATAAAGAGTGGCAAACGCTGCATGGGGAGGAGGTCGGGGATGGGTGGGTCTAAAAATAGGAGACTGGTGTTTGTGTCCCGTGTGAAACCAGAAGTCAACGTTGGTTGATATGTAACGAAAGTTACGTACTTAAGTTACGCCACTTCCAGAGTTATTTAAAGCCAAACCACGATCCTCTCCTTAAACTAAGTGGTTTTCTTGCCTAAGCCTAAGGACGTGGTTTCCTTTGAAGATGGAAGTTTATTTTGAAAAGACTGTATGCATGTAACAAGCGGAAGTTGACAGGTGTTGCTGGACATTCGTAGGAAAACGAACGTAAAAGGAGGAATAACTTTTTCATAAGATATCATGCAATCTGTTGTATGAGAGTACGTTAAGCAGTGCCTTACTGCATGTTGAAATATAGTCATTTAAATACTGTTGAGAAACAGTTAATGTAGCTTTCTGGGATCGCTCTAAATTATGCATTTATGGATGCATTTTGCAATAGGACAGAAAATGGATAGCGTTAGAAAAGACTACGGTACATACATCTTAAAAGAACATTTATGAAATCACTAAACACTTTTTAGAGAACTCGGAGTTTGAATCTTTCGATATGTCGTGATTTGATTCAAAACGATCCTTGATTCAAAATCGATTCTCGATTCAGGACATAGGGGTGCTAATTCCAGGTTCTCCTCCAGACCGCTGTGCGCTAATACAGGTGGTGTGGCAAATTATGGCAAACTAAGCAGAGTAAAGTGTGCTTAAGATTGATGTAAGATGGAGTTTTAATGTTTGAAGAAGTTATATCAACTGATTGCAATAATTTAAATACACAAAGACAAGCTTAAGACAAATGGTAACATGTATTCATGCTAAACTTGTACTAATAAACACTTTTTACTAAAATGTTTTAATATTTCTTAATTCTTAGTGACCTCAAGAATAACAAGTTTAAGTTATATAGAAAATAAAAAAATGCTGCCTGTTACATAAATACAATTGGTTGCTGCCTTTTTATTTCTGAGAAACTTGCCAATTTCAAAACTAATTGTACACAAAATAACCCTGTAAAACTGGTATTTTGTGTGACTTTTCAGCAAATCACACAGTAATGCTTGACACAACTTTGACTTGGTGTTGATTACTGTCCATGAGTAGCAATATCTAGGTTCTTTTGTAGAAAAAAAAGGTTTTAAAAATGTTTTTTTGGAAGTTGTGAATCGATTGGGAATCTTAGAAGATAAGATTCTTACATGAATTAATTTTTCCCCCCACCCCTATAGAGAACCACTTTTCTACTCGGATATTTCTCTCTGTCTTTAAATGAAAGTGTAGTTGGACGTTATTGCATGTACTATACTGTATTATGCATTTTTCATTATTCTTTACGCTGTCACATATGTGTACTGTATACTGTGAGTCTTATTAGAAATGTGAAAAAAAACTGCTGAACTAATACTAGCGCTCCACTGAACACGGCAGACTGATTTGCATCTCTTAAATTACATTCCTGACATATGGCTTCCTGCAGTAAAGTCAACAATGTAATAGGCCGGCAAAGGTCAGGGTGCTAACTTGCCTACATACTGGAGGGTGGGTGGGTTTGATGTTGGGAAAGCTTCTGTCTAAAGACTTTGTCTAATTCTACTTGTCAACACCCAGGTGAGAAAATCACTGCGACGGTAATAAGATTGAGGAAAGTGTTGCATTAGCACCTTGAAGTGTAAATAGCTTCTTATATTGCCTATTAGACCTAGATAACCTGGCAATGTGGAAGGTGATGATGGTGTTGTGTGCACGTGTGTGTGGGTGGAGGGAGTTCACAGGAAAGCATATTAGCTGTGTCAAAACAGTCAGAAAAAACAGCAACTCCAGAGAATATAATTAGGAACCGTTTTTTCTTTCCCTCTGTCTGTTTGTGTTTTAATCTGCTAGTGATGAAAGACGGGTTATTTGTTTCTTCAGCTGCACACTCGGTGCAATATCCTGTCGCCCTGGCTGCCTGCGAAAGGAAATATCTGCCATCCATCCCCTCCCCTCCCCTCCTCCCCTCTCCTCTCTCTTCTCCTCTGGGTTTTGCATTATAAAGAGATTTCATCTCATCCACCTTTAGCCAGGTTTTGCCTTTGATATTATTTATTAGCGCCGGTATTGAACAGTTCACGGAGCTAACACCTTGAATGGGCCCCATCGTCGTCTTCTCCCCACAATCAATACTGTTTCACATTACATATACATCAGCTCAGAGTGCAATATCGCTCGCTCTCAACCTGCGGCCTAATTAAAAAGATAAGCGGCTCCGTTTGAAGACTGCTTTAATAGGCCGCTGCCTTGTTTCGAGGCGTGAATATTGAATAGAATCATGACTTTGCTGGAGATTCAGTTCATTTTGTACAGATTACTCTGACATGATGGAGGGTTTGAATCTATGGATGGTGTCAGGCCAGGATCACATGGAGCCGCTCTGCTTGGTTCATATTGCTTTACTGTGTGTTACCTGCGATGTGATGCATAATCAGGACTTATGGTCCATAATATGGACTTATGTTATAACCTATGATCTAAAAAAACCCTACACAAGCATGGCTGTATACATTTACATGTTAATTTAGCTTGATGTCTCTCACACGATGTCTCCTACTTCGATTAAACATGGGGAAGATGCATCCAGGCACTGTAGTCTGACAGGGACACTGTATTTAAAAGGCAGACATAGTAAACACAAAACTGTAACTCTATGCATCAACTTTTCATGCCGTGGTCAAATTTGGCACAAACGTCCACTTAAAATCTAGGATGAACTGATAAGAATTTGATGGTAAAAGGTCAAGGTCACTGTGACCTCACGTCCATCCCATTCTCGTGATATCTCAGTAACGCCTTGAGCCTTCACATTTGGTACAACGTCCACTTGGATGCAAGGATGAACTGATTAGAATTTGGTCATCAAAGATCACTGTGACCTCACAAATCACATTTGTGGCCTTAACTTAAGAATGCATGTGCTAATTATGACAATTTCACACAAATGTCTAATAGGATAAAATTATTAAGTGATGACATTTTGGACAGATATGACTGTGAAGTTCAACTTGACTGGTTGGTGGAGGCATACAACTGTGAGGCGGTAATTCCAGTTAAAAGTTACTACGAGGAACTTTAATTTTGTGTTGATTTTGGTGGTCCCTGTGGACAAAAGCAGTAGTGTTTCCGAGCACCAGAGTCCCTTCAGAAAAATTCTCATTTTACTGCAGCAGGGTCTGACAGTCTACCCCGTGCAGTCCTGGTTCTGGTTCTCCCATGCCTCCATTCCCTCCAGCGGGCCCAGCAATGCGGCCTGGGCCTCCAGCAGCGTGGTGTCGGTGTTGGCTCCCAGCGGAGCAGCGAGGTGAAGCTCTACAGAAGAGCAGTGAAGCTGGATCTGGGTCCGTCCGCAGCGGGCTGGTCGCTGCCGGAGGCCCTGCTGGAGGCCCTGCTGGAGTCTGAGCTGAAGGAGTTTCTGGTGAACCTCCGTAAATCATTCCATCTGATTTTGTGGGGAATCAACCTGATGACAGGCATTAAGAATAACTATATAGAAGTAGCCAATCTTCTTCTTATGTAGGTCATGTAGAGGCATCAGTATTAAATAGACACTGTCTCATAACCAATTAAAAGTTCCTCAGAGTAACTTTAAATGCAGGATTTATGGGCGAGAGTTTAACTTTGTTACACTGCAGTCATTATACAGTATAAGGTAGGATTACTTGTTTGATGACAAACTGATTTTTTATTAAAATCAAATCCATTAAAAACCTGATAGATGGAAGGATATGAATAGCTGGATATGTAGGCGGGTGACTCAGTCTGTCAGCCAGTTCAATCAGTCTCTTTTGATAAAAGCTTTAACTGTCATAGAAACGCCGGCCTCGACTCACATTGTTGTACGGCATGATGTAAATGTAATGTTAATGTTAGATACCAAGCCTTCCTAGGGTGCTCTGCTGCTTGTTATACAACTTCTCTCTGGACTGGCCTTCATGTGGAGGAAGAGGAGTAGAAGGAGAGCTAATTGAAATTGTAAAACTGATAAAAGAAACTTGATTTTGTCTGAACTGACAAAAAATTGTATATGCTTCTTAGACCTTGATTGAAGGTTAGATGTGACGTTAAAGGCGTTGTGCCTAGACAAGAGATTCTCACACTGAAAACACAAAGTCATGATTTCTTTTTTAGGCATCAGAGTGAGTCGGGTGGGGCAGATGTGTGCAAGGAAAGAGCAGAGGGATGAGGGAAGATAAAGCAGGATGTCAGTCAGCAGATACTGTGGTTTCTCCACTGGCATTGGATCTTGGTGGAATTTAAACCAGCATCCTTGATTGTTTACCTGCTGTGCTTCACATGTAATCTGACTGCAGTCCAACAGCAGACATTTAAAGTACTCATTCTCCAGGGAAAAAAAACAAAGGGAGCCTCAGCCTCCATACAGCATCAGCATCAGCATCAGGTGCGTGTGAGTGAGACAGATATTTGGATCCGCCACCGAAGCCACATTCCTCCAGACGCGTGGCCAGGCCATCGCATCCCCGACCACCAGCTGCTGAGAAAGAGAGAGCTGCCTGACACACACAAACACACACACAGGCACACACATTTTCACTGTACCATTACGGCTTCCTGTCTTTTCACCAGCCCAATGCACACACACACATGCACAACTCCTCCTCTCGCTCCACTGCTGGCTGGCATGGGACCAAGTCCTGCATAATGGCTCTGCCAAGGCAGATATGTTCACCAGTTAACTGGCTGCTGCCATCACCAGCCACCTCCAACAGCAACACACACACACACACACACACACACAGAAAGAGTGTCTGCTGTCATATATATTGTCATATCTAACTATGGGGATATCTGTCTGTCTGTCTGTATGTTTTTTGCATATCTCTAAAACTGTTCATCCGATCTACTTCACACTTGGCGGGTGTATTGCTGGGGACAGAAGGACGTGCTTTGTCGAATTTGGTGCAATTTGGACATGCGACACGTTCAGTATTAATGAGCATCAAATAAACAAGCTATCGGCACTCTGTGCAGCAGCGGGGGCTTCAAGGCTCTGCAGACTGAGTCCAGCATGTCATCCGCAGCGGGCAAACTGGGGCTCATTGACTGCAGTTCGCTTTTGCTGCTGAATGCTGGATATACTAACGTTACAACCAAACTCTTTTTCACTTCCCTGGAGTCAACGAGCACCAGTGCAGGAACAGCGCCTCTCTGCCATTGCAGCTCAAATTGTGTACGTTTTTGCCATACTAACTTATAATGTTGCCGGCAAAATCCCTCTGCTAATTAAATCCATGCTCTACTTTGTAGCTGCGCAGTATGTCATAGCAAGCAACTAAAGGCCCTTTTCAGACAGGTTTGAGCTGCACTCGCTGCTGGGTTTGTGTGCGTTGCGCCCAAAGTTCAAGGGCGCAGTGTGCTGTGCTGTACCTATGCTTTGCTTTACGCAGCAAAAAGCTGTTGTGGTGCGGCGGTGCAAGCCATTAGAAATAATGGGTTTCAGAGCGCTATGGTGCCGTTGTCGCATAGTGTCTGTAAGGGCCTTAATATGCCTATTTGGAAATTAATACATCCAAGTATATTTCACTGGTATTTCTGACGACAAGTAGCCGGACTTGGGTGTGTTCTTTTCCCGTGAACTAGACTGTATTTCACTGGTTTCTGAGTAGCCGCGACTGGGTGTGTGACGCAACTATGTCATGGCAGGTGTATTGCTGAGGACCGAAGGGAGGGCAGAGTTGATGGTGAAGTTGTTTGTATGAGCGGTTCTTGAGAAAGCCACAAGCAGCAACACTACAGGCCAAGCAATTGACCCATTCTGAACAGGCATGTTTTGCACGGACACTGCATACAAAAGGAGCACAAGCAGTTCTTTGCTGTATTTTCTAATTGAGATAGAAAGCTGTATTTGTCATTTATCATTTGTTTTTTACAAGACACATTTTATTTTTGTCAAAAGAATAGCCGTTTGCAGCACACGTGGAAATCAGTTGTCAGATGTGAACACACGGTCAGGTTTTGTATCAGAAACCAAGAATGTTCTACCCTGAACTGAGCTTCCTCCAAGACTCTGCCAATCAAATGCTTTAGCTTTTGCTCAGGGTTGGGGTTGAGGGCAATATAAAAGTCAGTCAGAAAGTAGTGAAAAGCTCCTTTCTGAATTCACCATTGTCAGGAGCTTTGACAAACTGTCAAACTGACAAACCAACAAACTGACAGTCAGGCTTGTTTTATCGCTCAGGTGTGCAGAGGTGTGGAAAAACACCTTGGAAATTCCTTTCACACCATTCCTCATGAACCTATTTCCTGCTCAGTTTTATGACTCAAAAGACAAACACAGCAGGTACCTGTAAATGTGATTTCTTTTTGTAGCATATTTATTGATCTCTCTGTTACTGCCTTACTTTCAAGGGTCACCACTGCCCTCAATCATATATATATATATATATATATATATTATACAGTATATTTGACTTTAGGGCAGGGGTTGAGGTAACAATCCTATAGGAGATGACAGCATAGGTCGCCTGTTTAAACACGTAAAACAACTTTTGCTTACATATGACATCTTGCATAGTGCCAATGACTGTTCTCTCCGAACAAAGAAGAGCAGTGGTCAGTTTTTGAAGTGACAATATGTTTAGGTTCAGTGGCAAAGGTGGAACACATGATGAAGTTTTATCTAACAGATTAAGATCAGGATTCGCGTCCTGTCTCTTCTCTTACCCACGAATGCAATCTTTTTTTAATTATTAACCAAGTATTTTAGCTGCTTATACTTAACCTGATTTGGCAGATTAAAAATCTCACATATGAGGGTCGTTTTGACAAATGACCTGTCTTGTAGCACCTGTCATGTAACATCAGTGTTACCGATAAAATCGGACATTTTACAAGAAAAGATGACGCTCAATATCTGTAGAGTGCTTACTTAATCTTTACTGTTGGGTGGCTGTGTGTCTCGCCTCTCCGGTCGAGCTTTCGTTGCGGGGATGCAGCAGGTTTCCACCTGGCGCCGCTGCGCCATGCACACCGTCTGTGACCACTCCGTCCTCCGCACAGCGATGGTCTCATTAACGGTATGGTTCCCTCTGAGCATTGGTTTTAAATCGGAAATATTGCCAAATAGGCGCTTTTGCCTTTCGCTTTGACACCAAATCCTCCGCCATCGTCTGGTCTGTCAACTCTCTCACGTCCCGTGTTTGTGAAATCTGACTCCTGCTGTACAGAGCAGACACTTTCACTTTCAGATTGTAACGTCCGTCATCCGACTATGTATTGATAACACGGCGCTGATACGCGACAATGAACTAAATGGGTTTTATTTCTATTAAAAAAACAAAACGACAATGGGGGCGATGGGCAAGTAATGTAACCGGTGTCTTTCCGGGGAGGCTGAACTCTGGGCAACATTTTCCCCAGGCACAGCCACTAGCTCTTTAAAGTATGCTAAAGCTTCTAGTTGTGGCCAAAGTGTGTCAGCTAAATGACCTGCATGTAAAGAATACATTTAGGGTTGCAGTTGTTATTTTCGTCATTGCAGACGGTGTAATGCTGTCTCCTCTGACACTGCTGACACTTCTACAGCCTCCTGATAGAAATGTAAACTGTCTGCAAGTTGTTGCACAGGTCACGTCGTTATTCTGCCCAGCAGACGTTTTAGAGGTCAGGAGGTCAGGGAGGAACTGCCTACATGCTAGATAAACTTCCCTTTAATGCCCTGAGATCAAACCCGTTAAATGAGGTTAGCCGCTGGGTCACGTTTGCATTCCCTTCGCCGTCCATGTCGCGACCGATGGAGACCCTCGGATTTTCCCAGAGTCTCTCCCAATGTGAATGCGATATTGCCGATTTTCTCCAGGGTCACGGATCAGGAAGCATCAGCTCTGCGCTCCCCCGCCACGGGGAGGGGCGAGTTACCGGCTGCCGTGGCTGCGTGGTGGGTGCTGGATCTTGACGGACACAGTGTGTGATTTGCAGCGACAAGCGGAACAAATGTCGGTAATGAGGTCACCTTGGGCTCCAGGTCTGCGTCCGACTTTCAAGCCTGATCTCTCTCTCTCTATCTCTTATATATATATATATTCACACACACACACACACACACACACACACACACACACACACATGCACCACTCCAGGGGAAAATCACAAGGCATTCAGAGCCATCTGAATGAAAATGAGACGGTTAAGAAGCAGGAAAAAGATGAGTGAAAGTCAAAGTCAAGCAGATCTGCCTACCTGTGGATGTTTTACTTTTTAAAGAAATTACGTTTTTCCTTATAGAAATAAGACAGTATACCTATAATATAGTCATTAGAGGAAAACAAAAGGCAAAAGACTTGACAATAAATGTAAAAAGTGCACTATGTACAAACAAAACTCAATAAACAGATGATGTATAGGTGTAATATACATAATCCATCTTTAACATACTTTTTTACAAGCTTTAAAGACTTTAGAGGATAATCCCAGTTTATCATGACTTCTCATTGGTCTCATTTTCATAACGTTGGTAAATACAATGCTATCATAAGCAATAGAAACAATAGTCAAAGTGATTGCAAAGATCTGGGAACATGGTGACATCCCTAAAAAGAAGTCTGGGAGGGCAATTAGACAGTCAAACAGCTCGTAAACAAACCAGATTATCTAAGGGTGCTTTCACAAGCCAACATTGAGTCCGTTTTAATCAAACTCTGGTGCGGTTCGTTTGGGCAGTTGTGAACGCAGTAATCGTACTCTGGTGTGGACCAAAACAACTGGACCGAGACCGCTTGTGAGAGGTGGTCTTAGACTGTTTCCAAGTGAACTGAAACGCAGGCTGCCTGTGCAGGCATTTGTTGAGATGGACACAGGTAAACAACAGGTTAACATGAGTGAGAGAAAACTGATCTGGACTCCTGCAGAAGTCTGATGTTTGCTTGACATCTGGGCCGAAGAGAACATACAGAATATGCTCAATAAAGTCAACAAAAATAGTGACGTTTATAAAGTCATTGGAGATAAACTGGAGGCGAAGTGTAGAGTAGATAAGTGCCGAGTCAAAGGGAAAAAACTTTGCCAACAATAAATTAAAGTCTTTGATTCTCTGCATAGAAGTGGCAGCTCTCGAGACGGAAAAGATCATTTGCTGAGGGGTGCATGAAGGGGCGTTTAACGTTCTTATTTGGTCCGCTTTAATTTGTGCACTGCGAAACCGAACCAGACTAAATAGAAAACAAACCCTAAAGTATCTCTTTCCCTCTGATTCGGACTAACCAAGCAGACTTGTGAAAGCGCCCTAAAGCACTTTATTTGGAGGTAAAAATGAAAGTGAGCTAAATATCTGCTCTAATCCTTTATTGTACAAGAAAACTGCACAACTAATGCAAGTATAGTAGGATTGCTATGCAGCCTCAGGCAGCATCATCACAATGTGTTTTTTGCGTTTCCATCAACTGCAACCTTCAAAATGGGACAAACATGGAAAGAGAATTTGTTTTCACAAGAAATCCAACACTCTACCTGATAGAGACTTTGTGCAGACACCACAGATTAGAACGATTGAATTTATTAGATTTTACGAGTTTACAGATTAATGAAGGAAGTAAAATATTTCACTCAGAACATCGAAATATCACATATCTATGTTATCATTCACTATCATCATTATTCCCGACAACAAATCAACTACATGTCAGTGCATATGTATTTCATATTTCAATGTGTGTCTGTGTATCTGTGTGTGTTCAAACCACTGTAAGTGTGCCTGAGTGTGCATTTTTGTTTCTTTCTGGTTGTGACATGCTTGTGTGTGTGTGTGTGTGTGTGTGTGTGTGTGTGTGTGTGTGTGTGTGTCTGTGTTTGAGAGAGACGGAGCAGACCTCATGCACACAGCTCAGTGTCAGATCACATAAGAGGACTTGCTCGCTGAAGGGCAGATTGAAACCAGAAGCTTCTCGGCAATCAAACAACAGTCGGCTCTGAAAAAGCAGCAGAGGAGAGAGAAACAACCTTTGATAATTCCTGTTTCTGCAAACCACATATACGTTGAATGTGGACGTTTTTGCATTTGTCAGAGCAAGTGACATAGTACAACGAGTGACCGTTGTTGAAAGTTATGTGGTATAATAATGAGTATAACAAGCAAGTCCTCTAAAGGCGGGTAGGAGTGGCGGTGGATGGGTCACAGGACTTTCAGCCAGCAGACCGGGGTTTGTGTCCCTATGAAACCAAAAGAAAACGTTGACATTACGCTTGCTACGTAACATTATGTAAGAAAGTCTGCTAAGGGGCAGTTTTTAATTATTACACTAGTTACGTTTTTACGGTTGTTATGCTACATTGTTATGTTATTATTTTAGCACAAAACCATAATATGTTTTTTCTAACCTTAACCAAGTAGTTTTTTGTTACCTAACCCAAACCGATTGTTTCTCAACGTTAACCACGTGGCATTGTGTGTTTCTAAGAGCGTGATGCGAGGCTGATATTTATGAAATGTTTATTTTTGCTCAGAAACATCGACAATCAACGTATCCCGTGGTTTGCAGAAACTTACAATGCCAACATTTTTTCTGCCGACTGGGTTGGAAATACTTGTTTCATTCACAATTAAGGTTCAAATTCTTAACTTAAGTCTTCCTGACTCCCTTTTGAAAAATCTGCGTGCACAATAAAATACACTGCAGTACATTGATATTAGAAACTACGCCCTCCTAAATAGCTATAGTTAATCAAACTATTTCTGTCACAGAAACTGTGGCCTATATGCAGGGCCACTGAACACTTAACAGGTGTTCCTGTTTTTTTGTCCACCTTGGCTCAGCTGTGTCAAAGCTCTCATTATATGTAACATGAAAATCAACAAGATGAGAATCTGTAATATCTTGTACATTTAGTGTTAGTAGTTTCAACCCGTTAATCAGAATTTTTACTTTCTTACTTCCAGTTCTTCTAAACTTTAATTTGATTTCAACCTATTCTTTTCCTGTAATTACTGTAGGTCAGCTTTGAGACAAAACAGACTGAAATGTAAACGCATGAATGAATGGATAGGCAGCACAAGTCGGGTTCAAAGAGATACTCCATCTGTCTTCTAAATGACGGGGCATTTAGAGAAAATATATCCTCCCAATCATGATTATAGGGGGAATTATGGAAATGCTGTAGTGATTGTGTATTGGTTGTCTCGCCTACTTAACTTTGCACTTTTTTCTCTGCAGCCTAAGAACAACTGTAAGATGTTAAATATGTAGTCTGAAAAATTGCACTCATACTTTGGGAACATGCAGTATTTGCTTTGGATGCACTGATGCATAGACATCAGTAACGGCATAGAGATACAGTAAAGACAAGATATCATTACAAATTAACGAACAGCATGGGTTTGAGTTTTTAGAACTATATGTGAGAGTCAAGTAAATGATTTCAATGTGATTCTTTTGATACTTGAATGCCACTGTCATGTTTACCAGTCTTTCATTCAGTAGTGATTGGTGCCTTAACTACTGATTAGTTGCATAGATTTTTACCAAGTAATTTTAATGTGTAAATGTAAAAAATGAGTGGAAAACAGTGACATATAACTCTTTGTCTATTACCAAAATGATTATCTTTTAATAGATTAATCCACAAAACACCTTCAATTCCACTGTTGTCTTTTAAGTTAGATTTATAGTGCAGATCAGGAGTTGTGAAGTTTTAATTGACCTTTACACTGTCCAGCTGTACATCAATGTGCCTCGTCTGTCTGCACTAGTTAGTGATGTACAGTACTACGTTTCTCCCAGAGTGCCTTCCCCCAGCCCCAAAAGAGAGGATTTTGTATTTGCTCTCAATCAGAGGTGAATTTATGAGATTATGAATTATAATTAGCCATGTGAACTTGTGATTATGTCTCAAACACAAACTACAGCCTGACTTCTGGTATGTTGGGCTGCTGTGGGTGTAGTATTTCTGTTTCCTCTTCTACAGTGGATTTCCTTCTGTATGACTGAATATTGGCACATAATGGTGGTTCTATGAATATGCTGTTTCTCAGTTCTGATGGACTGACAAAACCTGACAGTTGCATGTTTTAATGTGCGTACAAAACAAAAGGACAACGATTTTATTGCCACACTTTATTGGTGTGAATTTCTTTGAGTTGAGTTTTTTTCAATTTTTTCAATGACTGTTTTCAATCTCACCACTTCTAGAATTCACTCCACATTCTGTCTGAACGCACCCTCACAGGCTGGTCTCATACACTTTTCGTAGCTATACCTACAAAAAGTAATGCGCTGAAATTCATGTATATCCCATGAAATGAAATGATGTGTAATTGACGTGATCGTGAACCAGGAAATATAAAGAGCGCCGAACGCCGCATAGGGAGGAGGTTGGGATGAATGGGTGGGTCAAGAAGTACCGGACTTTCAACCAGCAGACCGGCGTTCATGTCCCGTGTGAAACCAGAAAAAAATGTTGATTTATTTGTCACGTAAGTTATGTACTTAAGTTACGCCACTTAACCGTTATTTGAAGCCAAACTATGATCTTTTCCTAAACCTAACTAAGTCATTTTATTGCCTAAACCTAAGGAAATTGTTTCCTATGAAGACAGGCGTTTATTTTGAAAAGACTGTATGCATGTAAGGAGCGGAAATTGACACGTGTTGCTTGACATTCGTAGGATAACGAACGAAAAAGGAGGAATAACTTTTTCCTACGATATAATACAAACCGTTGTATGAGAATACGTTGACCCTCATGCCTAATTTATAGGTCTTAAGAACAGCTTGCGCAGAGCCGCAGAGATATGCCGCGCACCTACCACCTACCACCTACCAACCAAGTCTGATTGGACATCAGAGTCGGGAGTTGGGATTTTGATAAACTACAATGGCCAGAACCAAGTTGACTGCGACTGAATGAAAAACCGCCCCCCGTTACAGGCCGTGGCTGACTTCAGAAGTCCACCAAGCTGCTGATACGCAAGCTGCCCTTCCAGCGCCTGGTGAGGGAGATTGTTCAGGACACCTGACAAAGGATTTGAACCACGGGTCCAAATCAAAAAGAAATGACATGCTACGCGCAATCTGCCACAGTATTATATATGCCTGGCGCATGCAGAACGCATAGGTGCACAGCCACAGAAGTAAAAATCAGGCATCAGACCTCTGATGTTACATATATTTGGGATTTATCACAGGATAAGTTAAAATGATACACCACCAATCAACAAACTTGGCTTGTTTCCTTCCTTTAAATCCATCTGTGTACTGTAAACTCTACCTCTACCCGCCTCTCCGTCTTCCTTCAACATAGAAAAGGTATTATTGATGGTGAACTCCTTCATCCCTGTACCTGTTGTTGACAGTCAATACCTCAGAAATTGCTTGGCCCTGCAGGTGAAAGCCAGGCCTTGGATACACTGAAGGCTCCAGGGAGGAGGAATATCTGCCTCTTATCCTTTGAATCTGTCCCACAGATGTAGCTTCTGAGTGGGCGCTGGCAGCGTAATGCCAGTTTACCCACCGGTCACTTCCCCGGCTTTTTTTAAAGTCTGCTAGCGATGCAACGAGCCAAGGCTTTGGCGTGTTGTTTTTTATTTGCCGGAGGCTGCCCTTTATTTACAAGCTAGACTCTATCGCTCGGGCTCCTGAGGGGGACCGCCGGTGCTCGGTACCTCTCCCAACACCTCCTTCCCTCCCTCCGCCGCCTCCTTCTGCTCAAAGTCATCTGGCATTTCTCCAAAGCTGAGCCATCCTCTCCCAGCAAGAGTTCATTATTATTGATAATATCATTGTTGATATTATTATTAGTAGTAGTAGTAGATGTACAGTAGTAGTAAGGCAGCTTATTTTTAACCTCTACTGTGCGATAGAGCCACAGCTTGTCAGATTTCAGGGTTTGCTGTCGAATTTATCGCTTTACCAGATTTTTTTTTCCCGCCTGGATTGTAATTAGGAGCGGTGGGACAAGATTGCTTGTTTGGCAAGGATAACGTCTTGATGTGAAAGGCTCTCTTATCGTGGATTTACCCATCAGGCCACTGTGCCCCCAGGCTGTGTTGATACCGTGATGTGTGCACTCTGCTGCCGTCCTGCTCGGTGGTTTGTCTGATGTGGCCATCACTGAGAGAGGCTCGCTGCAGGCAGCAGATGTGTCTGTAGAAGTGAAAAGTGGCAAAAGTCGTTTCCTTTCTTTTGACTTATTTCTTTAACCGCTCTTGCACATATTTTCTCAGAGGGTCAAAGAAATGTCTGCCGCACCTGTTGTGAGGCTGATGTCACTGTCTGGTTCATAAAAGGATGGATGGCCTTCGAGGAGTGATCTTTGTAAGGCAACAAAAAGGCTTTTCTCAATGTTTTATTTTTAGGAAACATAACATTAATTTTGTTTTTTATTCTTAATAACCAACCAACCAATAACCCCATAAATCAGTTAGCCTTTATTTAATAAGATGTTTTTTAAGATTCATGTCAATGCAAAAAATACTGTTCTGATAGTAAACAGGCAGATAAACACAATGACTCCAGCTACAACAGTACATTAATGAGAAATGCTCTCTTCTCTTGTGTTTTATACCTGTCGACACATACACTTATCCTGATACGGTACCCCTTCAATCATTTGATAACTATATCAAGCCAAGTGAAGTGAGCGTTAATACATCTTGAACGTACACTGTGCATTGTGTCAAGCATGGTAGCCTCAGTATCTGTGAGGTCAGCCCTCTCTCCCTCTCTGGGATCGCGTGTAAAGATGCCGACACGCTCGACCGGGCGTGCGTGTCTATTTTGTTTATCCTCTCAAGGTGTAACTTAGACTGAGTAATGTCAATGCAGTGTCAGCTGTACATTCTTGCAATGAGGCCTGAATTAGGATGTGTATAAAAGCAAGTGGAAAAAAAATCTGTGAATGTTGTGAGATAATTATGACCTCCATTAAGGAAGTTAACCAAAACCTATTGTGTGTATCCTTGAGCTCTGAAAGAACGCATTCCCTTCCGCTGCTCTTTTAAAGTATTTTGAATCTCGTATTGTTGACATCCATATTGACTGGCTAGCAGCCTTCTTCTTCTCTGCCTTTGCCAGCACATTGCTGCCTACCTGGCGCATGGCTGCCACCTGTAGATGAGTGGAATAGTGTGACACCATTGGCAGGAATGTGTATGAGTGCGCTCATGAGACAAAGAAAGTGGGGCCTTACTAAAAATTGCTCCATAGGGGTCTCATGGATTTCTTGTGGTTGAAAGCTCCTGAAAAAGCTAGTAAGAGGACTTTAAGTTAGCATGTGTTGTGGTGCAGACAGTGCCACCATGTGGCCATTAAATAAGCACTTTGTCACACATGTTTTGGCTTTTTTTTTCTTGGTTCAGCACATATCTATCCATATTGACTGAGCCCATTTCCGCCAGCACAGATTTTCTGCCATTTATAATTTCCGTGCACTACTTTACCAGTCATCCTACAAATTTGATCAAATCACCATATTTGATACTGACCCCCGCATGAAGACACCTGGGCCACCTTCATTCACAGATGAAGACCATGACATGCTGTTGAAAGCTCTGAGTTGAAATGATTTTAAACACTCTTTAGTTGTTTTTTGATTCCATGTCGTTTTAAGTAACTCTTGAGCGCATCGCACGGATGCAACCAAATTCTTATAACAAGTTGACAACTGAGTAATCCTGCAAAATTTGATCGCACTATGAGTCACCCTTGTACTGAAATTATTCCAAAAATCAATCAATGATTGTCTTTCACTGTGTGTGGTTTGATACAAATATGGAATCAGGTGCAGGCTAACAGCATATTCTAATATTGAAATAATATTTTTAGTGCAGCCTATCCGCTCTCTGAACGCTTTTAGTTTACAATGCTGCTGGTTATAGAAAACCAGCAAGTAACTGCTCTCTTATCCTCTTGTATTGGTTGTCTTGTGCCAGGGTCAGTTTTGCTGCATGTTTTACCAATATTTCCTCAACAAAAGCAGCACTTTTTTGTCATGGCCTCCCGTCGACACAAATCCAGGAGAAGCAGCCACGGCGTGAATGAGATAAAACAACCTCGAGCGTCTTACAGACACATTATTGTACAGGCAAAGTGAGGAGGCGGGGGAAAACAATTGAAAGCTCAAGGTTTTCTCCACCAGCGTTTGGACTGCTTGTCCTCCCTCCAGTGATAATGGAAGATATTTCCTGTAAGTGGAATTTCGGCGGAGGAGAAGCCTGCGCTATTCCCCGGTGACAGCCCCCGCTGCCTGACTGCCGAGCCACCTGGCCTTGGCTGCAGCGCAACGCTAGAGGGCTGCATGGGAATGAAAACATGCCCAGACACAATCGGAGTTGTATATATGTGAGCATTTAGAAGGCGAGACTGGCAGATTGGAAAAGCCAGTCAGAGCATTGATTCCTCCATTTTAATGTTCTTTCTTTATCTTTTATTTTCCTTTTTGATAGTGGTTTAACACCAGTTCACCCAGAGTAGTCATCAGCACCAACAGGGGCACAGTACTAAAGGCTTAATTTCACAATTGTATACACACAATCATGTCATATAGACATACATGTGACAAAAATCACATTGTATGCAATGTGTAGTGCTTAAAGTTGCTGATCTAGAGAAAAGTAGATGACTATCTTCAACGTACCCTCATACAACAGTTCATATGATATCCTACGAAAAGGTATTCTTAATTTTTCATGCGTTTTCCTACGAATGTCCAGGGTCACGTGTCAATTTCTGCTCATTACATGCAAACAGTCTTTTCAAAATATACTTCTGTCTTCACGGGAAACAACTTGGTTAGGTTTAAGAAAAGATTGTGGTTTGGGTTACAATAACTAGGCTTACTTGGTTAGGTTTAGACAACAAAACTACTTATTTATAAATCAATGTTGACTTCTCGTCACAAGGGATACGAACACCAGTCTCCTGGGTGAAAGTCCGGTGTTTTTAGACCCACCCATCCACATCCTTGTTCACGATTACGTGGATTATATACAAAATTATTTTGTGGGATATACACAAAATACAGTGTATTAATTTTCGTAGGCTTAGCTAATAGCAGTGTATGAGGAGTGTCAGCTATATTTCACTGTAACAACCATTACACGATACAGATTCCCTATTAAGACACACTGACACTAAGAATCTGTTGTCAGGTGGCTTCTCATCACTGTATACGCCCACATTAAGGCATTGGCAGAAGGAAAAGGAAAGTTTCACCACAATATCTTATTACTGCCTCTTGCACAGATGTACAAACTTTATAATAGCCTTAGTAAGCTTCACACAAACTAGATACCTGTTCCAAATGGCCACAAACAAAGGCAGGGTGAAAAATCCCACCATTATAGCCTCCTCCTACCCACTGCCTCTCTGATTTCTCTCCAAGAATGTTGCGTCTGTTGCATGTCCATGTAGTCTTGACGCAATTAATTATACAAATGAAAATAATGGTGCACACTTTGGGACAGTCGCTTCTCGAAGGCATTCATGGTGTTGCACTCAGTTGCACTCACAAAAAGTGACGGAAGTTGTGCAAAAAATGATGAAAGAGAGCTTGAGAGAGAAGTTCAAAGCCCCCTTTAATGTTATACCTCGAAGTACCTACTGTAGGACAATGGATGCTTAAAGGGGATGTGATTGTTGGGTTGTTTGTTTTGGAAAGTTACAGTTCTTGCCTGTAAATTCATGCTTGAATTTGGAAGACATAACTAGCATTTGCAGCTCTTAGCATCCCATAATCCATTGTGTTGCAGTTAATTGTTTAATGTAGCATTCAGGCAATCCTTGACAACTCGTAAATTTGTGAAATATCACGTAACTGTTGTATTTTCAAGGTATTTGTGTTCAGGTAGCTGTCGCTCACTGGAAAATGCATTACATGCTCTGGATAAACAAAAGATGACTGCAAGGATATGTCATTAATAATAACTTAAAAGATATTATTCGGCTATAGTTACTAGGGATGTCACAATACCAGAAATTTAGTAGTCGATATCAATACCAGTGAAATTCCACGATTCTCGGTACCAATTTGATACCACGGTAAAAAACGTAAAGTAAAACAATAAATCCCTTGTACTTCAACATCCACTCCTTTAATACTGTTTGCATACTGGTTTTTTGTTAGGAAGTTAAACAGGTCATCTCTACCATATACTTTATAACACACCTTCACATAACTGCATTTATTCAGGTTTCTCACCAGATATTTTACAAGATTACATTTGGACACAAATGATAACGTTAGAATTTACCTTCGGCCAATGCTCAATAATTTTTACTGAATAGAGCCTGAACGCATGATAATGTAAATCAATGGAACCTCCCGTTAACATTAGTTCTGTGCAGGACTGTGCTGCTTACCGGTTGCTAACAGCTAACGTGAACTGGCTCTTCTCCTGCCGATTTCAACACAGATTTGTTGTTCGATAGTGAGTTACTGCGTCCCAAACACATTTTTATCGTCCCCGGGATGACAGGATGCCGTTAGTCTCGAACCCTGATGATAACTACGGTACATGATTTTGGCACCTTGGTAGCAAAGTATCGGTTCTTGTGACATCCCTAATAGTTACAATTAACCTGCCATACTGTAACTTATGCTTTAAACAAAGCTATCATGAAATTCTACTTAACTTTATTTACACTTGGTTGGCTATTTAAACTCAACATCCTGGTGATAGATTTGACCTGAAAGCCTGAATGCACCATTAGTTTTTGGTCTTTGTGAGGTTAGACTGTCTCATTTGAGGACGAGGACCAGCTTCATTCAGACGTTCGAGTCCTCTAAAGGACACATCTCCGTGGATACATAAGAGAAATGACTGAATGGCTTGGGCAGTGGTACATACTCCGAGAAGAGTTTACACTGGAAGTTGGTCCAACTTCAACATGCCAGACATTGTGTCTTGACTCAGTTGTTAAGGTTAGAAACAGTTGCAAGGTGTGCCAACTATCGCTCCAGGACACAGTAGCTTCTTTCTTTCTGATCTGATGGTCACATAAAACCTCTCCACTTGGCACTGACATGCTTTGTGGGTCATCTGAATGAAGCTCAGCAGATCAACATCATGTGGTGTGACTACAGCCAAGATGAGCTGAAGATCCAACCGTCCAAATCGCAAGAGATGGCTTTGGCAACAGAGTCGATAATCTTTGTATTGGAGCTAAAGCACATTGAAATGTATTCAAACCTATGGATTCTCCTGGAAGCACAGAAATAAAAGATGTGTCATAGGTTGGACGTAAGCAGTCAGAGATGTAACTATATTATACATGAGAACCTGCATTTTGGTAAAGGGAAGGAAAGAGAAATTGGATTTCACAATGTACCAAAGACAAATGGTAAAATGAGGTGCAAAGGCACCAAGAAATTCACAGCTAATTATATTCTTCATGTTTTACATGTCAACCTGTCCCGTTCCCACTTTGTAATATACCATAGTGCTGTCTGAACCAACCCATGCTGCAGTACCTGCGAGTGTGCTGCCTGGCCGCCGCTGTCGGCTCTCTCCCTCTCACTCTCTAACATGCTCTCTCACCCAGTCAGCCGAGAAGATGAGTCATATACTGTAAAGGTCATCCATCAGAGAGAGAGAGGGGGGGGGCAGAAGAGAGAGATAGAGGGGGTGAGGAATGGAGGGAGAGTGATGGAGGAGGGAGGCGTTAAGTGTTGGCTTTCCATGTCAATTTTTCTGTCAGGAGCAGTAAGTGGGGCCTCTCTTCTTCTTCTCCTGGTGATTCTTCTTCACAGTCTTACTCGCTGATATCGCCACTGACAGCAGGATGGCCACTGAGACAAGGCAACATCATTTTTCTTCATTGGTGTTAACATTTAGGGTTTAATTCAATATGCTGTAGCAATTGCATTGTCATACAACAGTTCGTATATCTTACAAAACAAATATTCCTCCTTTTTCTTTTGTTTTTCTACGAATGTCTAGCAACACGTGTCAATTTCCGTTCATTACATGCATACAGTCTTTTCAAAATAAACTTCTGTCTTTAGAGGAAACAGCTTCCTTAGGTTTAGGCAAGAAAACTACTTTGTTAGGTTTAGGCAAGAAAACTACTTAGTTAGGTTTAGGCAAGAAAACTACTTTGTTAGGTTTAGGCAAGAAAACTACTTAGTTAGGTTTAGGCAAGAAAACTACTTAGTTAGGTTTAGGCAAGAAAACTACTTGTTAAGTTTAGGCATGAAAACTACTTAGTTAGGTTTAGGTAACAAAACTACTTAGTTAGGTTTAGGCAAGAAAACTACTTAGTTAGGTTTAGGCAAGAAAACTACTTAGTTAGGTTTAGGCAACAAAACTACTTAGTTAGGTTTAGGCAAGAAAACTACTTAGTTGGGTTTAGGCAACAAAACTACTTAGTTAGGTTTAGGCAACAAAACTACTTAGTTAGGTTTAGGCAACAAAACTACTTAGTTAGGTTTAGGCAACAAAACTACTTAGTAAGGTTTAGGCAACAAAACTACTTAGTTAGGTTTAGGCAAGAAAACTACTTAGTTGGGTTTAGGCAACAAAACTACTTAATTGGGTTTAGGCAAGAAAACTACTTAGTTAGGTTTAGGCAAGAAAACTGTTCAGGCTTAGGAAAATATCATAGTTTAGCTTAAAATAACACCGGAACTGGTGTTACTGAAGTACGTAAGTTACGTGACAAATAAATCAACGTTGACTTCTGGTTTCACACAGGACACGAACGCCGGTGAAAATTCTGTATTTTTTGACCCACCCATCCACCCCGACCTTCTTCCTATGCGGCGTTCGCCGCTTGTTATACTTCCTGGGTCACAATTACATGAATTACACACAAATTGATTTTGTGGGATATACACAAATTACAGTACATTACTTTTTGTAGGTATAGCTATGAATGGTGTATGAGAACAGTTTGGTCAATATCATGTATGTGCATCAAAATGGAGCTAAAGATTTATTCTGATTTAGGTGGATAGCCTAGCTCAGTACAAAGACTGGAAGCAAGAATTAACAGCTAGCTGGCTATGTCCAAAGTAAAGAAAATAAATACACCTACCAACACCTTTAAAGCTCACTAATTAACACACTGTATCTTTATCTAAACAGTACACAAACAATGATAAAACAGAATACATTTTTTTTTAGAAGTACTTAAGTACTGTCACTATTTCCTAAACCTGCAATAAGTGATTTTTTGGCCACTTAGGGGCACTGAAAACAAATTATGAACATACATTTGACACATTGTCATCTTTTAAGTTGATATGATGAACTTGTTAACAAACGGTTTACACACCCAGCAGTTATGCTCCAACATTATCATTCATTTTGAGTCATGTTTGTGTTCAATCTTCTCTCTCTTTTAGCTCTGTTTTTGGTCTCCACCAACTCCTGAGGGAAATATATGTCTCTTTAGCTGCCAAATGCTCCACTATGTTCACCAGCTAGTGTACAGTGACTTTTAGAGCTTTGTCCCTGAAAACGATGTAATGAGAGCAGTTAGAGTGAACAAAGTTGTGGGCCTGACAGCTAAACAAGGAACTTAAAGCAGTGAGAATGCATTATATAAAGTAACCCGGCGCATACATATTAGCCATTATTCAGCCTGATATGTATGAGCATGTCACATGTACATAAGGACCTGTAATTATATGCTTGCACAATTCAGACATCCTACACTTTCATGGAGAATCACACCCACATATCACATGTTGCTTCCCACTCAATGTGTGCAGATCAGAGCTGGCCATGTCAAAGAGAAGAGGAGAGGTAATAGTTTCTGAAGGACTGTCTCACCATTCCCTGTGGCAGTCTGCTCACACATTCCCGATTGACATCTTACTGTATCCTGCTACATGTCCTCATGGACATCAGTAGTTTGATTACTTAAACCGACTACCTAGTGTACTGTATAGTCCTTGCAGCCATGGGCAAAGCAAGCTTTAAGTGATACTCAAAATACTCATCCCCTGTAGACTGAAAGGCCGACTGTTAAAAGTTTGTAGTTTCATCCTTCAGAGAGAACAGCAGCTGTAGTCGGCTTGAATTCACATCAATAAAGGTCACAATTGAAAAAAAAGTATAAAAAAATGACATAGCAACCTCTCAAGGTTGCAACATTATCCATTTATCCACTGCCCAGCTGTATGGTTTATATGTTATTAGGGCCCGAGCACCGACAACGTCGGGCCAGCGAAGGCCCTATTGAAACTGAAGGAATTCTTATTATTATTCTTTTTCTCTCAAATGAATCGCCTTTTTGAGGCCCTTGCCATGCTGGAAAAGTTGTGAAACTTGGCACACTTATCAGAAGCGGTGAAAAATTTGATATTTTAAGGGTCTCAGATTCGGATTTTGCAAAATGGCTCTCTAGCGCCCCCTAGAAAATTGGAAAACTTGATATCGGTTCTCCGGTTTTACCTACAAGTATGAAATTTGGCAGACAGATGTATCATGTGGAGACGCACAAAAAAGCCTCTGGGAGGTATGCCCAAAACTCAACAGGAAGTCAGCCATATTGGATTTTATATGCAATTTTCGCCCATTTTTTGCGTTTTATAGGCCGTGTACTTTAACGAACTCCTCCTGCATATTTCATCAGATCGACTTGAAATTTGGTCAGGACCATCTTAAGACCTTAAGGATGAAAAGTTATTCAATTGGTGAGTTTTCACTGAACAATCTGACCGTGGCGTGGCGGCGAAAAAGCGCCTTTCGCCAAAAAACAGGAAGTTGCTGTAACTTTGGCATACCTTTTCCAATCTGCTCTAAATTTCACATGTATGATAAGGGTCCTGGCATGATGACATCCACATGCAAATTGTGACTCTCAGTCATAGCGCCACCTAGTGGTAACAGGAAATGTCATGTTGTACACGTTGATGTACATCTCCTCAGAAATTAATCACATCTTTACCAAATTAGGTGAGAAAAGCCTTAAGACCTTGATGATGCTTCCTTTCGAAAATTGTGAGTTTTCATCAAATGGCGGCACCGTGGTGATATGGCGAATTTCGATGAGTCGCCATGAAAAAACAAACCGCTGTAACTCAACTCCAGATGGTCAGATCTTATCCATATTAATAACATTTGATGAGAGTCCCGGCTTGAAGACACCTACAGTCTAATTTTTAATGATACTCATAGCGCCACCTCGTGGCAACAGGAAGTTACTGTTGCCATATTTTGGTATACTACTGCTAGCAGGTTAACCAGATCTACCTCAAATTTGGTCACAACAATGGTAAGACCTTAATGATGCCAGACAGCGAAGGTTTTGTATTTTCGTGAAATGCCGTTGCCGTGGCGAGGTATTGTTCGCCATGAAACAGGAAGTTGCTTTTGAGGTGCTAGGATTGCTTAAAAACAAACGAAACTTGGCACACTCATTGACGGTGCTAAAATATGTTAACAGATATGGATTTTGTGCTTGTGTGTGGCAAGAGAGCTCAATAGCTCCCCCTACAAAATTTCAACAAAGCAGCCCTCGCGGTACGTTTGGCCTAGATGTTCGAGATTTGGTAGGCACATGTATCTCTCGTAGACTTAAAAAAAAGTCTCTTGGTGCCATGCTCTAAACCCAACAGGAAGTCGGCCATCTTGATTTTGTGTGAATATTTCGTATATTTTTGGCCATTTCCAGGCTTTGTACTTTAACGAACTGCTCATAGAGACCTAACCCGATCAACTTCAGATTTGGTCAGTACAATCTGAAGACCTTTGTGATGAAAAGTTATTCAAATCGTGAGGTTTTTTGAAACGACGTTGACGTGGTGTGGCGGAGAATTTGCATGACTCGCCATTGAAAGACAAAATGTTGTAACTCGACTGTACTTTTTCCAATCTGCCCCAAACTTGAAATACCACATAGTAGTCCAGATCTGAGGACATCTACATGGCAATATTGACTCATAGTCATAGCGCCACCTACTGGCAACAGGAAGTCAGCGTTACGTGACAAACATCATCCGATTCACATGAAATTTACCATGTGTGATCTATGTCATTGCGCTCGTCAGAGTTCCGGTATCATTGTGCCCGGCCGCATCGGTTGGCGTCCCGCCAGTACCCCCGACGCGCGGAGAGGTGCTCGGGCCCGTTCATCGCTGCTTGCAGCTTTAATTTATATATTATTTTTTACCAAAATATTGCAAACTACGTTATTGGAAACACAGTCAATGCAGGTGGATCAATTAGCCATATTTCGACAAAACCATGACTCTGTTGGAAATACTATTCATAGAGATGGATAGTGAAAATCAGTAGACAAGTTTAGATACATTTTATTGACATCCTTTCATTCTCTTTAGTTTGATGCATTTTGAAAGATTATTTATTTGGCATTTTTTGCCTTTATTTGACAGTTTGACAGTGAAGAGATAGACAGCAAATGTGTATGTATGTTTTTAAACTGGACTGCACATTTAACAAATCCAGAGAACATACTTACTGTACTGCAGTCCACCCATCCAAGTTTTATTTTTAGATAATCATTCATATTTTTGCTGTAATTGTTGACTATTCAATGGGAGGGGCTCACTCGCCCAGCATAGCACGATGGCTACCAAAAGGTTTGGACATACAGAGCAGCAAACAAGTGCAGATACATATCAGTCAATCACGGTGCCTCAATTTCAAATGTTGCTTCTTTACAGAAAAAAGCAGCACTTAATTTAGTCTTTTTTAACCAAATAAAAACATTTAAAACCACATTTTTCCATCTACAGTCATTGTTTTCAAATGTTGATGCATTCAACACCTCGTGGCACTACACTAAGCATTATTTACAGAAAATATCAAGTCCATGTCGGCCGGCCTGTCAAAGGGAGTTCCTCCTGTGTGTGGATGAATGTCTGATCACACATAAAGCAGGCTTCCCCCGATTGACATCTTACTGTATCCTGCTACATGTCCTCATGGACATCAGTAGTTTGATTACTTAAACCGACTACCTAGTGTACTGTATAGTCCTTGCAGCCATGGGCAAAGCAAGCTTTAAGTGATACTCAAAATACTCATCCCCTGTAGACTGAAAGGCCGACTGTTAAAAGTTTGTAGTTTCATCCTTCAGAGAGAACAGCAGCTGTAGTCGGCTTGAATTCACATCAATAAAGGTCACAATTGAAAAAAAAGTATAAAAAAATGACATAGCAACCTCTCAAGGTTGCAACATTATCCATTTATCCACTGCCCAGCTGTATGGTTTATATGTTATTAGGGCCCGAGCACCGACAACGTCGGGCCAGCGAAGGCCCTATTGAAACTGAAGGAATTCTTATTATTATTCTTTTTCTCTCAAATGAATCGCCTTTTTGAGGCCCTTGCCATGCTGGAAAAGTTGTGAAACTTGGCACACTTATCAGAAGCGGTGAAAAATTTGATATTTTAAGGGTCTCAGATTCGGATTTTGCAAAATGGCTCTCTAGCGCCCCCTAGAAAATTGGAAAACTTGATATCGGTTCTCCGGTTTTACCTACAAGTATGAAATTTGGCAGACAGATGTATCATGTGGAGACGCACAAAAAAGCCTCTGGGAGGTATGCCCAAAACTCAACAGGAAGTCAGCCATATTGGATTTTATATGCGATTTTCGCCCATTTTTTGCGTTTTATAGGCCGTGTACTTTAACGAACTCCTCCTGCATATTTCATCAGATCGACTTGAAATTTGGTCAGGACCATCTTAAGACCTTAAGGATGAAAAGTTATTCAATTGGTGAGTTTTCACTGAACAATCTGACCGTGGCGTGGCGGCGAAAAAGCGCCTTTCGCCAAAAAACAGGAAGTTGCTGTAACTTTGGCATACCTTTTCCAATCTGCTCTAAATTTCACATGTATGATAAGGGTCCTGGCTTGATGACATCCACATGCAAATTGTGACTCTCAGTCATAGCGCCACCTAGTGGTAACAGGAAATGTCATGTTGTACACGTTGATGTACATCTCCTCAGAAATTAATCACATCTTTACCAAATTAGGTGAGAAAAGCCTTAAGACCTTGATGATGCTTCCTTTCGAAAATTGTGAGTTTTCATCAAATGGCGGCACCGTGGTGATATGGCGAATTTCGATGAGTCGCCATGAAAAAACAAACCGCTGTAACTCAACTCCAGATGGTCAGATCTTATCCATATTAATAACATTTGATGAGAGTCCCGGCTTGAAGACACCTACAGTCTAATTTTTAATGATACTCATAGCGCCACCTCGTGGCAACAGGAAGTTACTGTTGCCATATTTTGGTATACTACTGCTAGCAGGTTAACCAGATCTACCTCAAATTTGGTCACAACAATGGTAAGACCTTAATGATGCCAGACAGCGAAGGTTTTGTATTTTCGTGAAATGCCGTTGCCGTGGCGAGGTATTGTTCGCCATGAAACAGGAAGTTGCTTTTGAGGTGCTAGGATTGCTTAAAAACAAACGAAACTTGGCACACTCATTGACGGTGCTAAAATATGTTAACAGATATGGATTTTGTGCTTGTGTGTGGCAAGAGAGCTCAATAGCTCCCCCTACAAAATTTCAACAAAGCAGCCCTCGCGGTACGTTTGGCCTAGATGTTCGAGATTTGGTAGGCACATGTATCTCTCGTAGACTTAAAAAAAAGTCTCTTGGTGCCATGCTCTAAACCCAACAGGAAGTCGGCCATCTTGATTTTGTGTGAATATTTCGTATATTTTTGGCCATTTCCAGGCTTTGTACTTTAACGAACTGCTCATAGAGACCTAACCCGATCAACTTCAGATTTGGTCAGTACAATCTGAAGACCTTTGTGATGAAAAGTTATTCAAATCGTGAGGTTTTTTGAAACGACGTTGACGTGGTGTGGCGGAGAATTTGCATGACTCGCCATTGAAAGACAAAATGTTGTAACTCGACTGTACTTTTTCCAATCTGCCCCAAACTTGAAATACCACATAGTAGTCCAGATCTGAGGACATCTACATGGCAATATTGACTCAT
Organism: Sebastolobus alascanus; assembly: GCA_916701645.2. NCBI lineage: Eukaryota > Metazoa > Chordata > Actinopteri > Perciformes > Sebastidae > Sebastolobus > Sebastolobus alascanus. The sequence goes on from CAKAOJ020000019.1 coordinate 250,694, forward strand.
AGTCATAGCGCCACCTACTGGCAACAGGAAGTCAGCGTTACGTGACAAACATCATCCGATTCACATGAAATTTACCATGTGTGATCTATGTCATTGCGCTCGTCAGAGTTCCGGTATCATTGTGCCCGGCCGCATCGGTTGGCGTCCCGCCAGTACCCCCGACGCGCGGAGAGGTGCTCGGGCCCGTTCATCGCTGCTTGCAGCTTTAATTTATATATTATTTTTTACCAAAATATTGCAAACTACGTTATTGGATACACAGTCAATGCATGTGGATCAATTAGCCATATTTCGACAAAACCATGACTCTTTTGGAAATACTATTCATAGAGATGGATGGTGAAAGTCAGTAGACAAGTTTAGATACATTTTATTGACATCCTTTCATTCTCTTTAGTTTGATGCATTTTGAAAGATTATTTATTTGGCATTTTTTGCCTTTATTTGACAGTTTGACAGTGAAGAGATAGACAGCAAATGTGTATGTATGTTTTTAAACTGGACTGCACATTTAACAAATCCAGAGAACATACTTACTGTACTGCAGTCCACCCATCTAAGTTTTATTTTTAGATAATCATTCATATGTTTGCTGTAATTGTTGACTATTCAATGGGAGGGGTTCACTCGCCCAGCATAGCACGATGGCTACCAAAAGGTTTGGACATACAGAGCAGCAAACAAGTGCAGATACATATCAGTCAATCACGGTGCCTCAATTTCAAATGTTGCTTCTTTACAGAAAAAAGCAGCACTTAATTTAGTCTTTTTTAACCAAATAAAAACATTTAAAACCACATTTTTCCATCTACAGTCATTGTCTTTTCTTACCTGAATCGTCCTGATGCATTCAACACCTGCTTGTCAGGCACTAAAACAAACACTAAGCATTATTTACAGAAAATATCAAGTCCATGTCGGCCGGCCTGTCAGGGAGTTCCTCCTGTGTGTGAAGATGGAGAGCTGTTACCTTTCCCATGTCCTCCCTCCCTCCCTCTCTGCTCCTCGGCTGGGTGATGCTTGGCTCGCTTGCAGGGAGGTTTGATGAATGACGTCCCCAGTTTTGGCAGCCTTATCTCTGGCCCTGCCAAGCGATCGTCATCTGCCACTTATCAGCCCTATAAACACCCCCCACAAACACTCTGCTATGGAGGGATGGAGGAGTAGGGAGAGCAGAAGTGAGGAAATGTTATAGAAAAGGAGAAGAGGAGGAGAAGTGAGAGGAGGGAAAAGTTGGGGGAAAGGAGGATGGAGTAGAGCAGAGGGTAGGTAGGGGTAGGTATCATTTGAATCTTTTTTTTTATACTTGAACTTTGGGAACAAAACAAAACTTTTCTTCATTCCTTACTTTCATAAATCATTTTTTTTTCCCCCAACAAAACTATTTTTTTTATTCAACAAAAGAAGTTTGAGTTCTAGATGTTAGCTGTTGTCCATACCCAAGCAGTTGTACAAGAACTTTGCCTCAACAAAATGAAGTCTAAAATTGGCAAAATTCTGATCCAAATCAGGAACTATGTGATCAAAGAATAAGTAAAAAGATTACCAATGGGATCATCAGCTTTTTGGTTTTTGACGGTTTTTGATACACTTGCTACAGACCAACAAGTCCTCCAAACTGAACAATAAATTAGATCATTTAAAATTGCCATCAAAAGTGATCCATATTAGTGTTTTCTGATCTGGCGCTCCTATCCTAACGTCAGGATGACATTGTTTGTCAGTGCCTTCAAAAGTTGTGACAAACGACAGTTGCTGTTATGTTTTGGTTAGGTGTAGGCACAAAACAGATTAGGTTAAGGGTCAGCTGGTGTTCAGTCTCTTTACTGGTCTTGGAGCGCCTTAGCAGCCGAATGGTTACAGCAGATGCTACATAACATCACTTGGGGCTGAAGAAATGGTGAAGTTTGAAAGAACCCCTCATCTCAGCTTGAGGCTATTAGCCGTTACTAGCATAACACACCGGAATCTCCCATGGATGCATAAAGAGAACTGGATACAGCGTTGTAGGCGGGCTCACGTTCACTCCTATGAGAGTTGCTCAGTGGCGCATGAAGCTAAAATGGCTGGATCATCCAGCGATCTTCCGCATCCATTGGGCCCATAGAGTAGACGCACTAACGTTTTCCTTTAACTCCGCCTCCCAGCCCTCGCTCTATCCTCAGTCTGGGTCTCATTCACATGAACGGAGGAAGGGAAATAACTCTCAGCTATTAGTGCATTTTACAACTTTTAGGACCTAATAATTTAAATAAGGGCTATTCAAGTGTTCATACTGGGAAGTTGATTCACCGCTGAGTTATAGACGTCTCTTTCCCAATGTAAGTTTATGGGAAAAAGTCTTTTTGGGCCCAATGGTATCACGTGACGGACACGGAAGTTGTAGTACCACCGTTTGGCCACTACCGAAATTTGCATCAAAGCCCGGCACTCTTCCTGGGGGCATGGAATCTCCAACCAGAATGTTGGCGGTCAGGTTGCATTGTGGTTAATGTAGGCACCAGATTTTGACAAGGAAGAAGATTGAGTAGAATAAAAAAGACGATAGCTCTGGTTCTGCTGCATCAACTTTTTATTTTTACAGTCCATCATGGATCCAACAATGTTACAGGAGTGCAATGCTAAATCGATGGGGTACTCTCTAAGGAAAGATTGTAGTTATGGTGAAAAGAATGAATGTTGACAGTTGGGGGGAGGTGGGATGCGAACAGCAGCCTCCCATGTCAAAGACGCAGGTTTTGTTGTGGAAAAATTGTGTAAAGGGAACAAAACTTTAATCATACAATTGTCCTGGATATATGAATTATTATTATTAGTCATATGAATATTTTACAGAGGGTAAAGCCATGTACTTTTCAATGGATATGATATGGAAATTTACGTAGAATATCATAAGAACAAAATGTTCTCATGTAGAGGGGAGAGAAGGCGGGGAAGAGGGATCAGTTGGATGATGGAAAAGGAGACACAAGGATAATGGAAGACAGATTGGGGAAGAGAGGAGACCTGAGGAGAGAAAAGTAGTGACTAGGAAGCAGGGAAAGGAGACAGATTAGGAGATGAAGAAGGAAGGGAGTGAAGAGAAAGTAAGGTATAGTGAATAAAGGGATAGAGGAGGTAAAAGGTGAGACTGGAGGCAAAATTTGCTCAAATCCAGTTTGTCATCACATTTTTGAAGCCAGAACAGGGTTTTATTTCATTTTTTCCCCCACATGGAGGTCAGTTCCATTTGTGGAGTATTGGAGTTTTATGACTCAAGACTCAATTTCTCAAAGGTCACCTCCACTTGGGGAATATTAGTTTTTATGACAATTCCCTCTCAGAAAGAAAACCTCTTTACACATTTCCCAACTGCTCCAGTGGGACAGTGGCTGTACTGTATACTGTGTGAATGCCAATCAGCCAGTGGATGAAAGAAAATCTCCCAGTAAAAAAACTGTTAGATTTATCTGGGTTTATATTTCATAGTGTGAGCGGTGATCTGCTAATGAATGCTTGTTATTGGAACAGGGCTTCCTATCTCAGTGCAGCGAGGCGTCGGTTGATGGAGGTCATTAATTGTTGTGGGTGGTGGGGAGATGTTTTCCTGCCGGGGTCCCCAGTGTCATATCAGCTTAATGAATTGTTTATGTGAACTAGTAGAGGTGTTTAATACCTGCCTTTTAAAACGTGAATGAATCAATCGGAGCAGAAGCAAACAGCTAAATGTCATCAATTAAAGCGGTGAACAGTGAAAAACAACACATTACGGTTGTTGTGTACTTGTATCTGGATAATACCTGAGTTCAGCATCACTTATGGAGGGTGTGGACTTGATGACCCTAATATTAACTTTAGAGCAAGAGGTAACGTCATGCTAGGAGGCGATTTTTTTTCCGTTACCTTAGATAAGCCTTTTGTATCTACATAGGGAGGGTCGTGTCTAGAAGGTGACCCACAAATTGAAATTTGATTTGAGATCTGCAAAAACTTGCAAAAAACTCTCACGAGACTCGCTGCCTGACATAACCTTACCTTAACTATTAGAGATCAATGCCTAGCCTTAAACATCTCACAAGAGTTCCCCCAACTTGCGGGTTTCCTTATAGACACAACTCATAGGGAACAGGTCCTCTTCACAGAGCCGGACGCCATGTTTCTACAGTAGCCCAGAACGGACAAACCAAACACTGGCTCTAGATAGGGACATTCACATTTTCACGTTTTTTGCAGTTCTCCTACACGCTTGGCACACGGGACAAGTTTGCAATCTGCAATCATTGGGTCGTCCTCAGACGGGCTTTCCAGCGGAGCTTCCAGCTATCTCGGTCCTCCATACATCTGGCTAGCTCGCCAGCACTCTCCACTCCTGCATCTCTCCTCAGTACGTCCATGTATGTTGGTGTGGAACGTTCCCCTGATCGATGCCCGTGCGTTGGCTCCCACAGCACCAGCATGCTTGCTGGGAGTTCTTGATGTCTTTGGCAGTGACCGTCTCATTCTCCTGGCTGCCACTTTCTCACCTAGCCTTGGTAGTCCCTCGTACAGATGCTTGTTGGTAACATGCTCGTTCTGGTTGATATTTAGTACAATTGCAATCTGCAACCCCACCACTAGATGCCGCCAAATCCTAAACACTGATCCTTCATCTATGATAGAGAGGTTGCCTCCACACGGCTCTCAACATGGTGGCGTATGAGCGCAGTGCTATCCCGATCTCATGGGAAGGCGTATGAATCGCACAACATTACAAGGACATTCTGCATGTCATGAGTACGCCTCTTTCCACGTGTCATTTTTATGGCATGCAACAAACCACGATAACAGCCGCAGTGAGGTTTAGGCAAGAAAACCACTTATTTAGGGTTAGGAAAAACATCATGGTTGGGCTTAAAATGACTACGTAAACTAGGTAAAATATGTAGGGAAACAACGTAACAGAACCACAGTGATACAGTCACAGGTTTGTGGTATTAATTACATTTTTCAAGCTTGTTTCTAGCTGGAAAATATTTTAGTGCTCCTTCACTTCTTGTTTGAACAGTTTTATAGTCTGTTTCCTGTTTCCTAGTCTCTCCATCTCTATCCTTTTGTCTTTTCTTTCTTCCCTCCTCCCTCTCTTTTTACCCTTTTCCTTGTCTTTGTCTTGTCTTTCATGTCTCCTCTTTCTCTATCTCAGTCTCCTCATTCCTCATCATTTTTCTTTCTTCCTCACCTCCCCCTCATCCTTCATCCCCTCTTTATCTGTCTCTTTCTCCCACCTCTCATTTTGTCTCCCCCATCTGTCTATCACCCTCTCTCCTCATCTTTTCTCTCAATCATCACATCTCTCCGTCTCTTTCTCTCCTCCTTAATGGTCTCTCATCCCCCAGGTGGCCCTGGATGCCATTTCGGCCCCCTGCTTTTGAATTTAATTACACATGGCATTGTCTTCATGGAGCCCCCCCAACACCCACTCACACACACATAAATACACCCAAGCCACTGCTGCCAGTTCATACTGCATCCTAGATCACTGCAGGCAATAACACCCAGGGGTGGGGGAGTGGGGGGGATCAACAAGGAACAGATTGAAGGCTGAAAAGTTGATATTGGAAATCAAATTAATGCAAGTGAGAGCGATACCATACCTAATTAAGACGCTTTTGAAAAACCGACAGGCTAATCTGTTTTGACAGAAATACTCATGACTCGTAGCGTTTCTTATGAGATGAAGAGTTAATTTACAAAATGTCTGTATTTTATGGGGGAAAAGTCTGCTCTATGTTGGTCATTTATTGGTTAAAATGTTACAGCGGGTTAAACACTTCATGAATTTGTTAGTGTTGATGCACTTTTTCTCTTACATTCTGATCATTTTTGATCTTTGTTTTCTTTTCTTTTTTAGCTGTTGCCTGTGTAGGTTGAACACACATGATTATGCCTCTTCAGAGTGTTGTTAGTTTTTAATAAAATATAATTGTGTAATTTTGCTGTTTGAGATGATGCACACACATACAGTATATTGCATAAATGAATATATATATATAACATATCTATATTTGTCATTGCTATAAAACTCACACTTTAAAGTGTTGCTCACCTCGTCTGTAGCTGAACATAATAATTTGTACCCAATATGACACATCTTGGTAGCAGTAGGTATGACTACATACAGTATGTGCTTTTACAAGAGGTGTTCACATTATTTTGTCTACAGTGAACCTGTGGAATATACAATCTGTTAGAGTAATGCAATTTTGTCACCCAATTAATTTCCTTTTGTCACTTTTAAAAGTAACTGCCTGACCTCATATTCAATACATACATTTTCTTAAAATGTATTTTACTTTGAGCACTCTTTCATCAGCTATACAAACTTATTTTTCTTTTTTTAATCTTGAAAATAGCCAAAATAAAACAGATCATTCCACACATATGTTATCATTCTACGGGCAGATTGTTTTCAGCCGTTTCAAGAAAAAAAGAACTGGTAAAGTATCAGTAGACTTTTTCAAAAAGGATATTTTTTATATTCTCTCCTGTTCCTATTTTGTAAGTGCACTGTATTTCATATAGTGCACAGAAGTCCTCAGATGGCTTTTTGTATCTGGAACAAGCTTACCCGCTGAAACAAATTCACTCCTCATAACTTCTCCTGACTTTATGATCTGTTTTTCTTTTTATATTAGCTGCAACATTTTTTTTTCTGCTGGCTTTTTTTTTATTAGCTGCAACTATTTTTTTTTTTTTCCCGTTGGCTTTTTTAATATCTGCAAGACATTCAGTGATGGTTGGGAGCATTGGACCAGATCTTACAGGGGCACAGAAAAACCAGCCAGCGATATATTTTAATTTGCCCAGGGATCGTGGCTCTCATGATCAACTAATGTGATTACATCCCTGTACTGTGTCACTGCAGCGATGGCGCTGCTCTCCTGCCTTTGGTTTTGAAGGATGGCTGTTGTTTTCTTCTCATTATACGGCTCCTGAAATGTACCCGTGAGGGTGAATGAGAAGTGTGGAGCTTGGGTGGGTGGGTGTGGTTAGTGGTTGAAATAACGACCCCTCAGTGCTGCAAAAGCATCTATTCTGTTGGTCCAGGACTCATGGAGCCAGCCTGGGCCTTTCCCTTTTGTCAACAGTGAAAAATGAAGCATTTCTGAATCCCTGGCACTCGCTGTGTTTCCCTCTAGGCGCCTCAGATACATTGAGTTAACATAAAGCAAAATTCAGGACAGGGGCGGCCCGGGTGACAAATGAAGCGCCTCCGTGTGTTTTGGAGGGAAAATAAAGGGGCCCCTTTTGTAGAAATGAGATTTGGTCCTCGTTACTTCCTTCAGGCCCAATTTTCCCCCCGCAGTCCAAATGTATCTGAGAGGTACAATGGAAGACGGAATATTCTCGAAATGGAAAAAAAGAGAATAATCTGAGTATAGATCATTTCCCTTCAACTCGCCCTCAGTCTGTAGTCCGTCGCTGCTTCATTCCCATTTTGTCACATTACAGCTTATTTTCACACCGCACTGCCAGCCAGGCAGAAAGAAAAGTCGCCAGTCGCTCTGATCATGACACCCAGCCCATTGCAGCTTCTTAAAAATGGATCCAATTTGGGTTTTGGAGAGAAAGCTCGCTGGGGTACAAATGAGGCACCTCGGCTCGCCTGTTCACGAGCAGTGCTCTCGTCCGACTTGGACTCATTTGTAGTCTGCAGGCGAGGAGAGGAATGGATGGTCCGGGTAGCTCTTGGCTACATTTCGGAGAGGCCGCGGTGCTGCGGTGTTGGGGGGGTCCAAAGACTTGTTGGCTAATTAGAGGGTGCTAGCCGCCTGTGATGTAGTCACGCTCGCTGACTGCGTGGCAAGTCTCTCCAGGGAACCAGACGGGCGCCCGTGTTGCTGCGGAGTTTTCTGATTCGCTCCCAACAAAAATCATGTCGAGCGCTTTCATGTTTGTTTGTGTTTGGGTATATCAGGCTTTTCACTCTGATTCTGTATCAGGAATTAAATGTGTGTGTGTGTGTGTATGTAGGTGTTTCTTTGTGTGTGTGTGTGTGTGTGTGTGTGTGTGTGTGTGTGTGTGTGTGTGTGTGTGTGTGTGTGTGTGTGTGAGAGAGAGCCTGTCAATTAGGCTTTCCTGCAGATGCAACTCAAATAGGTTTTGCCTCACCAATTACCAAAGGCACTTTGGGCAACAGAGTCTTTACTTGTTTCACTGAGTCTGGTCCCGAAGTTGCCTGCTGTTTACCATCTCTGCCTGTGAATCATTTGAACTTAATTTAATCCTTTAAAACATTTCGGAAAATCAATCCGTTGGCACCACTGCAACTTTTTTTTTCAAAGTAAGTGAAGAAATGGCACAAACAAAAGGATTGACAGCATCAGATTGAAACAAATAAAACAGATTTGATCTGTAAAACAAAAGTAAGTTGAAGCTGCAATAACTATTATTTGTCCCTAGAGGCCAGAGCTTATGGCTCCAGAGGCTGCAAAGCAAACAACTCCTCACCCCTTCTTCCTTATCTCTCTTTTCAGATTGAGATGTATATATATGATCAGATATCTGGTAAAAAAAAGAAACAGACAGGTCTGCATTTTTGGCCAGCAGCATTACATCATGTCTTCTTCAATTCATTCGAAAATGTTTGGTGATTGTGGTCCTTTTATCCGGCACAATGTTGGCTAGTCTTTTTCTGGTACACTGCTTTGCATTGTTTAGTGTGACAGTATGTACCACCTTGCTAGAAAATCTCAATCTGAAAGCCTCCTTATAGCCACTGACTGTATTCTAGAGGCCAGACTAAAGGGGCCGATATACTCCTTCAGAAGTGCTTGTCAGATGCTCAAATAGCTTCGGAAACCCACTCACATTAGGAGGGTCTGCATCCGACTATTTATGTAACTTTCCGAAACCGGTGGTTTAAACTTCTCTCTCTAGCTCTCCTCATTCTTGGCACAACTATTTCTGTCACTTATCATGTGAACAACCAAGTGCAACACTATGAATATATCTCGTATCTCCCACCACTTTTCAATCTGCCGGCTTTTCAATCTGTCTTCAAGTGTGACTTTTCAGAACAGGTATAAGCACTTTTGATTTCTGACGTGATTGGACAACATGATGATCAAACCTCTTTTCTAGTGTAACCCAGCCATACTTGCCAGCTCATGTTTGAGCTGTGCTCACCGCTGCACATCACAGCATGCAGCGCCCAAAGTCGGGCTTTGCTCGACGTAGCGAAAAGCTGTCGTGGGTCGGTGCAAGCCATTGGAGATGATGGGGTTCAGAGTGCAGTAGTACCGATGTCGCGTTGTGTCTGAAAGGACCTTCAGTGAGTGAGAGACGGAGAGAGAAATGGAGAGAGCTAACTGAAAGAAATACTCAAGCAGGGGCAAAAAAATGAATAAAAAATGATAAATATTAGTTTATGCTAGAGATTCAAATGCCAAGTTTATGCCAGAGGGGTGAATTATTCAGTTTTCTTTCCTGAGAATTAAAGGTAACATTAATAGTTTAACATAAAAATGCTGTTGCATTTATTATTATTTTTTTATGTTATTTTGTTATTTTCATTCTTTAAAAGTCACCAGAATACAGGAAAGAAAGGAGGAGAGGACTCTCAGACCCCCCGCTTTGGTTTTTAAATCCTCTTTATTTTTAAGGTATCGAGGTTGGCAAGTATGACACCAGCATATAGCAGAAATATTTGGGATGGAAATCACTTTGATTTGCTAGCAGGGGCAAAGTAGATTCACTAAACTAGCCACAACTAATGGTGCAGCAAAAGACAGAATGTCACCTTCCATTCAAATGGAAGTAAGAAATAAGAGTCAGAAGGTGGCCTTCACACCAAGTAACCAGGAGAAAGTGCAGCTAAGAAGAGTCATGAGGCTACAGCCTTTAAAAACCACAAGAAGCCCTGTTACTGCAAGTAAAAGACAATTAATGATAATTAATGCAGCTTCCAAAACAGGTGGCAACTTCTGGCTCTGAAAAGTGATACCAATGTGGAAGTGCCTAAAACTTGCATTCTTTCTAATATCCAGCAGGGGGCGACTCCTCTGGTTGCAAAAAGAAGTCTGATTGTAAAGAAGTCTCTGAGAAAATGAACCAACTTCTCACTTGATTTATTACCTCAGTAAACATTGTAAACATGAGTTTAGGGTCTCAATTGCTAGTTTCAAGTCTCCTTCAATACAGCAAGATGTTCATTTAGCAAATAGATCCCACTCATCACTCATCTTCAACCGCTTATCTGGGATCGGGTCGCGGGGGCAACAGCTCCAGCAGGGGACCCCAAACTTCCCTTTCCCGGGCCACATTAACCAGCTCTGACTGGGGGATCCCGAGGCGTTCCCAGGCCAGTGTGGAGATATAATCTCTCCACCTAGTCCGGGGTGTTCCCCGTGGCCTCTTCCCAGCTGGTCGTGCGTGGAATACCTCCCTAGGGAGGCGCCCAGGGGGCTTCCTTACTAGATGCCCGAACCACCTCAGCTGGCTCCTTTCAACGCAAAGGAGCAGCGGCTCTACTCCGAGTCCCTCACGGATGACTGAGCTTCTCACCCTATCTCGGGGCGGCTGTAGCTCAGTGGGTAGAGTGGGTCGTCCTTTAACCACGAGGTTGGCGGTTCGATCCCCAGTTCCTACAGACTGCATGTAAAAGTGTCCTTGTGCGAGACACTAAAACCCCAAGTTGCTCTGCGGGCGCTTACCCACTGCTCCTAAAATACTTAGGATGGGTTAAATGCAGAAGTCAAATTTCATGTATGTACCTGTATGCAAGGGAGACGCCAGCCACCCCTCTGAGAAAACCCATGTCAGCCGCTTGTACCCTAGTTCTTTCAGTCATGACCCTAAATTATGGTCCCATTTAGAGTCAAATACGCCATAAAGCAGGGGATGCTTTAGGACGTGGCTACCTTGTGATTGACAGGTTACTACCACGGCTTTGTCCGATCTGGGCGTTTTCGTCTCAGAAATTTAACCCTCTCGTGTCACTCCTGGGTACAAAAAAGCAAGATGGCGACGGCCAAAAAGCAAGATGGCGACGGCCAAAATGCTGAACTCGAGGCTTCAAAACCATAGTCCACGCACCAATGGGTGATGTCACGGTGCCTATGTCTACTTCTTATATATGGTCTATGTTCCAAAAATCAACAGTTAATCACATACAGCAGCTGAACAGCTCTCTGTGGCCTGAACCATTCAAGCACGTTGCACTTCTGACCGCAAACCCATTTAGTGACAACTGTTTCATCTTTGATGAGTGATGGAAAACACGCAAGACGGCAGTGTGCTGAAGACGTTGGAGAACCCAAACAAGAAGCAGCCGACGTCTCCATCAGACACGTGTAACACTGAACCAGAAGTCTATTCGGATGCTCCTCAGTGAACAGAAGAAGAGGCGACGCTGACAAACCAATTCAGCCACTTCAGCTTCTATTTCTCACTGAAGGGAGCCGAGCCTGCAGTCGCTACCTGCTGACAGCACTATTAAGACATGTCGGCCCACTTGGCTATCGCCGACAAGGTGTTCATACGTCTCTGTCTGGGGCTTGGACGCCGTCCAGTCTGCCGCTTCTCCATTAGAAACAGTTCACAGTGGTTTTATTACAGTATATAACTTAGATGAGTCTATTTTTCATACCAACCATCGTATAACACACTTAAAAGCACCACGCAGTAATCATATGCACATACTTAATGTCTGTACCTTACGTGTTATTTGTAGATATTACAGACATGTAAGTGCAAACTGAGTATGTCTATAGGTGAATGATGTGGTTTTACTGCAAGGAGCTACTCATTAAGGTCAAGGTCTGTGGTTACACAACACATGGCAACACTAGCGAATCATGCTCTGACATATTGAAAGACTGATTATAAAATCTGAATTTAGAGGACTGTGGCAGAGTCAAGGCTCGCTATTTGCATACCCTTCATCTGCCTGGTGTGTCAACAAAGGAGAAGCGCTCTCTGTCTCCACACCGGTGTATTCAGATGCAAAGTAAAGTGAATGTAATTATGTACCCTTTCTTTTTTTTCATAACATTTTGTTCTGGCTTTAATATGTGCTCTGCCGTGAATTTCAATTGTAGCCTTCCATTTGTTTCCCTTCAAGGCGATGAAAAAAGAGAGCTTTGTGCAGGGTTTAATTCTATTTGTGGGGAAATTTGTTGTAATATTTGCCTGGCGGCAGGTCAGGTTAGAAATTCATATTTCATAACGTGAAGATATGCTACAGTAATAGCTCATTTGGTTCTGGAACGGCAGAATTTATTGTTGAGCCCTGTGGAGGTGTTGTTGGCCTTAATTCAGCACACGTTGGTGTCTGTGAAGTGCTCACATGATAACCCCAATGACATCAACACCGTCACCACCTGTTTGCTAAAATCCAAATTTCAGTCTAGACTAGACATTATTTTAAAGGATGTGTTGATGGTGAGATGAATTTGGAAATGTATGAAGGGAGAAAAGAACTTTCACCAAACCTTCATAAAATGATATCCTCGCTCAACAGCCATTATCATTCACCAACTGTACCTTGTATTTTGACCTCCTACCTGCTCACCACGTCACAAACTGGAGATAAAATCTGAAATCAGTGAGATGTGATTAGGGATGTCACAAGAACTGATACTTTGGTACTAAGTCGATGCCAAAATTCTGAAAACGTGACGATACTCGTTTTTCTACAGCACCGTAGGCACTGGGAATCAGGGCTCGAGAGTAACGACGTACTGTACCTGATAATGTTACACTGTGAACAACAAATCCATGTTGAAATCGGCAAGTGGAGAGATAGTAACGTTAGCTGTTAGCAGCCGGTGGGCAGCACAGTCCTGTTTGGCTAAATAACAGAGCTAACTTCTAACGTATGGAGGTTGCATTGTGTGATGCGTTCAAGCTCTATTCAGTAAAATTAGTATAGGGTATAATGTTATCATGATGTGTTCAAATGAAATCTTGTAAAATTTAGTTTTTGGTGAGAAAAATTTAAGGCGGATCATCAGGGATTAATAATAAATTCGCAAAAAAATTGTATGCAAATGGTAATAAAGGAGTGTATGTTGAAGTACATGGGATATCTTGTTCTGTTTTTTAAAAGGAACAGCGAAGAAGGAGGTGACTACATCCAACTAAACTCCATTATGGTGGTGTTAGTGTGGTCACTAGTTCAAAGTCTTCTCTCCACATATAGTCATGAATCAATAAGATTCGATAAAATACTAGCAGCTCTGCTTGGCTGTAGTTTGGCAGATCGGTGCTTTGAGCTAAATGTTAACATCAATTTTTTTTCTTTTAAAAGTCCTTGAAGGACATGAAAAAACACATAAATGATAATGTGATCTTGCGGCTCTAATATGAAAACTGTGAACATTGCTGTGATATATTTCTTGACCTCAATGATGATGGAACATTTTAGACTCAGGGTGTTTTTCAGTCATCTGAACGTTTCACTGGTTAAACCAAATAGCATTTCCAAGGAGTTTCGGATCCTGTATATACTGTATGTTGTGTGTTTAAAGTTTAGGATGAAGGAAGAAGAGATAGATTTTCTCTGAATCAGTCGAGGGCAGAGTTTAAAAGCTGTTTGGTGGATTTCGTACCATTGATTAATAGCAGCGTCTGCACACACATTGATGCATACTGCATATTTTTGTGGATTAATCAAATTTTAACGTGTATCATGTTTAAACTGTATGGAGAGTAACTGTACTGTAGATTGCTGTTAAGTAAGTTATTGCTGTTTAAGTGGGGATGCTTGTTTCGACACACACAGACCAGGAAAATATTCCATATTATTTTCTGTAAAATCTTAGAAAAAATCGATGTCTGACATTTTTCAGTTCATTGATGGTTGTTTTTTCCCCTCTCTGTTCTTTTCTTACTGTAGTTCAGCAGAAAGAGGCTCTGGAGAAGGAAGCAAAGCTCAGCATCCTGGAGGCCGGGGTCACCGATGTGAGTACATCAGTTTACACTTTCAATTTAAATCAAAGGTTTGCATGAGTAGTAACAAATTATGATATGGGTTTTCAACCCAAATGACTCAATAGTATGTGGACAACCCCAACCATGGGCGTTAATCTACTGCTACTGTATAGCAGCCTTTACTTTTTTGGAACCTGGCTGCAGGGATTTGCTCCCAGTCAGCCACAAGAGCGTTAGTGAGGTCCAACGATGTTGATGTTGGGTGATCAGGTCTGGCTCACAGTTCAAAGGTGTTGGATGGGGTTGAGGTCAGAGCTCTGTGCAGGCAAGTTCTTCCATACCACAGTGGGAAAAACATTTCTTTATGGAGCTGACTTCTTTACAGAGGCTTTGTCATGTTGAAACAGGAGAGGGTCTTTCCCAAAGTGCCACAAAGTTGGAAGCACACTGTTGTCCAAAATTTCGTTGTATGCTGAAGCATTTCCCTTCATTGGAATTAAATGACCCAAACCAAACCATCGAAAATAGCCACAGACCAAAGGTACACAAAGTATGTGAACAGGAGTGTCCATGTATGAAAATATGAAGTCTAGCGTAGAAAACAATATTTTTAAAGGTTCAGTTCATGCATTTAACAAAAAAAAACATTTCCCCCATGTCACTATTGAAATCTTGCATTTCTCAGTTTTTTATGTTTGGTAGAAAATCTAGATTTTTTTTTTTTTTTTTAGAAAAAAGACACGTTAAAATTTCAAATACAATTTTTTGACTTTCTGAACAACCAAATTCCAATTGCCTTCATTTCCGTTCTTTCTTTTTCCCTATATGTATCACTTACTGTATGGACTACATCTAGGGGTGTAAAGATTAACTGATACGAGTCTTAGATACGGTTACATTGATAGAAAACTGAATCCGACTCAAATTTTGAGGCGGATCGGACAAATATTGATACATTGGATGTGTTATCTGTGTGTATGAGCGGAAAGAGAGAGAGAGGTGCAGGCAGGCAGTCAGTGGGGAGCTAGCTAGATAACAAGCTATGCAGAGTCCTAAAAACAAATTGGGTTAACATGTGGCAGTTGTTTGTATCGTATTGCAGACCATGTATCGAGATGCGTATTGAATCGTCTGAGGAAAAGATACACACCCCTAACTACATCCTTATAATTGTGCGTACACTATAACTAAGCAGCATTTCTGACGTTTGGCGCCCACTCCATCCCCTCCACCTCTCTCTTTCTCTCTCAGCTTCTCTCCCTCTTGGTTTTCATCTCTTAGCATTGCTATTCTCCACCATCTCTGCGATAAACAGACTGCTGAGCGTCTGCACTCGCCTATTGATTCAAGAGTTAGTCTGCACCGATGACGGCACGCCATTCACCATGCTTATCAAAGAGGCAGCAGCGGGGTCTGAGAGAGAAACGGTTGGAAAAGGGGGGAGGAGGGGAGTAAGGAGAACGAGGGAGAGAGAAGGTGGGAGGGTGGAATGGAGGGTCTATCGAGGTGATCGATACCTAGCTGCAAACAGGAGCCAATTATGGCAAATCGAACCACTGTTGTAAGAGAGAGAGAGAGAGAGAGGGAGAAGCAGAGAAAATCCCTCCATCACAGGCTGCCAGATAGAGGAATAGCAAGAGAGTCTCAACCTGCAACAAAACATCCATCACCACCCCATACGGTGTTTATTATGGTTTTATCATATCACTGTAAAATAAGAATATTAGCATACTACATCACAGCTGACAGGTTAAAAATACCAAAAAAAAGTTAGTTTCTCAGGAGTGCAGAGGAGGCCATTTGTTTTCCAGCCCGACTCTGTGAGGACATTGTGAACAGGCCTGCAGGTTTGAGCATTTGGTTTATTTGGCAGGCGGAGAAAGGAATTCTCGTTTTCTCACTGATGCCTGTGCATATGTATATGCCTGTTTGAAACGAAGATAAAATGGACATTTATTGATCCCTGTGGGGTTGTTGCTGCAGCAAAGGTAATGGGGAAGAATAGCATGCAATAAAACTAATAAAGACAAAACAGTCAAACAGTTAAATAGAACATAAATTATTGTGGGGTTGTAAACGTTTATGCACCTGACAATCCAGCATGTGAAGTACAATGGGTGATGTTAGCTCAAGCACAAATATAAGCTTAAATTATTTGTTTTGTATCTACAGAAAGATTTATTTCAGATATTTAGAAATAATTTGTCTTGCCTATTGGCGTACAGTGTTTTTTTTTAATTATATGGCCTTTGCTCACAGGTTTTCAGAACCCAAAGATCACTTTATATTGTATTTGCTTTGACTTAAATCACTGGGCAATAAGTGTATCTTATTGTAATCTGTGTCTCTAGTGTCTCTTTTGTAATCCTTTCACCTCCTTGAGGGGGTCATTGTGGATTAAAGAAGGAAAGAGAAACATAGATGTTAGAGAGGCCATCCTTGTTGGGCATTGTAGGCAGACACACTTATGTCAAGGAATTTACTTTTTATACTTATTATACAGTCAAGATTCGGGGAGAAATGCTCTGCTGTTTAAGGTAGCTCTCAACGAATGTGAGTAGAAGGATTCTCCTGGGAGAACAAATCCCCCCTCCATAAACACATACATGAATGAAAGCTAAGCACATACTGTAGAAGGAGGTGGATGTTTGCTGGTTTGCATCTTTCAGTTACAGTGGATCAATTCTTTGACAGTTATTAACAGAAAATGAGACTTTAAAGCCATAAGCTACATGATATAGATGAAGTAGCATGCCACACAATCTTTAGTTTATGTTCCTCAAAAGGCCCACTGACATTCTGAGGGTATCACTTTTATTTTATTTTATATGTTTATATTTAACCTCATACCATTCCGCCCCCCTTTTTATGCCTCCATGCTGGCGATAGCCGTGGCCGGAGGCGTTATGTTTTCGGGTTATCTGTCTGTCCGTCCCATTTTCGTGAACGTGATATCTCAGATCTCAGGTTTTGGCCACGAATCAAGAATTCGTATGCTAATTGTGACAATTTCACACAAATGTCTAAAAAAATTATGAAGTGATGACATTTTGGGCAGACATGGATGTAAACAGCAACTTCACTGGTCGGCGGTGCACATCAGTGGTGTACATCATCTGAAAGCTGGGAACCTGAAGATTAATTTGAGATGCAGCTCAGCACTGTGTCAACTTGTTCTAGTCAAAAATCAGAAATAAAAATGAATTAATTTAAATAAATTGTGAGAGTTTATAAGGGCTTAAAACATTATGATGGAAGTATGTGATGGCCATTCCCATGCTCTATTATGTCTCATAAATTGTTGCAGCAATTTTTGGGTTGATACCATTTGTTACACAGATTTGGTGCTAAATTTAACCATTTTTTACCGCTTGATAATTGATAAAAAATTATCAATAATCCCTCCGACAACAAGACCTTGAGAAACACCGTAAAAAAAAGCAATGCTGTGATTTGGTATCAAAAACTTTTGACATTTGGTGATTTCTGCAACAATTACATTTTTGTGATTGGATAGTGAGCACTTCTGTTCTGGAAACTGCTCAGAAACCCCCTTATTGTCAATCTACCTAGGATCTATCCATCCTCTGAATGCCCTAGGTCTGTAGTTTGTGGCTGTAAAGTTTCATGAGGCTGTGATTATCCTAGAGGTCACTACAGGTCATTTTATACAGTGAGGTCAAATTCAAAAAATGGTCTCACTACAATGAAATGTCCCCTATGGGGACTAACATCATCACACATGAATACAGTTGGGTTAATTGGATCCACAAGAGTCTCAGCTTTACAGTGATACCCAATTTATGCAATTCCAAGACTGTTTAGGGACCCCAGTATGCAGAAATATTCAAATACACCAGAATAGGCTCATGGTAGAACCCATTTTCATTCACAAATCTTGAGGCCAGAGGTCAAGGGACCCCTTGAACATGCCAGTTGTTCCTTCGCCAAAATTTAGCCTAAATTTTGAGCGTTATTTAGCCTCCTCCCCGACAAGCTAGCATGACATGGTTGATACTACTGGATTCCTTAGGTTTTATAGTTTCACATGATAAAGAAAAGACAGTATGTTGGCCGGGCCCGCCGGTGGGCCGTCGGATCGCTAACACGTTAATCTGGATTAATTTGGAGGGTTTTGTTATCACTTTGAGCAGAACGTTTTCTTGTGTGCCATAAAAGGACTACGATTTGCGTATCTTTGTGCAACCCTGTGTTGTAGAATGACAATAAATGAACCTTGAACTTGAACCTTGAAGCCATCAAGTCAATACTGTTTATATAGTAAGGAACCAGTCTTACAGGTTCGGTCCCTTCAACAGCCTCCATGTCCGTTCCAATTGTCTCTGAGTGTATCAGCACATCTCCTGCTGTTCATTCTTCGTGGGTCATTCGTGATTCGTGACCAAACTTTCAAATTCCCCACGTATCTGAGAATGTGAGGCAGTAATTCGCCTTTTCTCATGGCTGCTATTTTTGTTCTTTGGAATTCAGGATAGCAAAGGCACTGAAGCTTCAGTGAGCATATTGATGGGACGTGTTTAGTGGAAATATCTGCTTTTCTAATTCTTAAGTGCAGGCAATTTACAAAGTAAAGGCAACCATTTAATAAATCAGGGGAAATGCGAAATACACTGAGAGCAGGGAATGTATCAGTTTGTTAGCAAGATATCTGAAAACAGTTGAAGCCCAAACTTGTCGGAGAGACACTCACTCTTTAAGAATCAATGGATTCAGTTGTAGTTTTGAAAAGGTGTTTAACACCCATTTAATACTATGGATATGTCTGCAATGTGACAAGTGCAACAAACAAGCAGATTTGACAACAACAGACAGGAAAACATTCAGATCACAATATCTTCTTCTCTGCTTTGACCGTGGTAGGCGCCAAAGTTTTTTTTTTTTTTTGTCTTTTTATAAATTGTTCACTCAGAAATGTAATTTGTGCCAACAAATTACCAATCACTCCATCAAAGTACTGATTTGTGCACACAATATGTTTAGTATTATGTTTATGCTTAGTCTGCCTCATCCCATCTCCCTGCAGCTTTACGTCTTCGCTGTGTCACGGAAAGCTCTAAAACCCTGGAGCTGTTTTTGATGCCCTGGATGAGATCTGACATTATCATCACATTTCCCAAAACAAAATGTTATCCTTTGAAATACAGTTGAAGGAATATCAATAAGTTCTCAAACCTAAATGAAAAAGATGCTCATCATTAGTCAGTACCTTCTGTTGGAAAAAGAGACATGAACTGTGGTCTCTGGTGTCAGACTCACATGCTTTTCATGGCCCTTCAACCACCTTGACCTCCTGTTAAAAGACTGGTTTGTGGTGGTATAACAATGTCACACTACTTCTGCCTTTGCTACTGAGAAATAAAAGTCAATCACATGACCATAAGAGGTAGTTTGTCAGGAAAACATAAACATACGCCATCTGAAGTGTTTGAACAAACATCAGCCAATGCTGTTGTTTTTCTAGTGAGGACATTTAACTGAACGAACCATTGGAAGTGTGACTAAAACGAGCAGTGGAGTAGTAACGTTACAAAGCATAGAGAGCATAGACGGTATAAAATATGGACTTATTCTCCATGAGGTCACCCATAATTTTCTGAAGAGCTGCTGTGAAGGTCAAAGTGAGTGGCTCTGACCGTCGCCATCTTGGCAGTAATGACACACGAATAACGATGGGTTGGAGCAGGAAAAAGCCTATAGCAGACTAATCGGCGATATCTTCTTTACTTCTGCAGCAGCCTAGGGGGCTACTGTTGCATACGCCGTTTTTAATAAATCAGTTTTTTGTCATTCCGAATTTAATTATTTGTAAGAGAATATCCTGAAGTGTGATTCGATGGACTACATCGTTGGAATATGTTCTATTTATTTACAATGGGCGATGTGCTGTTCTGTGGCTTATGACTGGCCAGGATTACTTCTGTTGCGCATCCCGTTACATTAAATGCCACTCTTACAAATAGGGATGCCCCATTCAAATCAACGTAGCAGGATGGTCAGAGCAGCTGCCGTTTTTATGTGTATGTGTACCGTTGTAGCGGAAGTTGCGGACTCACTGAGGTGATGTTTTGCAGTACAAAGCATCGAGAGCATAGACGGTATAAAATATGGACACCCATAGGTTTTTGAAGAGCTGCTGTGATGCTCAAAGTGGGTGGCTCCGGCCGTCGCCATCTTGGCAGTGATGTCACACCACTAATCCAAAACCAAAAATGGGCAAAGAGGTGGATGGTTGGTAGAGCTGAGGCAGGCCGGGGGCCGCAGCAGAGCAGACAGCTAGAAGCTAGCGACCTGGTATGGCACCCACCTGTCACTCAAAGCGGCCACGCCCTTAATATGCATAACTTAAAGCCTTAATATAAATTAAACAGGTGAGGTATAAAAAATTCACTCCCCATTACAGTTGTCATGACCGTTGATATTAGCTATAGAGACCAAAACCGTTTTTTGCACCAGGCTGTAAACATGTTTATTTCTGTTGTAAAGTCGGTCATTTTAACGTGGGGATCTATGGGGTGTGACTCGCTTTTGGAGCCAGTCTCAAGTGTCCATTTGAAAAACTGCAGTTTTTGGCACTCGCGTTGGATTCGTGGATTCATTTCTGAGCAACAGAGGTTGCCGCTTGATAGAGAGAAAAATTAAATTAAATTAAATTTAACAACGTAGTTCTTCATCCACACACACTTTTCAGCGTAGGAAAGCACATTGCTATCGCCAGATGAGTGACAACTTTGTTCGGCTCATTTTCTGTAACTAGTGTAGCATTAAAGCATGGTGGATTTAGCAAGCTAGCTAGTTCCACCATGCTTTAATTCTACAATGGTAATAGAAAATGAGCTGAACAGTGGGCTGGTGGCCAGCAGCAGCGCAGTGTGTAACAGTCCCTCCGCCTCGGAGAAGGACAAGCTACATACTCTAAATAGCCAGCCATCCATCTCCGGAGCTGCGTCCATTCTCTTCACAGCGCGCTGCGACTACACTTTATGGACCTACTGACGTGTGTTGTTTCCATGACGACTTTCCAGACATTTTCTTTTGGTACTAGCTAAATGACCATGGAAAACCATTCAATGTCCATTCTACTCCTATTCTATTTCTATGGTTCAAGTACTCAACATCAACATTTTTGCTATCTTTTTCATTACATAAACTACAACGAGGTATTTTCACCACACAATAACAAGTAAGACACTCAATGGCCACTTTATTAGGTAAACCTTTACAATCCAATACAGCAGCTCTACCGTGAATTATTCTTTTACGAAGCCATTCAAGATTCTATTGATAGTGGCAGAACTTTAAGTGCTACTTTTATTTATTATTGGGGTCATAGTGGGTGGTAGTGTTGTATTGGACTGAATTATTTTGAAAGGTGTAACAACACCACCACCCACTACAACCTCAGTAACACACACGAAGTAGAATTATCACCTTGCTGTTTCTTTATAAAAGAAGAAGTCATGGTAGAGCTGTTGTATTGGATTGCATTAGATTATAACGGTGTACCTAATAAAGTGGCCACTGAGCGTATATTCCAATGACATTAAATGATACACAGTCCATTTCTGACCCAGCCTGTTGGATCAGGAGATAAACATGTTTGTTGTTTGTTTCATGCTCACACAGTGACGACTCAGTGACTTTGATAGATTACAAACCTTCATTAAAATCTCAAACATCCTCATTTAAGTTTTTTCTAAAGGTTTGTACGACACGCTGCTGCTGGTTTAATGACTTCAGGCTCCCTCCATTTCTCCTCCAGTCTGACCGCCGTTACCTCACGTGGCTTCGCGATTGAACACGGCCTCATCGAGGCCATAGAGAACTCAGCACTGTTGAGACTTGCGTCCAATTAAGAGAATGTGTGTGTGTGTGTGTGTGTTGGGAGGGAGGTAGGAGATAAGGTTGCCGTGGCAGCAACCAGATTATAATTGTCCTGGAGTGGCACTAATCCCCCTCTACCCCGGCCAGCTCGTTTTGTTCACCGCAAATCAAGGCGCTTCCAATCTGTCTGTCTGAAAGAGCGATTTCACAAATAGAGGGAGGCAGGGAGGAGGGAAGGAGCTAATGAAACAAAAAGAAAAAACAATAGTAGATGGCCCTTTCCATCACCACTTAACACACACTAGAATACAGGCAGGCGCAAACACTCACATTTACACAGACTCAGACTCGCTTGTTGCTTCAGATTGATTCAACTATTAAAAATTACAGCAGCTGCTTTGAGTTGGAGAGGAGTGAACTCATCAGCTGTTGGACTGCAAACGTTTAGATTCTTCAAGGGAATGCCTGTTTTAACTTGTGAAAGTCAGTTGGGAGAAGTACTTAAGTGATATATCTCGGCTTAGCTTTGGAGATTAAAACTTTGGGCTTTGAGTTTGAAAGATGTGGATAGGTATCAGACAGGGAGGATCTAGCAGTGTTGGATCAGCTGTATTTGGAGTTTGAGCCATACGATGGACTAAAAGTCAGGATGTCTCGATTCCTGCTGCAACGATTGCAACACCTGGAGGTGATTTGGCTTGCGTTGTGATTGGATGTCAGCTGGATGTAAATGCAGTCTGTACACTTTGGCCAAATAATAAAGAAAAATATCTGCCCAAAGAGTAGATAGGTCATCTAATTCCGCCTCTTTCTGTTGTCTCAAGCTGCCTGGCCATAACCAGATAACCCCTTTCTCTGCAACAGAAAAATAAGTAGAGCCTTAAAGCTTTTCTATTGCTACTCAGTGCTTTTTTACGGTATTAGAATTTTTCCTAATAAAAGTCAACATTTGTTTCTTTTAACCATGACAATGGCTCCGGCCGGTGGGCGGTGGTTTCGGTTTTGGCTCGATGGTTTTCAACATGGCTGCCGGGTCACAAACTTTCTCATTTTACAGCTAAACAGTACACTACAAGATGATTCTGAAAACATTTGAGGTGAGAAATAGGCATTACAGCAACAGAATATTGATTCATATTTAATCAGCACGGCCTAGTTTTAGGTCACGAGTTTCACGAGCAGTGATTGACAGCTGCCCAGAGACTGCTCAGCTCTGATTGGTTGTTTTCCGTTGGGCGCAGTACAATCTCGCAAATGCCATTAGGAGCACTAAAAGGAGGCAGAGGAACCTGATTGTTTGACAGATTATCTGTCTCATGTACTACTGTCAGGATATAGTGACAGCTTGAGCAAATATGAGTAATTTTTTATTAAAGTTACCAACTGCAGCTTTAATCTCAACCCTAACTAAAGCCAGTCTACTTGTTTAAACATAACTGTTAGCTAATCTTTTTCTTATCTTTTCATGCAACAAACTTTGTGCTTTTGTCGCATTATTCAATGCACAGCGGAGGAATGTAATCTCCACATAATCCGTATCCACAACAGATAATCTGGGTTTTAGAGTCCCTCCTCATTTCACAATATTGCAGGAGCTTTTGTTGAGTAGAACCTCTCCCACTGCCAGCGTTCTTTACGTCCTGCTCTACCCACCAAACTACAATGAGCGGCTTTCATGATGATTTCACTCTTAATATATTGCTGTTTCTGTGGCTGGAGGAGAGCAGAGTGATAGCATCGCTCGTGATGACACAGTATTGTTTTGTGCTGCCTGCCCAGGTGCCTGGTAGCAGAGCTTGATTTGAAAGAGAATATTCATGAAGCAGAGATACACACACACACACATACACACGCACACACACACACACACACACACTAAATCAAGGTTGTCTGTTCATCACGGTGCCCTGTTCTATCTGTAATTTTCATCACAAAGAGGAAAATAAATCATAGAAGATCAGAACAATGGCATGCGTGTGAGCTTACATACATGCAATATTACCTGCATGTGTATATACACTCATGCATCCATCTGGATCTCCTGCCATAGATATTCAAATGGCTCCATGTGAAAAATTGAATCGAGAGGCTGTTGAAGTGCTGGCTCTTCTTTTTCTCTCCGGTCGAGACACGGTGCCTGAATGGCCTTTGATATGGTAATGACAGCTCACCACAGGGGTCCCTAAGGGCCAGATGCATGCTGGGATACATCCCAGGTGTCGGACATAGTATGTGGTCTACCTGGGTTTGGAAGACAGTTTGCTTACCAACATAAATCCAGGTTTATTGCCTCTGCCATGGAGGACAATGAGTGTTTTTGGTCTATTTGTTAGGTTATCCAACAATTGGCTATTAAAATTGTTATGTTTGTAAAGACATCGGTTGAAGTCTTTTCCCATTCATCCATCTTTGTGGCAATGTCAACACTTACCTCAGCCACATCCCTACTTAACTCTTGTAACACAGTTTTGAGTGGAGAGAGGCTTTAACTTCAGCAGTTTGAACGTTGCAATCTCATAGTGAGGTTTCGGGCAGATGTTTTGGCATACAAAGCATGTGACTTTGACACCTGAGAGTGCCGTTTGCATCCCTTCTTCTACCAACAGTGAATGTTGGTTTCTTTAAACCATGAAAATGACCGTTCCTTAACCTTTACTGTACCAAGGAACATTCATTTTGTGTTGATTGTGGTGCCCTTTGTGGACAAAAGCGGTATTGTTTCTGTGAGCAACACCGCCTCATGTCATAAAGATCTGCAGCTGCCAGACTCCCTTTAGAAAACCTCTCATTTTACTGCAGCAGGGTCTGACAGTCAGCCCCTGCTCAGTTCTGGTTCTGGGTCTCCCGTGCCTCCCTTCCCTCCAGCGGGCCCAGCAATACGGCCTGGGCCTCCAGCAGCGTGGTGTCGGTGTTGGATCCTAGGAAGCGAACGGCTCCAGGTCCTGCTGCCCTGCAGCAGCTTCTCTCGGTCTGCTGGCCGCCGGCACACGCAGTTGAACTCATCGCCAAAGTCGATGTACACATCGTCCTGGACCACGTGAAAGATCCTCCTGACCACCACCTTGTCTTTGGCCGGTCCCATCTGGATCCTCTGAAGTCTGAGCTGAATATATATAGCAATAGCAAATCTTCTCACTGATGGTGTCGTTTGCTGATCTAGATCATATAAAGGCATCAGTATTACATTGGGACTGTTTCATAACTAGTTGAAAGTTCCTTGTAGTAACTTTAACCAAACCTTAACCATGGAAGTGGTAGAACATAAAACATATTAGTGTTTTTTTTTTTTTTTTTTGGAACAAACATTTGGTAAGGAAATGACAAACAACCTTTTTGTTGTTTACGGCATGAACACGTGTTGCTTCAATAGCCTATGAGTGATGTCATAGATGCAGCAATCATGTTTTTCTACCATCTTTGATTTCCTCCCAAATCCATATGAGTAGTTAACATTTCAAAGTGCAGAGAAGAGGCTGCTAGAGGCTGACAGAGTGCAGCAATGGCCCTGTTGGTTTATTAGAAATCAATAGCAAAAGGAATGTTGATGTAACTTATTTGAAATGCTGCACATATTCCTTTTAAGCACAGTGAAAAAAGGAAAGCAAGCCTTCCTCGTTATCCAACTTTGTCACTACATCTTAGCGTCTCTGTGTTCAGCCAAGCCTGCCTCATACCTGGTCTGGATTCATCTCTGTGCTGTACTTGTAGCACATATTGTTCTCCGAGCTACACTTCAGCAGACCGGCAGGCTGCTTACAGGGGCTGTGGACACCCGCTGGGCTTTCTGGCAAACAGCGTGGCACTACAGACAGCTGGCATACAAGGCTCACACCACCTTTCCTATTTTCCCCAGGCGCTAAATGGGCTGTTAGGTACAGTTGAGGTCATTCATAAAAAAAAAAGGTAGGAAAATGAAAGCCCAGAATTTCAATACACCGCGACAGTCTGGATCTCTTGTTCTCTCAGACAAAATGCACTCCCGAGAGGCTCTGCTCCAGCAAACAAGGTGCTGCGGTGTGTAAAGACAACAACATCAAGCCTGCTAATATGCACCTGTAGGCTCCGTCTAATGTCCTGAATACTGAGCCGTAATTTAGACCGGACGACTCACTGCAACACTGTTGTCCGTACACATCATTGAGCAAATGGCCTGTTACTCTGAAATGGCCTGTCTTATTAAAGTACGTCTCACGCCTGATTAGCCAGTGGCCTCTTGGTATGATAGTAGATGGCTGGTTGTCCAATCACTCATTAACATTAACATTATCGGCAAATGAAGAGGAAGATCAGGACGTGTGTGTGTTTATTAAGAGACTAAAACACAACAATCACAGCCTCATATCAACATAAACACATCAGCAAGTTGTGATGTATGTAAAATCTAATCAATTACTCATTGCTCATTATTTTACTGTACCACTCCGGTAACACTTTATAATAACCATCATTAATACATGGTAAATTGATAGTTAATTAAACTTTAGTTAATAGTTATTTTATTGTTAACAAAAAAAAGGTTATAATTTTTACTAATTATTAGTAATGCTATAATTTATGCTATTTTAACAGTTTATTGTTGCACACATTATAACATTTTATTTGATTACCAAATGATTGTAAAACATCTATAAACATTAGATAGATGGACCAGACACTTTGTTAATGGTTATTAAAGTGGCAGTAGGCAGAACTTTTGGCATTATTGGGCAAAAAATCGATAATAACCTTTCAGCATATTGTAATTCAAGTGTTCTGAGAATAGACTTCTGCACCTCCTCATGGCTGTGTTTTCAGGCTTTCAAAAATCTAGCCCGTGACGGAAGATTTTGACCAATCACAGGTCATTTCAGAGAGAACGCTCCTATTGGCTGTGCTCCGGCTGGTGGGCGGTGCTTGGTAGTTCCTCGACAGATCTCAACATGGCTGTCGGGTCACAAACTTTTTCATTTTAAAGCTAAACAGTACACTACAAGATGTTTCTGAAAACATTTGAGGAGAGAAATAGGCATTACAGTAACAGAATATTGATTCATATTTGATCAGCACTGCCTAGTTTGACCGTTTAATCGAAGTTCGTGAGTGATTTACGGCTGCTCATAGACGGCAGCTGGATGGCAGACTCCAGATCAGCTCTGATTGGTTGTTTTCCTCCGGTTTTTGAAATCTTGCAGATGCCATTAGGAGCACTAGAGGACAACAGAGGACACAGAGGAACATGCTTTTTTTTCAGATTACCTGTCTCATGCACTACTGTCAGGATATAGTGACCGTTTTATAAAAATAACTCTTTTTAATCATATTTGCTCCATTTCTACCCACTGCAGCTTTAATTGTTTTGTAAACCATCAATGAACATTATTTGGATGACTATTATAAAGTTAAAACTGGTAATTATCGTACCTGGTTAAATGCTTAACCCTCACCCTACCAACTGGGTTCCCCACAGACCACAGAGGTCTACTTTTTCACAGGTGCTACAATTTGTTTAATTAGTTTCTAATGACTCCGTATCATTGTTTTCTGTTTCTGTTTTAATTCATGCTTTTTAAAAAGACCAATGTATTGGGGTCCTGGGGGACAGTCAAAAGCACCCAATTGCAGCCGATGCAGTTAGAATAGATACAATAGAATAGATACATGAAATGGTTGCTATGGGCCAGAATTGAAGTATCACACACCATCAGGGGGCCAGGGGCACTATGTCACTCATTTTGAAGGAGACTGACACAGATTCCCTCATGTGTTCTGTCTATTGTCATTTTACACAATATAAAAATTAACTGTAACTTTCCTGAAATAATAATAATCTTTTTTTTTCTTCAGATGACCTTAATTACATAACTAATAATGTTTTGAGAAGAAGTAAGTTAACATTTTGCAATGATGATTGTTTTTTACAGTATTATTTTTCTTTTCTTTTTTCAGTCAGTAGTCCTTAAATAGGTTGGCAGGATGAGGGTTAATAAATACTTTGTGAAGCATCTATAAACAGTTACATAGATAGTTAATACTTTGTCAGTGCTTAATACTTGGCATCTGGTCCATCAATCTATGTACTGTTTATCAATGTTTTACAAACAGTTTCTTAAAGGTTTACAAATCATTTGGTAATCATTAACAAATACTTAATATAGTATATAAAATGTTATAATATGTGCAACAATAAACTGTTAATATTTTACTAATGTAATCAGAATGTAATTGTTATTGCGCATTAGCGCCGTTAAAGTCCTTCAACAACTCCAAAACCTCCACACCAACATGTTGCATCTTGTGTATTTAACACATGTAGAAATAGAATCTACCCATCTGATTCCTGAATACAGTTGCTAAACCAGTGTCTTACGTTACCAAGCCAGATGACGACATTACATGTAAACCAGATGAAAGCCATAAAAACACTGACTCTTGATTGAGTCATTCTTCATTTGGAAACAGTAGTTTGACAAAAGAAAATTCTCAACTCAAGGCACACTTACTGCCTTTTAAGAGCCCTTTAGATTGATTTTCAGATTTCAGATTAAATTAGCTCAGTCTTCATCATGGACTACTTAGGATTTAGTTTTAAATAAAATATAGCCTCAAAGAAGAGTTGGAACCAGCTGATACAGATGTGACACTGTCAGGTAGAGTGGAATAATTTGATTGTCCAACCTTATGGCTACCCAAAAATGAACCTTTTTGTTAACAAAATATAACAAATTGACAGACTGTACAGACAGATCGTAGGGAGAGGACGCTGGCGTTGTCTGTTCGCCGCTTCTCCATACAGTTCAACAGTTCAACAGTTTGCAAGAGTATATAACGTCAAGTATACTATTGTCGTCGCTTGCCGGTAAACCTTTTTTTAATTTTTAATAATAATAATAATAATAATACATTTTATTTATATAGCGCTTTTCTAAAAACTCAAAGACACTTTACATAGATAAAAGATCATAAAAACAAGGACATCATAAGAATATAAAACACACAGTATTAATTACACAGTAAAAGCAGTTGTAAAAAGTTTTTACGGATTCTACCGACTCTGACGACTGTCTACCTACCTGTTGCTGTCAGTATACCATCGCTCGGATACTCCTGTATCTGTTCATCGCTGCCATCGTGAGGTTTCATCCAAAGCCGTTTGATGGCTTTCCTCGGTAAATCACGTCCATGGCTAACGGCTAACAACAGGCTACTCTCCACGACTGTTCTCAGGGCACCACAGACTATAGAGAGTTTTAAAAAAGGACTTAAAACATTCCTTTTTAGCAGAAAGTATGACTTTTAATTAACCTTGCTGGTTACTGCTTTTATGCTCTTATTTTTACGATGTTAGCTTTTATCTGTTTTTTATATTGATGCTTTTACCTGCTTCTACCTTGTAGCACTTTGAGATTTGTTTCAAATGTAAAGTGCATCACAAATAAAATGTATTATTATTGTTAACAAATGAATGTGTTTGGTTGACAAAGAAAGAACCAGACATTCATAATGTACATGTTTGTGCAAATCGGTTGGTTGTTATTTGTGTGTTATTGCCGTGTTCATCCTCTGCACATCTGCCCTCCCTAATCCCCTCTCCTCCCTGTGATGGGAGCAGCAGCACCACACACTGCGTGGCATCTGCAGCTAAAGGTTTCTGTTAGCTGGGAGGCTGGCTGCTCGTCTGCAGAGCATACCAGACACTGACAGGCAGGCTCGGAGACGCCGTTAGCCAGGCACGGCACTCCCCGGATGGGAAAAGAGATGAGTGTCAGGGCCTGAAGGCCCAGCCGTAATTACCCCCACCCACCACAGCAACCATTACAAGCTCCCCAGAATATCTCCCTCCCTTCATGGGGCGAGCAGAATGCATCAGTGGCCTTGCTGATGGACGTTGCTGTCCTGCAGCTGACGGAGCTAATGTGCAATGGTGGAGTGATCTGTTTATATAGCTGTGTTGTGGGTGTGTGTGCGCAGGCGGGAATGCAAAATGCATGCATGTACATAATAGGGGAGAGGGACCGCTGGCAAGCTGCTGCCGTGCGTCCTCCGTGATTTGTATGTTTATTTGTTTTGTTTCGCTTAAACTCGTCTGTTGCATACTGCTTAGCTGGTCTGGTTTTGATGCTAAAGTAGTTCAACAGTCTGGTTGTCTCTGTGTATTCGGCGCTACTGTGTTTAACTTCACACTCGGTAGCCTAGAGTTAACTTCGCCTGAAAAAAGGGCTCACCTGTATGTGACTGTCTGGTCTCCTCTTTGCTCTCTTGCCTGGATACCCTGATCTGGCATGACTACACACGCCTGATCGAGGCTGTTTACTGACTATCCTGCCTGCTCTCTTGGGTTCCAAGTCATTCCTGTGGTTTATCGCTAACACGGAGGTTGCTCCGTCAGTGTACGTGGTCCCTGCTGCACGTAATCTTGCACACCGGCGGTGTGTTTTGGTCTCCCCGCCCGGTAGCCTGCAGCTCTGTGGCTACAGCCAACACACTCAACCCCTCCACCTCTGCCTGACTGGCTTTGTAGCCTCATCATCATCATCTGGATTACAAAACTGTTGGATTACAGTGTTTTTGAACTCTCCACACCATCATGTTGGTCATCAAACTCCTCATCTGGATTGCTCTGTGATACACCGTCACAAGCGGCACCCTGCTGCTGAAATACTCTGCAATGGAGCTGTTGTCTCTCCGATCCCACTACACAATCCCTCCAGCTCTGCTTGCTCATTGTGACATCCTAGGCGACCAAGATATGTGCATCTTGGATCACGTCGGAACTTTCAGTACACCAAGCACAATAACAACACAAGCATTTGCTCATTCTGGTCCACTGAGCCCCGCCCCCCTCGCACTGCCATCCGTACTGTCAATCACCGTGTGTTATCCCCCCTGCACAAAGCAGCCGCCTATGTGCCACTTGACTGTTTAAAACCAGCTCTTTACAATATCAGATCTCTCACTAGCAAGGACTTGCTGGTTCACAAGTTTATTATGGACAAAAAACTTTTTATGCCTCACTGAGACCTGGCAACAGCCAAACGACTTCTAATGAAGCTGTCACACCTGGTTTTGCATATATAAGCAAACCCCGTGCTTCCGGGAGGGGGGGGGGGGGTGGTCTTGCTGTGCTCTATCGTGACAGCATTAGAGTCAGTACAGTCACCGTCCCTCATCATTCCTCTTTTGAATGTAAAACTCGCAGGCTCCAAACCCATCATTATTGTTACCACCTACAGACCACCAAAGCCCTCGGCTGTTTTTCTCACTGAACTTTCAGCATTATCAACATCTGTGTGTGCTATGTCCAATACTGTCATCCTTTTGGGTGACTTCAACATCCATATTGACGACCCTTCCAGTGGTCTTACCAACGATTTCACCTCACTCCTTGAATGTCTTGATATCACACATGTCAATTTCCCAACCCATAACAAAGGTCACATACTTGATTTAATCTGCTGCACTGGTATCACCCCTTGTAACCTCACTGATGCTGACCTCCCCATCTCTGACCACAAAGTTGTATCATTTGAGGTTCACGCCCCCCTATCAAAAATAAAAGAGCAACGGACCATCTCCTTCAGAAACATCAAACACATCAACCCCACAGATCTCATCACCCTTATTAACTCCTACCCCAGTCATCCCCCATCCTCCTCCCCTGCTGAACTGGTGAGTCACTGCAATAACTGTCTCTCCTCTTCCCTGGATACCCTGGCCCCCCTGAAAACCCGCACAGTCTCCTTCGTCCACATCGCTCCCTGGTACACCGCTGACCTCCGCCAGCTTAAAACCACAGGTAGTCGACTCGAACGGCTGTGCAAAAAGACTGGACTCTCAGTGCACTTCCGACTATACACAGAACACTTACACCTCTATAAGAATGCTCTCTCCACTGCCAAATCCTCCTACTACTCCAACCTCATCAGTACCGGTAAAGGTAACACCAGACCCCTCATCTCAACAGCCAGCCACCTACTTCAGCCTCCTAACCTCCCCCCAAAATATCTCCACTGATCACTGGACTGCCTTTCTGCAATTCTTTGATACCAAAATCAACACCATCCACCAACAGCTGGCCTCATCTTGCACTACCCCATGTGACCCACCATGGATGGTGACCTCCTGCCAACCACTCATCAGCACCCTCTCCAACTTCACACCAGCAACAGAATTAACCATCTCTGAGCTCATCCATAAAGCCAAACCCACTACCTGTCAGCTCGATCCCCTCCCCACTATCCTCGTCAAAGCCTGTCTGCCCTCCATCTCCCCCATGATCTCAACAATAACTAACTCCTCCCTCACCACCGGTATTGTACCCCCCACCCTCAAAACCGCTTCAATTATACCCACTCTCAAACAACCCGGTGCTGACCCAGCTGATCTGAACCACTACAAGCCCATCTCCAACCTCACCTTCATCTCCAAAACTCTTGAGAGAGTGGTTGTTGCTCAACTTCAGTCCCACCTCGACTCAAACAACCTCCATGAACCTTTCCAATCTGGTTTCCGCAGCAAAAATAGTACTGAAACAGCCCTGGTCAAAATCACCAACGACCTCCTCCATGCAGCTGACTCTGGATTGCTCACCATCCCTATCCTCCTCGATCTCTCTGCTGCCTTTGACACCATCTCCCACCCACTATTCATCGAGCGCCTGGCCGATATTGGAATCACTGGTGTTGCACTCTCATGGTTTTCCTCATATCTCACTGACAGACAACAATATGTACAACCGAGCAACCACAGGTCAAGGTGTTCTGCTGTTTCACAGGGTGTTCCCCAGGGGTAGTATTGGGTCCACTACTATTCATCATTTACCTCCTTCCCCTTGGCACTATCCTCCGTCATCACGATGTCAACTTTCACTGCTATGCCGACGACACACAGGTCTATATTTCAACAAAACCCTCGCCACCTGCCTTCAGGACATCAGGAGCTGGATGAGCAGGAACTTTTTGAAGCTCAATGGCAACAAAACAGAGGCCCTGCTCATCGGCTCCAAAAACAACCTCTCAGAAGCACAAAACGCTATTGCCCCAAACCTCTTCATCGATGGCTTCTCCGTTCCCTTTTCCAGCCAAGTCGAAAGCCTTGGTGTCACCCTACACAGCACCCTATCCTTTGCACCTCACATAAAAAACGTCACCCGGACTACTTTCTTCCACCTACACAACATATCCAGACTCGGCCCATTCCTGTCTCATTCCAGCACAGAAATCTTGGTCCACGCATTTGTCCCATCCCGGATTGATTACTGCAACGCTGCTCTCTCTGGCCTTCCCACCAAATTGCTCAACAGACTTCATTCAGGACTCTGCCGCCCGGATCATCACCCGCACCAGATCATCCGACCACATCACCCCCATTCTCATCCAACTACACTGGCTCCCTGTTCAATACCGGATTGACTATAAAAACCTTCTGCTCACCTACAAAGCCCTCCACAGCCTTGCCCCCACTGACCTCACTGACCTTCTTCAGGAGTATACCCCCTCCTGTTCCCTGCGCTAATCATCAGCTGGTCTTCTGACCATCCCCACCTCACGCCTCAGCACCATGAGTGCTAGGGCTTTCAGCTGCACTGCTCACAGGCTCTGGAACTCCCTCCCTCCTCACATCTGACATTCTGACACTTTTACAACATTCAAATCCCACCTCAAAACTCACCTGTTTAAACTGGCATATTCACTGTAGTGTCCATCAGTTCATCATATGTGTCTGGCTGTTTTTATCTACTTGAGTATTATTTTATCTTTGTAAGGTGTCCTTGGGTGTCTTGAAAGGCGCCACCAAATAAAATGTATTATTATTATTATTATTATAATCTCATACAGATCAATCACACATCCTTCATGAGCATTTACAGAAATGCACACAAACCTGAAGAGGAATATACTCACTCCATAAATAAACACCTCTTGTGAGGACACCACGGTGAATATATTGTTGCGCTGAAACAATTAATCGTTAAATCAATTTGTCAATCGACATTTGGTGATCGATTGATTTATCAAGATTTGCTACATTTCTGTATTTGATATTAGTGTAAATTGAATAGGCTATCTTTGAGTTTTTGACTATTAATTGGACGTGACATACCTACAGAGTCATAACTACATTGAAGACAATGTAGACTTTATTCAAATAATACATGGAGAAAACTGTGTTTCAGAGTTAAGGCCTTTGCAGACCAAGTCTGTATGTTTCGTATACAGTTCAATAATCCATCATCTAATAAAAATTGTTACGCACAGAAACCTTTCACACTGAGTCTGATGCATTTTATTATTTGTTGCAAAAACTCGCGATACGAGACAAAGCTGAATTAATTACATGGGTCTAATGGATAGCACTAGTGGCTAATGACATTAGCAAGAAGCTATCATTTAGCTGCCTAGAGCAGAATCACTACTGTCTAATCTTTCCTACATTCTTTGTTTTGCAATCATCCCCGATTCCAAGCTGTTCTGCAATCACCTGCAGTAATCTATCTGTAAATTCTACATCGCTATATTCTTTACTTTGTTTGTCGTAAAGTGCTTTGTGCTGGGAGATGAATGAATGAAGTGAATCAGTTTATCAGATGCCATTTTGGATGATGACGTTTGTATTTCTCTGACGGATGCGAAAAAACGCAGAAGAGCGAACCTGTTTCGAAAACTTTAATGACGGACAAAAGTTTCGGAGTCGATGTGTTGACGTGGTTGACACAACGTGAGGTCGTATTTATTTTCAAACAAATAACAATTTCAGGTGACGGTGTGCAAAGGCCTTTAGTAGTATACGTGTAGTAAGGAATGAGAGGGAAATATCAATCAAGTGTCAGGTAAGATATGTCTGCACGCTTAATATTATATTAGTAAGCTAACATGAGTGTTAGTTCTGTTACTTAGCTAGGTCACTTAGCTATATTGCACTTTACAGAGTTATACTTGGCAGTTAGAAGGTATAACTATTTAGAAATAACTCATATTAGACCTAGTTTGTGTGATGCAACCTTGTTTAATTCAGTGAGTAAACACTTATGTTATAACTGGGCTAAATTTGAACAGCTTGTGCAAGCGATGACGAAGCGACATCATACTATAACAAACCAACAGAATGAATATGTCTATCATCATCAAAAAAATCATTCCGAGTCGAACATCCAAAACATAAATGTCATACAAATTACAACTAGGCTGGTGATCTTAAAGTTCTTCAAACTCCTGGTACCACAGATGTACTACTGGTTTTGGTATTGAACCTCTGCACGCATGTCAGCAACAGTAGCTCTAGTCTGATGGGCCTGAGCTCCCCAACTTTACAAACGTGATCTTTGAGATACTCTGAGTAAATATTATGTACCGCACTGAGCATAGTTGTAAGGCTCTGTCCGCCTGAGCTGTTGGGATTGTTTTACCTTCATGAACATGCACTCACGCACACTTATATGAGCAGGGGAGGATCTCAGAAACTGACACAAACTCATAAAAACACACAAAAATGTACTCACAGAGAGGTACAGTCTTTGTTCAGTGGTAACCGGTGAAGGTGAATGTCAGACAGTGTGAGAGTGTTGCTCCCCCTCATCGGTGACGGCCTTGAGTTCCATTGTACCTACTACAGCAAACACCACAGCTCAGCTGCAGTACGTCAGTTGCAAACCTTACTGGCTGCTGAATTGAAATCCACTTGTCTATGCAGAATAACAAAAGACTGACATTATACTCAACCTGTTTCCGTTGCCTATTGTACTCA
The DNA here is from genome assembly GCA_916701645.2 of Sebastolobus alascanus. Classification (NCBI taxonomy): domain Eukaryota; kingdom Metazoa; phylum Chordata; class Actinopteri; order Perciformes; family Sebastidae; genus Sebastolobus; species Sebastolobus alascanus. Next base: position 286,145 of record CAKAOJ020000019.1, read on the forward strand.
GTTTGCTAGCACAAATCTACAGTAGTAGGCCTCAGTATAGCTCTGAAAGGAACAACATATCCTCCACTTTCCAAAAAATGGCCAGTCAAAATTTAACTGAAAAGTATGATGGCATATTAGGGCCGTAGTAGGTTAAAAAAAATATTTACGGAGCCGAAGGAGGGTAATATTCCGAGAAAAACCTTTTTCTGAGAATTTACGAGATTAAAGTCGTAAATTTACAAGAAAAAAACGTGGATATTCTCTGAGATTAAAGTGGTAAATTAACGAGAAAACACGCACAAATTTGCAAGATTATGAAGTATTAAGTTGTATAAATGTATCATGTATGTATAATGTATTTATAATCTCTAAAATTTGTGAGATTTTTCTCGTAAATTTACTGTAGTGTACTGTTTAGCTGTAAAATGAGAGAGTTTGTGACCTGGCAGCCATGTTGAGATCTCTTGAGGGAATACCAAGCACCGCTCAAATGGCCGGAGCACAGCCGAAAGGAACGCTCTCTGAAATGACCTGTGATTGGCCAAAGTCTTCCGTCACGGGCTAGATTTTTTAAAGCCGGAAAACAGAGCCATGAGGAGGTGCAGAAGTCTAGTTATCACTCAGAACACTTGAATTACAATATACCGAAAGGTTATTATGGAATTTTTGCCCAATGATGCCAAAAAATTGTTGCCTACTGAAGCTTTAATCGCAGAGTATGTCCAAGTTTTTTCTCGTAAATTTACAACTAATATTGGAATGTTATTTATTTATTTATTACAACAGCCCTAATATGACATAATAAAGACTTATATATATATTAAGACCAATAAAAGACTTATTCCTCAAACAAAATGCAGCAACTCCTTCGTTGCAGAGGACACAGCAGAGTGGGATGTGGCTCTGTGATTCATTATAACATTTGAATCATTCAGCTGATGCTCCAGTCTTAACTGAATGCGACAGTAGAGAAAGTGTCAGTTGCCATATGGCCTGCATTACATGCCTGCAGTATCTGAAGCGATTTAATCTTCAGCAGAGCTCGAGAAAACCCTGCTGCGGCCCGCTGGGACTCAAAGGTCACCGAAAAAATCATGCTGTTTGGCTTGTCTCTTTTACTGCAAGTCACCGCATGTGTGCTTGGGCTTTTGTTGTCTGCAACAGGTAAACAGGCAATTTAGTGACTGTTCAAAACTGGTGCCACAGCAACTATACTGTATTTATTGGAACTCTATGAGTTATAGTGAATCATTTCTGCTACTTTAAGTCGCGAAAACACAAAATTGTGTCCTGAACACAGATTAAGCAGTTATGTTCTTTTATAATTAAATTATTGTGTGAAAATAGCATGAATAATGATATGTGTCATATAAAAATAGTTGTTTCCTGTAAAGTTTTGATGATAAAAATTTAGGTAAGGCTAGGGTTTTGGTCATGGGTTAAAAAGAAAATAGGAAAGAAAACTATTTTGTCAAATTTCTCTTGCATTTTGACGTGTTCAAGGCTTGGATTTATTCTCTGTAAAGCACTGCAACATGTGTGAAAAGTGATGCACGAACAAACTTATTAGAAAATCTTTTGAGCTTTAATTAGTGATCATCAATACCACATTGATTGATGAGATGATTGTGCAGATTTAGAATTAATTTTCCTCCGTATTTTTGTCGCCTCGCATTTACAGTCACAGCAGCAAACCCGACTTCTCATTTGTTCAGTTGCTACTTACCATTTGGTCGTTCCGTGTGCATATAATGGACTACTTAATTTGTATTACTGTTGTTTGTCTTCTTCCTGTTGGCTAATGTAGCTGTTCTCAATCACAGCATGAGCTGTGTGGTGAGCAATTAGCAGAAATGAATCCCCCCCTTTATCATATCACTGTTAGCTCCTGTGTTTCTATGCTGATCACAAGCAGTAGGGAATGCATTTCTATGCTGATGATGACTGAGTCACTCGCCGTGGTTGGTCTAATTTGATCCACTATTAGAAGTATTATAAAGTGAAGCAGGTTACCCAAGCGTAGACTAGGAAGGCAACATAACCTTCAACAATACCTGCAAATGTTAACTGGAAGTGCTTTGTAAGGCATCAGAAGTAAATCAGAGCATTAAAAAATATGATTTCCTGAGACGTATTTGTCTATGAAAGAACAATGTATTCTCATACAACGATTTGTATGATATCTTACGAATAAGTTATTCCTCCATTTTCATTTATTTTCCTACGAATGTCCAGCAACATGTGTCAATTTCAGCATGTTACATGCAAACAATCTTTTCAAAATAAACTTTTATCTTCACAGAAATCAACTTCCTTAGGTTTAGGCAAGAAAACTACTTAGTTAGGTTTAGGAAAAGTTTGTGGTTAGGCCTAAAATAACTCCGGAAGTGGTGTTACTTAAGTACGTAAGTTACGTAAGTTACGTAAGTTACGTGACAAAAGTATCCGTTAACATCTGGTTTCACACGGGACACGAACGCCGGTCTCCTGGGCGAATGTCCGGTAATTTTTGACCCACCCATGTATCCCGACATACTCCCTACGCTGCGCTCACCGCTCTTTATATTTACTGGTTCACGATTACGTGAATTATGCATAAATTAATTTCGTGGGATATATACAAATTAGAGTGCATTACTTTTCATAGGTATAGCTACGATAAGTGTATCAGACCAGCCTGGAAAGAAACCACATGAATTGACTTTAAATGCCTGAACTTAAATGGTGTAAAGTTACACGTTTAACACAATGATTATTGAAAGGGAGCATGGCAGTTTTATTATTAAAGAAGGGATATCAATATACCCATAATCTACTCGCTTGCTAATTTCGATAATACATTCAAGCGGTCATCAAGGTTGTTTCTTTAAATATTTTTGCAAATTAATAATCTCATGAAGTCACTTTACTTTTTCATTGCAATGACATTTGTGTTGTACAATATTTCCTAAGCTAATCGGTCAATTTTCCCATCCATTCAAAAGGACTGCCGTGAATAAGGTCAATCATATCACTCTAGTAATGATATATATTGTACAATTACACAATGATTATTTTGTAAGCATTTTACAACCACAGCTCCCATGGGTGTTAGATGTAGGAGTGAAGTTTTGTTCAGATTGTACATGAAGCAAATTTTAGATATATGAATGCCTAGTCAATGGAAAGACTTGATTAGGGTTGTGAAAATTGAGGCAAATATGTGTCTGTAAGAGATGAAAATGTTTCAATGTAAATGAAAAAATTGGCCCTTACTGAAACACAAAAAGCAAAACTACTCCAGCAGAGAAAATAATGCACAGTAAGTAAAGACACCTGTGATCTTTGTACCCACTGAATAATTGGTATATTCATCCACTTTGTAGTGTAAACACAGGCTTTTGCTTTTACTCATTCAAGGGTGACAATATAGTTGCTAAACATAATCTGCTTTTATTAACAAGTGTATTGCTAGGAACACATTTATTTTAAAACAGGCACAGAAAGTCCAGTTTCATGTTCAGACAGACCAATGAGAGAAACTATGAAAACTGACATGGTGCAGCAGACGCTTGTGGATGCAAATTCAGCTCTCTCAATATGCATTATCTTCTGTGTACCATTTTGTCTTCATTAGAGAGCTCAGACCAGGAGTAGGAAAGCAATGAGAATTCTGCTCATGGTTTTCTTAGCCCACTACGCCATCACAACACCCCATAATGGCACACATTTTAAAAAGAAAGTTTAATGTACCAGACATTATTGCACTTCAACCACCACTACTGCTGTTCCCAAGCAGTTTTGCTCCTTTAAAAGTGCTCTCCAGGCAAACAAACCCCGGTGCACAAATACTGTTTTCGATCAAGCAATCTCCCATAGGTCTGACCTTGGCAGCTTTTATCAGGTGATGAATACTTTGAAAAGATTGCATTGTTTTCCAGACCAAAACTGCTGCTTTTTAGCCAGCCCCAAAACACTGCAATCCTCTCTACCTTAAAGCGAAGAGAAAAAAAAAGATAATGCCCGATTGTAGATTTCAACAAATTGATCATTTCATCCTGATTTGAAAAAGAAGATATGAATGTTGATGGGATTTTATCTGTTATCTCTCAAAGGACATCTGAGACAGGACCCCCTTGAAATCGCAGGCCCTGACAGAGTTTGCCTTCGCTTTGTAGATGCTGAGACGTTTCGGGGGGACTAATTAAATTGTCTGTGTTTTGATAATACCTACGAACAGCCAGTGTCTAACATGCACCCACCATGAAATGAGAGCAACACTAGGTGTAATGGATGAATACCTGTCTTCTAGATGTCTTTCACAAGCGGCTGATCGCCAATCAATTAGGAAATGCCACGATGAAAAGTTAATTAGAGCCTTCACTGCAATGCAAATAGAACATTGTGGAGATGCTCCTGGTTTATCTGATACCATAACACCATGAATAAAATAAAATGACTCATTTTTAACACGTGCATCTAGTTTGTTACTTTTCAATGAAGAATTGAAGGAAAAGGCATCTATTGTAGCGAGGTGCTGGCTCACAGATGTCAAGGAAATGAGGGGAAAGCTTCTATTGATGTTTTGGCACATTATTTGCCTATTACAGTATAAAATTCACAATAATCATCTGACTGCCAGACAGTGTGTAGTATGTTGGGTAAATTACTGAGATCATAGGGCAATCATGATGAACACATACTATACTGGTAGTACATATTGATTTGGTCAAAATGCAGTATGAAGTATGCGAACAAAAGCAAAATCTACAGTATGCCAAAAATACCCGGATGTCATACTGATTTGGAAAAAATCTCGAGTATGTATCGGACCAGTCTATCTCGCCTACTGTATCTCAAATGCAAAGTGCTACAAAAGGCTACATTTACAACAACAGCAGCCAAAAACGGCTCATTTTTTTAATTTTTGGTAGCTATTTCATCCCTAAATTCACTTATGAAAATGTTTGAGGCGGGAAATCAACTGTGTAGATTTTTAATGTTTACAGTTTTACAATATTAGATGGCGAATCGAACATTTGCTCCAATGTTTTCGGAGTTTAGAAGTTCCACAAATTGCCGTGACAGCTAGCTAGCGCCTGCCGGGGTCGCTACCTCGCCAACCGGGCAGTCACACTCATAGACCGCTATGAGTTGGCTGGAGCTCTCAAGAGACCGACCTCGTAGACGAGAGGTTTTTATTTCCTTGTTGACGGATAGTTTGTTTAAATATCCCAACACAAATGTCCATTATAAATCAACGGGAACCTGTCTTTATCTGTCTTTTTGGAGTTGAAAAGCTCCACAATCGCCCGCGGGCGTAACTCGGTCGCCAGCCGGCCAGTCCCTATCACAGAACGGCTACAGAGCAGCAGAGTGACGAGGGAAGAGGCGAGGGAAAGAGCTGCCTCTGACGGGGCAGAGAGATACCTGCTGAGACAACATGACCCTTTTTAACAAGACTGTAATATTTGGAGGGATAACATTCCACTGTTTGGTTGTTGTAACTGAAAAAGCAGTTTGAGTAACGTAAATTTTGTCGAGCAATGTTTTATATTTATATATATTTATTATATTTATGTATGCAGTATGTACTGTATACTGCATACTGCATTTGTCAGTAGTATGTGGTAGGCGGTTTTGAATGCAGCCATAGATTCCATAGATAAGTCATTCATAACGTAGAAAAGCCTCCAATGTCAATACATAAACATTTTGAAGGTGCATTCAGACTTATTGCAAAATTAAAAAGAGTCACGAGTTGAAAACTTGAGCAAAAAAATGTATGCTTTTTCAGAGGCTTTATGACTCCAATTCATAAACATATGGAGACAAGGGGGGAAAAAAAGGAAAGCTGTCTGGAGAGAAGAGTCTGAGTGTGTGAGCACATGCAAATACACTGCAAACACACACTTTTGCTATGTACATTGCTAGCTAGCTTACAGCTAACGTCTGTGTGGTTGGTACATTGGCTTATTGGACTGCAAAAACAATCCACTGGTCAAATTTGTGCAAAAAAAACAAGAACATAACCAGCAAAAACAGAGCAAAATAGACAAACAGCAAAAATAACGTAGAAAAACATCTGTATGCCTGCCTTCTTTTATATCAAATGTAAGTCTACACTACATTTACCATCAAGCAGAGAAAAAGCACAAATTTATAATGAATATTCTTTGTTGTAGACTATAAAGAATCACAGGTAAAAAGTGACAAATAGAAAAACAGGTGGGTCAACGTGTTCTCATGCAACGGTTCATATAATATCTTACGAAAAAGTTATTCCTCCTTTTTTGTTGGCTTTCCTACGAATGTCCAGCAACAGGTGTCAATTTCCGCTCATTACATGAATACGGTCAAAATATACACAATATTCACAGGAAACAACCACTATAGATTTTGGCTACTTAAACTACTTAGTTAGCTTTAGGAAAAGATCGACTTGATTAGGATTAGGCAACTAAACTACTTGGATAGGTTTAGGAAAAGATCATGGTTTTGCTTAACATAACTCTTGAAGTGGCGTAACTTAAGTATGTCAGTTACGTAACAAATAAATCAACGTTGACTTCTGATTTCACATGGGACACAAACGCCGGTCTCATGGGCGAAAGTCCGGTGTTTTTAGACCCACCCATCTACCCGACCTCCTCCCTACACGGCGTTCGACGCTCTTTATATTTCCTGGTTCACGATTACATGAATAACACACAAATTGATTTTGTGGGATATACAGTACACAAATTACAGTGCGTTGCTTTTCGTAGGTGTAGCTAGCTAAGGAAAATGTATTGACGCCTCCCCAACAAAATAACATACAAAATCTTAAAACCTATAGCAAAAAGAAGAAAGTACTTGTAACTTGTTCTCTGAGTATATAGAAAGAACCCACTGTCATATTAGAAAAGTTAGCAATTAGGTTTGAACCCACAGAGAAATGGTCTGAGATCAGATTCCACATTGAAGCCATAAAAGCTATGGTTTTTAACCTGTAGCTCTTGAATTTACTTGGGAAACCAGATGAAACAACCATGAATCATTTCAGCTGAAAACAACAATAAACTACATAATTAACAGTCTCCTGTTATATAATGAAGCTCTCAATGCTAAGATTAATAGCCTTGTGCTGTCAATCAACATGTTTCATCCAAAACTAGATGTAGATCTGCCAGAAAATGGGATGCCCTTTTTTAAGAGTGGAGGTAATGTATTATTGAACAAAAATAATGCTGCAGGAAGAGATTACAGAACAAAACACAGACAGACAGATAAGGCTGTTCATTTGATGCAATAATTTATTCTTATACAACAAATCAATCATGTCCTTTCCTCAAATTGCCAGAGATGCCAAACGCAAATTAGCCTATTTCAAAATGGGAGGTATTCCTGCTTTCATACTGGTGACCATTAGTACACTAAAGTGAGGGGTCAGGTGAGGTTCCAGTCCAGTGTTTCATCAGAACATAGGTGTTTATGCCATGCTAAAATATGGGTTTATCAGTATCAACAGCCAAACGGTAAACATCTCTGAAGATCATTATGGTTTATTTTGTTAAAAGTTCACAACAAATTCACAGCTCCTCACCTCTCCCAGGCCAAGATCATACCACATACCTAGACTGTAAATCCTCAGCACCTTGTCCAGACACTTTCCTCCCGGCGAGTGCTGGCCGCCAGCACGCGCCATCTCATTAGCATTGGCTCGGTTTCCTCAGATTAGCCATAATTAAACTGTGAAATTGGATCCGTTACCTTAAGTCAGGACACGGCGAGGACACCATGAGCTTGGTGACAGCGCCGGGCGGGACGCTTGGCTCACTGCCACAGGTCCTCCCCTCTGCTTTCAGAGAAGCAGACGGCCAGTAAGTGAAATAGGGATTCCCAGTGAGCGGCCTGGTCCAAGACGAACTTTCAGCATTGTTGGTGTTAGTGTGCTTGTTTTTAACCTTTTTACTGCAGCCAGCGGAGTCACTTTAACTTCATTCATGCAGTTCATAAACATTCACACTGACCAGTACAAACACCGTCAGCCACTTTCTCCCTTCTTTTGGGTGCTTGTAACTCTAGCTTTAATAAGGGCTATAAAAGTCAAATAAACCAACTGAACTTACTGAGCAACATTTAAATGCCTCGATCGCAAGCTTCTCAGTGGCAGTTAAAGTATTCAGACTTATTTATGACATGTTAAGTACTTTTTGTACCATTAATAGGAAAAACGTAACTTGCTTTCAAATGACTAGTATGGTCATTTCAAAGGCCACTAGTCCGACACCATTGGTTCCTGGCTGTTAAAGGAATACTTCACCGACAAAACAACTATGTGTATATCAATTACTCACCTGGTGTTACCTCGAATACTTGAAGAACATTTTGTTTTTCTCGTATACCTCCACGGTGAACGAAGAATCAAAAAACAGAGAAAAGTCTTGATGAATTGAAGTAAATGGAGGCCGCATTTAACAACAGAAAAACTATATCAAAACACCTGAAAACATCCCAAACAAATTAAGGTTTCATACATCAGGCGACATTAGTGAAGTACAGCAAATTTTCTCAGGCTTCTCAGAATCTTTGGTCTTCTCTTATCAGACAATGGACTGATGGTTTGAAGATGAATTCAGTATTGTTAACGATTTGTTGTTGTTGTTTGATGTCATTGTCATGCGTACCAGTCTTCCAGCACATCCTTGCTTCATGATGCAATTTCTGTGTAACAAACATATTTCAACATCCAGTACATTTCTGTGTTGCAGAAACCACCTTTCCTCCGGTATGAAGTTCTTCATAATCTTCCCTTGTGCATTCTCTTTGAACATACACTTCTGACTTTATGTCCCTCTCTTGGTTTTTGATGCATTTTGTTGTTTTTGCACCAGTCTCCTCCCGGCTGAGGTTCCATGTCATTTCGTGTCACTGTTTGTCGTCCTTTGTGTTTCTCGTTCCTCTCTCTCTGGATTTTGTTTGTCTCATGTATACAGTTTGTTTTATTCTCTTTCTTTTTAGAGTATGTTTTATTTATGAAAATAGAAGTGAGCTTAAGTAAGACTGTCTATTACTGAAGAGTAGATAGAGGATGTTTGATAAGACAGCTGTGACTGCAAATACAAGTCGTAGAGATCCACGGTGTCACGGGTCAGGAAGGTTGAAGTATTAAAGTCAAAGAAATCCAAAACTGCGTACACAAAGCACATTTCTGTATAAAAGGGCAGGTATCAGGTTCTGTATCTTCCCAGTAGTGTTCCTTATGTATTCAAATCCCAACATTAACATTTTGGCCAAAGTATGTATATTTTAACATCAAAATGCTATTTTCCCAAGCCCTTCTAAAAACTTGTTCCCACGTGACCTGACGTAGTTTTTTGCATGATGACGTTCTACATATATACGTACTGTATATCCTTATCCTTTACCTGCAGTAACTTACATGGCGGTCGGCATCCCAGTTTGGAGAAGCAGACAGGAGTACCGGCACGGGAGCCAAGCAATGTACTGCTGTGGACGCCACGTTAGTTCAGATCAGAAAGTCACACAATAACACAAACAAACTAACCAATCAATGCAGCGGTAGACCAGTAACTCCTGTGTTCCTCGAGGTAAAATGACTGTTTTTGTGAATGGAGTCTCATGTCTTTGAAGACAGCGATATAATGGTTTCAGTTCCCCGTCGGAAAGAGCGGTCTGATGGCGTCTTAAAACAGTGAAAATATTCTTAACATATCATACACTTAAACTGGTATTGATTTTTTTAGGTAGCTAAAATATGTTTTTCTGCTGCTCAGTCCACAGCCGCTTTACCTCGCCGTCAGACAGCCCTTTCCAACAGTAACTGAAGCCGTTATATGGTGGCTTTCAAGACCAGACCAGACTCAATTAACAAAACATAATTTTAACTCACAGTATGCAGGAGTATACATACAACTCTCCTTCAAAAAAATCAAAATTAACCCTTTAAGTTACTTAGCACAGTTAATGTTGACTCAGCTGTTGCTAGCGTTCACAATATTCATAACCTTATTGATTAGCTTACTTTGGAAACCTACGTCACTGCTTTTTGCAACGGCTGAATGGGCATTTCCATTTGGAAAAAATAGAACAGAACACAAATGGACTTGCCCTTTAACCTTTGTTGTGTAGCCAACTCCAATCACATGGCTCTGATAAAACTTGTTTTTTTTTACATCATACATGTAGCTACTAGTTACTATCTTTGAACCTTCACAGGACTCATTAAAGGGGCATTAATGATCTATAGAGAGGAAACAGTGTCATATTGTTTTTTACACAAGCTTGTACGGACTTTGTGCGAGGTGTGTGTGTCTTTGGGATGCAAATAGGAGCCTGACTGACCCCTGAGGTGATTGGTTCTTTTCAAATGCCTATAAGGAGCCAGGCTAGAATATGTATACGGTATACAGTTTGTGTTTTTCTGTTTAGTTTATTATTAGTAGTATTATTTGAATAATGGACTGAAATGATGGAAGATTATTGGTCTGAATTCAGATCAATTCCATTTAGTTTATTCTGAGTGACTTGTTGGGTCATAGTGAGAGCGTAAGGAACATGGCCGACAGCAGTGAGGCCGGAGTGTTCCTGTGCCAGCCGAGGAGGACGAGTGGGTTTCAAGCAGCGCGTCTGCACGCCAGAGAAATGCCTGGCGGCCATGTTTAGTCAGGAGGCCGTCCCACTGGAGTTGGAGGCGCGGTTGGGATGCAGTGGGAGGTGAGGGGGGATTCGGGCCCAGGGGGTCGTTGTCATGACGATGACATGGGTCTGGACCGATGGGGTGCAGCTAATGATGAATAATTATGCAAGGTTTTTTTTTTTTTATATTGTTGTTCTTTTTTTCCCTCCTCCTGTTGTGAAAATTGTGACCTCGCCCCTGATTTCCTGGTGTTTGGAAAAACAAGAAATGACTTTGATGAATGAAGACTAAATGGTGTTGCAGAGAGTCCAGTTCGCTGCGGAAACAACACTCCCCTCAGGCAGGGTCGCTGCCATTTTGTAATATGTGCTCTCCGGGTCACATGTATTTAATATTCCACGGCTGGCTGTTTGCAGCCTTGCCAAGTGCAGCTAATGGCACTGTGCTAGCATGTGCACGGTGCATTAAAGTGGGTGCCGAGCTCCACTGATGAATTTAAGCACACAGTACAGCAGAGAGGTTGTAGTTAACAAGTATTAAGCCAAACAGGAAGCTCACATTTGGATCAAACTTAAATACGACTGCAGGAGTGTCAGAGATAAAACAAGTAATGCACCTGCCATATCTGAAGTAGTACATGTAGCATTTACATCTTTAAAATAATTTCTTGTTGTCCATGTATGTGTGTGTGTGTGTGTGTGTGTGTGTGTGTGTGTGTGTGTGTGTGTGTGTGTGTGGTGTTTCTTCACTTGAGGAACCAAATGTCCTCACCAGATTAAAACTAGGACATTTTGATGTCTCTAATTACTTGAAGGGTTCTTTGAATCGTTGGGGTGTGGATTAAAGGGGCACTTCACCCAAATTACAAATCAAGTCTTTTATCTCATTTGCCTCTTGTGGTATCTTTCCTTAGAGATACTTTTAGTTGAGTTTGCCCAGGTTTTGAGATGTGTCTCTGGGTGCTGGAAACACACAGCACCCACAGTGTTGAAAAAAATGAACATCTCTTTCCAAAGTAATGCCCTCATCGCTTACAGTGAACACTTTTATTGGAAGTTCTTTTTAATGAAGAACTAGTTCCTATTTTTGTAATTTTTGTGAACAAATCCTTTAAAGGTTAAGGCTGGTGTTTTTCTGTTACTTTTTGTCAACAAATTCCATGAAGAGACCAACATCAACAATGTGTTAGTCCGTCTCTCAATGCTTTTCTGACTTCTCTACCCTGTCTGTGGCCCTATTGGTCCCTACTGAAGATGTAAATCTTTCAAAAACAAAAACCTGCTCACAGATACATGCTTTAATTGATTAAAAGGTTCTTTAATTTCCTTAATCAGCTGGACACTGTTGTTTTTATGCCTCCGAGCCGGCGACAGCCATGGCCGGATACATTATGTTGTCCGTCCATTCTCGTGAATGTAATATCTCAAATATCTCAATTTCTTCAAATTTGGCACAAACGTCCACTTGGACTCAAGGATGAACTTATTAGAATTTAGTGGTCAAAGGTCACTGTGACCTTGTAAAGCCCGTTTTTGGCTATAACTCAATAATTCATATGCTAATTATGACAATTTCACACAAATGTTTAATAGGATAAAATGATGAAGTGATGATATTTTGGACAGACATGGATGTAAACTGCAACTTGACTGGTTGGCGGAGGCATACAACCTCGAGGCGATAATTCTAGTTAGGAAATGTTACTCAAACTGGAGGAAATGGTACATTTGTTGGGGACTATTTTCACCAGCGGATTAATCCACATTTGGTGCTTTAGTGAGTATTTGTGGCAGCAGGATGGTGTATGTGGGATTGAGTCAAAATAAACTACAGTGTGTGTGTTCATGGTGATGAAGGAACATGTCCCCCACTGCAATAGTGAGACTCTTTGTATTTTTAGTAGTTTAAGGACAGCAATGGAGCTCTATGGCACAAAGAAACAAGACAATACTTCTTAGTACGAGCAGTTGTTGGTTTTTGGTCTTTTGATTGGATATTCTAACACAAAGAACAATATAGAATATCATCAGCCTTATCTTTTAAGGATTAAATTGCAATCATTTTTTAAAAAAATGCTTGTAACTGATGTCACACATTTACCCATAAAACCTTAAACTCACAGTCTTTTCTTATCTTCATTTACTGGAAAGCTGTGAATCTCTATTAGGAACTTTTATTTTGTGTAACAAATTTAATCATTTTAGCAACACTAAACTGCAGTGTGAGTTTGCAGGGTGAAACATCTCAACAACTATTGAATAGATCACCATTAAATGTTGTAAAGAAGTTCCTCGTACACATTCAGCTCCCCCCCAGTGTCACTCTGTCTTTCACCCTCTCTATATCTCTCCCCGAATGCTGGTGTGAAGCCACGAACAGCCGTTTTATGTGGTCGCTGCTCATTTAACCTCAAGGTTTTGCCTCCTTTCAGCTAGTATGCACATGAATCCCTCAAACGCTCCCTGAAAGAACTTCCGAACCGCTCCCCTTTCACTATCAGCCTTGCGGTTTTTGAGAACATTTCGCTGCCGCTGAGCTGAATGTTGAAAGGGGAAAATATGTGCAGGAAAACATGAACTATAGATGCACGCACACGTACACACACACACGCACACACACACACACACACACAGACACACACACACACACACACACACACAATATCTTTACAAACATAAAAAACACAGCCATACACATACATATTCATCCCTGATACACACTTCCTAATCAACTCCTAACCCTTGCACACATATGAACACACAAACTAGCACTTGTTTAACACATACACTCTCATACATGCCATCAGCCCCTCACACACGAACACACACACACGCACACGCACACGCACACACACACCCTGGCAGCCAGCAGGCGGACGTGTGGGTGATTGAATGTGAGGGAGAGGCGAGACGACAAGCGTAGCATTCACCTTGATCAACAGCCTTTTCTCGGCTTTGAAGCGCGGTGCATGCTAACGCTGCTGCTCTATTTTAACAAGCTAATCTGGGCAGAACATCTCACACATACACACACACACACACACAATGTTTCTGCGTTTGGAGGCTCTCTGCATGTGGGTATGTGTAGGTTTGTCTGGTTTGTGTTGGGAGGGTCACTCTGACACATTTGGTTTGTGGTTGGATGTGTTAAAAGCAGATAAGAGCTAATCAGAAAAAAATCATCTGATGTCTGATTATATTGAATCTATTCCTGTTTTATGTGAATTCTAGTGAATGGACGACTGGCCATCATAGTCATTACTCTGGTTTATAGATTGTAATATACTCTCTTCCTGTCAAATCAACACCTGAGTTTGTATTGTGTTATTTGTTAATGCAGTTTTGGTTGAAAACATTATGAACACAAACAGTCACAATGATATTTTATTTGCTTGGTGTAGTTATGATTAAGGCAATCGATACCCTACTCACACGTAGTTTTGGGTGGATCTGATATCAAAAAAGCCAAGTGTTTTAAGGTTACCAAGACACATTTGAGATGGATGGATACTCTCCACTAAATGCATCCATCTCTCAAAGATATGTTTGTAATGTTTAATCCAAAATGTAACTATGTCAGGAAGAAATCTGGTGGAGCCACTAACAGGGTCTTTCTTCTGTGATGATGGCAGCTGAAGTGAAACTAAAATTCCACTAAAATTAGCCAATTGACCCTTTCTAAGTCCTGCCCCTTTTTGCTCTGTGCTCCAATAACAGTTGAGCAAGCTTAGGACCCGGACCTCGGTCAACTTTTCCGTTCCTGTTATACTTAGAAGGTAACATTACTAAGTCACAGCTTCATGGACACATTACATTATACAGTGGTAGTGTTTCTGAGCACCAGAGTCCCTTTAGAAAACCTCACATTTTACTGCAGCAGGGTCTGACAGTCTACCCCGCTCAGTCCTGGTTCTGGTTCTCTCGTGCCTCCCTTCCCTCCAGCGGGCCCGGCAATATGGCCTGGACCTCCAGCAGCATGGTGTCAGTGTTCGCTCCCAGCGGGGACCAGCGGAGCAGCGAGGCAAAGCTCTCCTGGCCGGAGCTCTCCGTCTCTCGCTGGCGCTCCGACTGTAGGTTGAATGCGTCAGCGAAGCCGGACCTGGGTCATTCCGCGATTGACTGATCGCTGCTGGAGGCCCCGCTGGAGGCCCCGCTGGAGGCCCCGCTGGAGGCCCCGCTGGAGGCCCCACTGGAGTCTGAGCTGAAGAAGTTTGTGATGAACCTGCCTGATTTTGACTGATTTCGTTCCTTTATCTCTGTAAGGCTTCGTGCCGCCCCACAGTAACATCTGGTGTTATTTATTTTGATATACACGACATATAACAGAACCGGTGTTGCCATGTTTCTTTTTGTCAAGCTTGTCCGCCCTAGCAACAGTAACTAAGGGGGGCGGGACTTAGGATTGATTGTCTTTGTCACATATGATGCAACAGGTAGAAAGAGCTCCATTGATTTCAACTCATAAGGCCATAAATATGGAAGCTGAATCGAGCCGTTTAGCATTTTGCTGATCAGTGCAACCATTGAAGGATCTGTGTGGGTGTGAGCGAGAGCCAGTGAAGACAAGCAAAATGATTGTCTCAATTATAGTCCATCCGTTTGAGTCATACATGTGATGGCCAAAGTGTTAGTGTTGTAACTAGACTGCTAGGTGCACAAGTTGTTCTTTTCCTGCCATTTTTAAGCGTTACAACCCACTTTAGGTGCATTTCCATCACTTTCTAGACTAGAGTGGGGCCGATTCTCATTTGCATTTAGTCCAGGAAGCCCACGATGGATTGCAGTCAGATTTGTGATCAGGCTAATGGAGACGCATATATATGGCCACTTAGTCAAGGTTAGGAAAAGATTACGGTCATATTTGAAATAAAGCAACGCTGACTGTGAAGATCGTAAAAAAAGTTTGGGATACACATGAATATGAGACGAGACAAGAACTGCCTCTGAAGAACGTCCTAAATGTTCTTTTTATGAAAACTCCTTAAGAGCACTTTTACAACCGTGACAGCAACCCTCCATGTTGGCTGCAGGCATGTGAGAATTGTGTGGCAGCACCGCACAGCTATTATTTATTTGTCACACTGAGAGAAGAAAACAATCCACTGGGACCCACAAGCAGATGTAAAAACGGCTTTAATGACGTGAGAAAAGTCATTGTTATCACCTTCCCCTCAGTCTGCATCTCATAAGAAAATAACCCTCAATTTATTTTGCAGAGCTGTGAGGCATCCTCCTCACAGCAGAGAAGATGGCTGATAAAGGTGATGGTTGAGGGGGGTCCATCCATCCTTCCCTCCCTCCATTTCTGCAACCTGCCTCTGCTACAGAAAAGACTCCATTTGATGTGTGAGGAGGCAGGGAGACAGAAAACGTTTCTCTGTGCTTCCAGACAAAAGCCGGCTCTTTCAGAATGTCATTGCTTTCTCAGCCGGGTGGCGGACACACTCAGCCTTGAACTGGTCAGATCGAGGTGTTGAAATAAGTCCGGTGCCTTAACGCTGTTGTGCCCAGTGACTCAAAATGAATCTGTGAGAGGGCATGCTGTAGCAGTGATGCCATCTGTGATCTGTGCAACGTCTGATGAAATACAACATGATATATAATGTAGTATAAGTTGTAGAGTAAATAGTATGAAAACATGGAACCATTTTCTTTTTGCAGAGACACATCTACATAGTAATACTGGCATATAGAGGTTAGATGCAGCCGATCTGCAGTAGAAACAGTTTGTGTGAGGACAGTGTTGGGGACGCAGGTAGGAGCTGGTCTAGTTATTAGACAATATTAAAGATAATTATCAATATTAATAAAATTAATATTACTAAATTATCAATATATATTCATAATAACAGGGCACCAAATTATATTGGTACATAAGCTCAAAAGACATTAAAATGGCTATCAAAAGTAAATAATAATTATCAAAATAATTATTAATTTTAATAAATAATATGATTTAATGTATATTAAATCATCCTCGGGGCACCACTCTTTGAAACAAAGAGAAAATGATAGCAAATTAATGTAGTCTCATAAACAAGTCTCATTAAATAAACTAAACTATCAATTTAAAACTTTGATTAATAATTAAATTAATCACTATAACCAAAAATCACTATATCAATAGATAGTAAAGGTTGAAGGATATTGGAGTTCTTGACACAGCAGCGGTTGGCATTATTCACTCTTGTACAACATTAAACAGACCAGCATGTATAATCCACAAACATTTATTTACAAGATAATAAAGGTTACAACACAATATTAATCTAACTAAATAACTAAACTAAACAAACCAAACACAGTGTGTGTGTGTGTGTGTGTGTGTGTGTGAGTGAGAGAGAGAGGGAGAGAGAGAGAGAGACAAAGACAAGATGGCTACTTGTCTTTGATGTCTGCATGGCCTACAAGCAATATGGCGAGCACTGTAAAACTACAAAGATGGCTGGATCAAAGATGGCCGCCAGAGTATCACCACATTGTCTCTTTGTCCTTTGGAGCACATGGGCTCAGGGAGAACAAAGAGGTGTGATGTGGGGGTTGGGATTATCTGAATGTGTATGTTTGTGTTTAAACCAATTCACAGTTTATGTAAGTGATCCTAATGTGTGTCAGATAATGCAGTGGGTTAGAAAAGATGGTTAGTTTGCATGCAAGACCCTATGTCTATGTGAAGCATAACTTAACACATCAGATGTGGCAAAGCCAGCTAACCAAATATCCTGACGACAACAGTATCACAACAGTAAAACTCAATGAATTACATTCAACATATCAAACAGGTACATTCACAGAAGTTAAGTTGAACAGTCTTGCTCAGCCGTGTGCAATTGCTAATGCTAAGGTAAAGCCCAGTACGTTACCAATCCAGAAGAAAGGGTTGTAATTCCAAGGAGAGATTGGAGAAAGCAGACTGGAGAAGGTTGTGGTTCCAGGGTCAAAGATGTTGTCCTTGCTGTGTGAGATCCAGTTGTGCAGTTGGAGGGAAACTGGTCCAGTCCTGTTTCTGCAGCTCGGTGGCTTGGTTCTAACTTCGTTGTTGGTTGAAGTTAGTTGGTCAAAGGCAGGCACTCGCGTCTTCTACCTTAGAAGTTCCTTGTGTTCATGTCTATTTGCTAACAAGTCATCCAGAGCAGAGCTGGTTCTGCAGCTTCTGTCTGTAGGAGAGCTCGGTGAGAAAGGCCGCAGCTGACCTCCTGCAGGGCAGGGGCGTAAAGGCCAAGAAAGAAGAGAGCCAGGAGCTGACCTTCCTCCAGGTCAGCAGCAGAGAAGAAAAAAAAGTTGGAAAAGAAGGAGACCTTCCTATTTATCCCGCCTGAAATTTCACAAGTATGTGTGAATGAGTCATCATGGCTACAGTAGTCAATGGAATGGTTACTGAGTCCATGGGTGGAGCTACTAAAGGATTCTGGGAAGTGCAGTTCATGTCTTTGCCACCATCTTGAATGGTGAGGTCCCAACAATAGGCAAACAAACAGTGGTTTAAAATGTATTCAATGCAGTGCTGAGTTGCGTCATATAGGAAGACTAGTCTGTAGCCACCCCTTCCCCCTTTATACAAGTCCTAATACCAAAATGAAAAAATAGATCATTTGCCAGCATCTTCCAAGACAACCCCTGTGTCAAAAGACTATCTGAGAAATATTAACAAGGACCCGGACCTCGGTCAACTTTTCCGTTCCTGTTATACTTAGAAGGTAACATTACTAAGTCACAGCTTCATGGACACATTACATTATACAGTGGTAGTGTTTCTGAGCACCAGAGTCCCTTTAGAAAACCTCACATTTTACTGCAGCAGGGTCTGACAGTCTACCCCGCTCAGTCCTGGTTCTGGTTCTCTCGTGCCTCCCTTCCCTCCAGCGGGCTCAGCAATATGGCCTGGACCTCCAGCAGCGTGGTGTCAGTGTTGGCTCCCAGCGGGGACCAGCGGAGCAGCGAGGCAAAGCTCTCCTGGCCGGAGCTCTCCGTCTCTCGCTGGCGCTCCGACCGTAGGTTGAATGCGTCAGCGAAGCCAGACCTGGGTCATTCCGCGATTGACTGATCGCTGCTGGAGGCCCCGCTGGAGGCCCCGCTGGAGGCCCCGCTGGAGGCCCCGCTGGAGGCCCCGCTGGAGGCCCCGCTGGAGGCCCTGCTGGAGGCCACACTGGAGTCTGAGCTGAAGAAGTTTGTGATGAACCTGCCTGATTTTGACTGATTTTGTTCCTTTATCTCTGTAAGGCTTCGTGCCGCCCCACAGTAACATCTGGTGTTATTTATTTTGATATACACGACATATAACAGAACCGGTGTTGCCATGTTTCTTTTTGTCAAGCTTGTCCGCCCTAGCAACAGTAACTAATGGGGGCGGGACTTAGGATTGATTGTCTTTGTCACATATGATACAACAGGTAGAAAGAGCTCCATTGATTTCAACTCATAAGGCCATAAATATGGAAGCTGAATCGAGCCGTTTAGCATTTTGCTGATCAGTGCAACCATTGAAGGATCTGTGTGGGTGTGAGCGAGAGCCAGTGAAGACAAGCAAAATGATTGTCTCAATTATAGTCCATCCGTTTGAGTCATACATGTGATGGCCAAAGTGTTAGTGTTGTAACTAGACTGCTAGGTGCACAAGTTGTTCTTTTCCTGCCATTTTTAGGCGTTACAACCCACTTTAGGTGCATTTCCATCACTTTCTAGACTAGAGTGGGGCCGACTCTCATTTGCATTTATTCCAGGAAGCCCACGATGGATTGCAGTCAGATTTGTGATCAGGCTAATGGAGACGCATATATATGGCCACTTAGTCAAGGTTAGGAAAAGATTACGGTCATATTTGAAATAAAGCAACGCTGACTGTGAAGATCGTAAAAAAAGTTTGGGATACACATGAATATGAGACGAGACAAGAACTGCCTCTGAAGAACGTCCTAAATGTTCTTTTTATGAAAACTCCTTAAGAGCACTTTTACAACCGTGACAGCAACCCTCCATGTTGGCTGCAGGCATGTGAGAATTGTGTGGCAGCACCGCACAGCTATTATTTATTTGTCACACTGAGAGAAGAAAACAATCCACTGGGACCCACAAGCAGATGTAAAAACGGCTTTAATGACGTGAGAAAAGTCATTGTTATCACCTTCCCCTCAGTCTGCATCTCATAAGAAAATAACCCTCAATTTATTTTGCAGAGCTGTGAGGCATTCTCCTCACAGCAGAGAAGATGGCTGATAAAGGTGATGGTTGAGGGGGGTCCATCCATCCTTCCCTCCCTCCATTTCTGCAACCTGCCTCTGCTACAGAAAAGACTCCATTTGATGTGTGAGGAGGCAGGGAGACAGAAAACGTTTCTCTGTGCTTCCAGACAAAAGCCGGCTCTTTCAGAATGTCATTGCTTTCTCAGCCGGGTGGCGGACACACTTAGCCTTGAACTGGTCAGATCGAGGTGTTGAAATAAGTCCGGTGCCTTGACGCTGTTGTGCCCAGTGACTCAAAATGAATCTGTGAGAGGGCATGCTGTAGCAGTGATGCCATCTGTGATCTGTGCAACAATGTCTGATGAAATACAACATGATATATTATGTAGTATAAGTTGTAGAGTAAATAGTATGAAAACATGGAACCATTTTCTTTTTGCAGAGACACATCTACATAGTAATACTGGCATATAGAGGTTAGATGCAGACGATCTGCAGTAGAAACAGTTTGTGTGAGGACAGTGTTGGGGACGCAGGTAGGAGCTGGTCTAGTTATTAAACAATATTAAAGATAATTATCAATATTAATAAAATTAATATTACTAAATTATCAATATATATTCATAATAACAGGGCACCAAATTATATTGGTACATAAGCTCAAAAGACATTAAAATGGCTATCAAAAGTAAATAATAATTATCAAAATAATTATTAATTTTAATAAATAATATGATTTAATGTATATTGAATCATCCTCGGGGCACCACTCTTTGAAACAAAGAGAAAATGATAGCTAATTAATGTAGTCTCATAAACAAGTCTCATTAAATAAACTAAACTATCAATTTAGAACTTTGATTAATAATTAAATTAATCACTATAACCAAAAATCACTATATCAATAGATAGTAAAGGTTGAAGGATCTTGGAGTTCTTGACACAGCAGCGGTTGGCATTATTCACTCTTGTACAACATTAAACAGACCAGCATGTATAATCCACAAACATTTACAAACATCCGAGAAGACGGACAGCAGAAACAGCTGATCAGTCATGTGAGTTAAATTTGCGCTATGTCAGAACTTATTCTGCAAAGGCGTTTCCATAACACATTTAACGCATCAACTCTTTTTCGACCAAGACAAAAAAACACCTCAAGCGAGCGTAAAAAGTTGTTTGTTCGATTGAGGAAGTTTTATTGAACTTTGTCGTTTCCATACAGCTTTTCTTATACGATACTTCAAAATGTGCATAAAAATATGTGATTGGAAACACGGCTATTGACTGTTGATAGGAAATGGGAAACAAGTCATGGTCTCTGGTGTCAAACTCACAAACTTTGTACGCACGACAACCCCACCTTAGTAGCTCATTAAATGGTAAATGGTAAATGGACTTGCATTTATATAGCGCTTTTCTAGTCTTCCGACCACTCAAAGTGCTTTACACTACATGTCAGCATTCACCCATTCACACACTGATGGCAGAGGCTGCTAAGGTGCCAACTTTGCCCATCAGGATCTAATCTAAATACTCATTCACACACCGATGGCTATGCCTTCGGGAGCAATTTGGGGTTAAGTGTCTTGCTCAAGGACACATCGACATGTGACCCGGAGCAGCCGGGGATCGAACCAGCAACCTTCCGATTGGTGGACAACCTGCTCTACCCTCTGAGCCACAGCCGCCGTTTTTTTAAATGATTAATGACACAACGTAAAGATGCAGTTTATTTGCAGACCTGTTTGGGGGTAAATGTGTACGTTCATACAAATGGACACACACCTGTTCAAAAAACACCTATGATGTGGTTCAGGCCTCATGTCTGTCTATCTGTCCCTCCTATCCAACCAAGACATAATTAATTTAAAAAATGAGACAGGAAAAGAGAGAATGAGCCGTGCATTATTATTTCCACAATCCTAACCACAAGGCCACTGGTCAGACTAACGTTCCCATTTACTTTGAGCAAACAGACCGACTGTTGTTCGGCTGGTGAGGACAGTCTGCCATTACTTAATGGTAGGGGACAACAGGCGGCGCACAGTGCCTTTAAGCTCTCGGGGTGTGATTGGACTGGTGAAATGGAGCTCACAGACTAAGACCGGCTGGCGGTGATGCAGCTCCGGTCGAGGCTGTCAGGAGAATTGTTTCATGCTCGTCTCTCTGACTGCAGATGGAAGACAGTTACATCGGCCTCCACTGTGAAGCCATTCTCCAGCTTGTGAAGTGAGCTTAACTATAGGTACAATGCTGTGTGTGTGTGTGTTTGTGTGTGTGTGTGTGTGTGTGTGTGTAAAACTGAGTCTTTGCAATAGAAACATAGACGGTATAGAGGCAAAAAGTGTGTGTTTATGTTGTAGATGAAGAATATTTGTGTTGTAGAGGGTGTGTGCTAGAAAAAGAGTAGCAGAAATAGAAAGCAGGAAATCTGTGTGTCAGCAGTGTGTTTGTTGTCTACAGTATCTGCAGACATATGCATACTGTATATGCATATGTGATGTGTTTCCATGTATCAGTGAGATCCCTTGAGGCACCCAGACTCCATGGTGGAAAAGTGTCTTTAATTTAGAAGCAATACCACAAAAGTGAAAATAATCCATTACAAGTTATTCCAGCATTTAAATATTTCCTTAGCCGCAAAATCCTTCAATCCTTCATTCATAATGAAAATACCTATAGTGAAGGAAAAGTTAGTGTTTGACTCTTCATCGGCAGTTTTGAGTAGGGATGTCACAGAACAGATGCTTCGGTACCAAGTTGATGCCAAAATTCTGAAAAATTGACGGTAGTCATTTTTTTACAATACCACAGGTACCCTAAGTACCGTCGGCTCAAGACTAACGGCGTCTAAAATCCGAAAGGACATAGTAAACTTCATATTGACCCACCCTATTTTTCCCCTGATAATGCTACAATGTGAACAACAAATCCGTGTTAAGATCTGCAGGAAAAGAGCTAGTTAATGTTAGCTGTTAGCAACACAGTCCTGCAGAGCTAACAGCTAACGTTAACGGAGGTTGCATTACAGTATGATGCATTCAGGCTCTCATTCGGTAAAAATGAGTATTAGGCAAAGGTAAATTCTAACATTATCTTGATGTGTTCAAATGTAATCATGTAAAATTTAGTTTTTGGCGAGAAACTTGAATAAATCCAGTTGTTTGAAGGAGATGTTTTCACAACAATATAAAATACTGTAGATGTTAGAGAGAAATATGACCTGTTTTATCTTCCTAACACTAACTCTAATTGTTTGTTTGGCTTTTGTTTATTTACCTTGGTATCAAATTGGCTATCGAGAATCGTGGAATTTCACTGGTATTGGTATCGACCACTAAATTTCTGGTATTGTTACATCCCTAGTTTTGAGAGTTTTCATGTAGAAATATGTCCAAGACTATCTTTGTATCCCAGACAAAGCCTGATATGTTGTATGTTATAAATACAGTATATTAAAATGTCAATAAACCAAACCATGAAAAGGAAAGGGAACAAGGAAGGAAACAAACAATGATAGAAAGAAGGAAGAAGGTAAATGTGGTGGAGTTAAATGTACATTAGTCAGAAAAGAATTAAAACTAACACCAAAGAATTAGAACTACACATTTTTGTGATAGTTACCACACACTCGGCTCACATTTATTAGCTATGGTGTAAAGGATAGAGAACATCAGGTATGCTTTAATTGATAATGTTTATTTTTTTCTGACCATTGACATTCATTTTGCAGTTAGCAGCAATGGTGTGAACAAAGATCCTTCTTCTTTCTCAGTGAAAAGTACAATTTTCTCTGAAATGTAGTAAAAGCAGAAAGTAAAGTACCTCATAGTTTGGGTCTCACTTCTGCCCAGTATTAGAAAAAGGCTTCATAATTTTCTTATCTTATCTTGTCTTATACAGTCCAATTAGCTCTGCAGACTTCCCTTTGGAGTTTGTCCACTATAATATATGTAACTATATGAAGTGGCCTGTCACAGATAGTTTGTCAGTCAGCCCAGATGTTATGCTTGCTTACTGTATGTTGAAGATTTATGTCCCAGGAGGCGTCAGGGCCGAGGGGCTACCATATCATACGGATGATGGCTCTTTTGTCTTGGGTGCCATCCCAGAAGACGAGGCGAGTGGGGGCAGGACGGTGGGTCACAGGAATCCAAAATATGTTGCACCGCACAAAGGACATCAGTTTGGTGGTCCTGGGCTGAATGAGCTGTCATTTTGGTGGAAAACAAGAGAGAAGGCCTTTCATTTTGTATCCGCCGGTGACCGTTTGAATATCACACAAGCTGTTTGCGGGTATCCAGGCGATGGCCAATGACGGCCTCTGATGTCGCTTCCATCTGACAGAGCTGACGGCCGAGTTGATGTCCGTGTCGCTCTGAAGCCGTCAGACAAAGAGGCAGACGAGTCGGTTTTTAAGGTTGCGAGATGAGTGATGTTTTCTGAGCTCATTATGAGGAGACTGTTGGTCTAAAACCCCTCTGTTCATCCACAGCTAATGACAGCTGAGACTTCGTCACACTGGGTGTCCTGTAAGGCGTCGAGTGATAGCAGAGAATAAAATCGAGCAGAGTCACGCAGAGAAGACAACTTTATGGTCACTATCAATCTTAATCTATTACAAAACTGATGAACAGAATACTTCAGTATCATGGAGAAGAAATGATTTACAGTGATGATTCCTGAAAATCACAAACATTACTTCTCTAAATGTTACTTATGACCACTTTAAAGGTGTTAAAGGTAGCATTGAAATCAAACAAATTACTAACTTTAAAGGTAATAAAACACAAGTCTGATTACCGCAAACGTATGTGAAGGTTTCAACCTTGCAGGTCACATTTCACCTGTTGTACGGAGGTAAAGAAACGCATCCTGCAACTGTCTCTGATATGGATCTAATCCAGTTACATATGATGGACAGAATGATCCGTTGAGGTTGTGCGTTTACCATCAGAGATTGTACCAACACCGACAATATTTTAATATAATGCCATTTATAATAATTGAACACCATTTGCAGCCTACAAATGTTTAAACATACTGATCTTATTACCAATTGTTGATTCTCTTTGTCCATCACAAGGAATGAAACATTAAGCTACAAATATTATATTTACCGCTATAGAGTAGTAAACCCTGATACCATCTCCCAGCTGTCCCAGTGGTACTGCAAACCCTGTCTCCTACAAAATTATGTTCCCTTACAACTAAACTGCATTTTTCAATTATGTTTCGGTGGAAACATATTTTCTCTCGGATTAAGGTCACAGTTTTAAACAGTTTTAAACTCGTGGTTAAAGTTAAATGAAAACAACAAAAAAAAAAATCTGCAACAAAACTACTCCAGTGCGTCATGATTTGGCTTAAAGTGACTACGTTTGCTACGTTATAAGTGAACGTTGACTTTTAGTTTCACACAGGACATGAACAGCGGTCTCCAGGGTAAATGTCTTGTGTTTACGTAACATAATTCACAATGCATTTTAGTTGTATGTGAAAGTAAGTTTTAGGAGACAGGGCTGGGTACAGAGGATCAGGACAGGAGCAATGCAAACCAACGGGAGAGATTCTGCTCACAGGGAGGGAGATCATTCACTATGAGCACAATGCTCCATTAGACAGATCTACTGTATAGCTGTCAGATCTTTATAACGTTTGGTACAGGTCTCTCAAAGCATATCTGCTCCTCCACTGACCTCTTTTACATTGAACGAGGTACAGTACGTTTCATTCATGCCGGCACCATTTATAACACTACAGTATGTGTGCGACCGTGGCCTTGTAAGGTGCTTTGTGTGGAGGTGTTTACCAAACACAGTGTAGCTCAGTGTTCATGTAAAGACCTTGTTCACAAAAGTATATTAAAGGAGTGATTTACTACAGTCTCTAATCAATGCACTTTCAGGAAAACTCTTTTTTCTCCTGTATCAAGGACTTTACTGTTGCCCATTTTACACATGCACACAGTGATTGTTTTACTCTACAAATATTGGAGAATCCTAATCCCTGAGAAGGAAATATTCAAGATAATCAACCCATACAGAATAAAACAAGTTTGTGGGAATGTTGGAATCTTGTATGTATAAATAAGCAAGCTATAATACACAATGAGGTGTTCCGATAGATGAAACTAACGGGTGTGGCGGATGTGGGAGTTAGTTGAACTGTTAGAAAGTACTGTTGCTATGGATATCTATGATTTAATGCTGCATTAATTGATTTTTTGGCCAGAGAACATAGACTGTATATAAGAAGTGGACGTAGTCACCCTGATGTCACCCATTGGTTTGTGGACTACCGATTTGGCCGTCGCCATCTTGTTTTTTTGCGACCAGATGTGACACGAGAGGGTGGAGCTAAGTACAACCGAACGCTGAATAAGACATTTTTAGGCGACCAAGATATTATAATAAAGGCAGAATGTTTTTGGCATCTTTTGTCAAAAATTCCATCATAACCTTTCAGCATATTGTAATTCAAGTGTTCTGAGAGAAAACTAGACTTCTGCACCTCCTCATGGCTCTTATTTCAGGCTTTAAAAAATCTAGCCCGTTACGGGAGACTTTGGCCAATCACAGGTCATTTCAGAGAGAGAGAGCGTTCCTATTGGCTGTTCATTCAATGGAGGCAGCTGGCAATCACTCGCGAACTCGGATCAAACGGTCAAACTAGGCAGCGCTGATCAAATATAAATCAATATTCTGTTACTGTTATGCCTATTTCTTGCCTCAAATATTTTCAGAAACATCTTGTAGTGTGCTCCGGCTGGTGGGCGGTGCTTGGTATTTCCTCAACTGCTCTCAACATGGCTCCCGGTCACAAACTTTCTCATTTTCAGCTAAACAGTACACTACAAGATGATTCTGGAAACATATGAGGCGGAAATAGGCATTTCAGTAACAGAATACTGATTCAGCGCTGCCTAGTTTGACGATTTGATCGGAGTTTGTGAGTGATTGACAGCTGCTCGACAGCCGTTCAGAGACCTCAAGACTCCAGATCAGCTCTGATTGGTTGTTTTTCTCCGGTCTGTGAAATCTTGCAGATACCATTAGGAGCACCGGAGGACACAGAGGCACATGATTTTTTTTTTCAGATTACCTGTCTTATGCACTACTATCAGGATATAGTGACCGTTTTATAAAAATAACTTTTTTTTATCATATTTGCTTCATTTCTACCCACTACAGCTTTAACTTTCATGAACTGAAAACACAGTGTGAAAGGGTTAAAGTTCTAAGACAAAAACAGGGACAACTCCCAGACAGGACAACGCTGTGGTAGCGACCTGTCAATCACAAGGTAGCCCCGCCCTAAAGCATCCCCTGCTTTATGGTCTATTTGACTCTAAATGGGACCATAATTTACTAACTGAATATCATGCTGTATTGAATAAGACTTGAAACTAGTGATTGAGACCATAAACTCATGTTTACAATGTTTACTGAGGTAATAAATCAAGTGACAAGTAGGCTCATTTTCTCATAGACTTCTATACAATCAGACATCTTTTTGCAACCAGGGGAGTCGCCCCCTGCTGGCTATTAGAGAGAATGCAAGTTTAAGGCAGTCCAGCATTGGCTTCACTTTTCAGAGCCGGAGTTGGCCACTGGCAGAGAAACAAACTAAACCATAACATCTGACATAGGTCCATCTTATAGTATATGTTGTTATGGCTCATGTGCTAGCAAACCAATATCTATATACACATCCAGTAAACACAGAGAAATATTCATTTGTAGTCGTGTTTGTGTCTACCTGATTAATGTAAGTACAATATTCATTGTCCTCTTAGCTCTGGTTTGGTCTCCACCAAGTCGTGAGTAAAAAGATCTGCCTCTTTAAATGCTCCACTTTGTTCAGAAACGTATTTGCCTGTCTGTTGTTTGGTGCTGGGCAGGACACATGAAGGGGGTTTAAAGAGAGCTTCTTTGATGAAAACACCTGCCTGCTGCTTGAAAGAGCATTTCACCTTAAACATAGTTATTTTGTCCACTGTTAATGTAAAAAATATTGATTAGTGCAGCTTTAAAATATTGACCTTGTTGCACTGATATAGTATGGTGGTACTGTAAGCTAGATACCCTGTTATCTGTTTTCTACAGACACCTCAGGCCAGTCAAAAAGTAGTATTTTACATAGCCGTTTAATACAAAGGTGTGATAGTTGCAATGAATCATTAACCAAAGTTACCCCAAGTTCATATTGAAATGAATTGATTGAAGGTTCAGAGAGTCGATGCGTTTCCACTGAGGCTGTGGCAGAAACGGGTTGTTAAACCTCCTGCTTGTAAGCTGTTGTTATACAACTGTGATGCAGACAGAGACAGAAGGAGTGTGAGCAGGTAGAGGTGGGAGGTGGTGCTGGTGGTGGTGTGTTTTAGGGGGCGTAGCTGTAGAGAATAAAAGCCTAACGGGAAGCGATTTTCTTGCTGCTATAAGGGAAAGGAAATGAAATATTGGCGCCCAAAAGCTCCCTTAACTCTCTCTCTTCCAGTTCGGTTAGCTTGTGGGTAGGTTAGGAGGGGGTGCAAACTGAAAGGCACTGGTCACCCCCACACCCCCAAAACACACACACACACACACACACTCACACACACACACACACACACACACACACAGCAGAGCAGGGTCCTCACTGCCTGCCACCTCCAGCTGTCGCCAAAGGGGACAAAAGGAGGTGTGGGGGTGTCTGTGAAGGAGTTGGAGGGAGTGGGGGGGGTTGAATAGAAAGATAAACTGAAGAGCCCCCCCCCCCCCCATCAACACACACACAGACACACACACACACACACACACACACACACACACCACACACGCTCCCCAGGAAGGACCTTGTCATCTGCATTAGGCAGCATCTCCTCTTACCCCCTCACTTTCTTTTCTAAGCCGAACGGCACACACTGGTACGATGGGAGACTCTCACACACACATCCACATACACATTATATCTTAAACAGACATGTGCAGATTCATACTGATATATGTATTATTGTTATGCAGTATATATATATATATATATATATATATATATATTTACTGTATATACATGTATGCATGAAAGGCAAAAGTGTAAACACCTATGTCTCTTTGCCTTGTACATATAAACACACACACCTTCCTGTCTTAATGCTCTAACCCTCCTCCCATGTTTGCTGCAGCTGTTAGTTCTTCATTGGTCTCAGCGCCTCCTTCTTCACTCTCCACAGCTAATAACTCATTAGCCCTATTTGTTGATTAGGCCTGGGGTGGCCATGGTGTGTGTGTGTGTGTGTGCGTGTGGGTCACCTCCCTAAGTAGCAGCACAAACTGTTACTGTCAACGGCACTCTCTCTTTGCAGAAGAAGATTGTGATAGATTGTATACATAGATGGATGGAAAGATATAGATCCATCCATATGTGACGCTGACTTAGAAGGACGTTTGTTAACTTTTGACAAAAGGGAAATGTTAATCAGCTTTGTTTCTAGCATGTGTTGAAGAGACTAAATAGGCTTCCCAGAAGTAAAAAATAAAATAATAGAGAAACTGAAGGATTCTTGTGAATTTTCTGGCGAATCAGTTTTTGAATTTGATTAAATGTCAAGCCCTTTGTTTGCTCTCAATCAGCAGGTTACACACAATATTCCAGGAAGTTTAAAGCCTCTTTTGTATATTTGCAATTGTTGTCCAATGAGACTGAAGTGAGCCTGCATTCATTTTTTTGGTGCAATCGTTCAAAGCAAATGTCGGCACACTTTTTGCTTAAATTTAGCGTTTAAAAAAATGCAGGTTTAAGTAAATTGTTGGCATAGTCCAATCCGCTCAGTTTCTATTGAGGGAGAAAAATATATTTTCCCTCTTTCTTTATCGAACATAAACATCCATTTTCATTTCAGTAGCCAATACTGTGTTTTTAGGCCAATAGAGATATCAGTATTTGAGATTAAAAAGAATTGGCCAACGTTTTTTGCAGTAATTCTTAAATTTAGTTGTTACCATGTGCTCAGAGGGATATTTTACAATTATTACAACTTGTCTGTGCCCTCTGATGGATAAACTATATAATGGCGACATTGTTTCTAAATTAGCTCACACATACTGAAGAGATTTTGAATTTCTGTTCTACAATTTCCTGTTACTTGTTGGCCGACATTTTGTTTTGTTGACGAGCTAAAATCCGACGAATCTGTAGGGCTGTATGTGTATTCGTCGTGAGTACAATCTACATTCATTTACATGAAAATGAGCATTTTCTGGAAATATGATTGATTCAGTTGTTTATGTCAATGGTTATTTTCTCAGTAATGACTGGACTGACTGGATGTTACCCTCTTTCTTTTAGTTCTATGACTTTATACGCTGTTAGCAGCCATTGCTCGTATCATTTCACAGCTGTTGACATATCCGCTTGAGTTTTCCTATAACTATGCAAAACATCCTCTTAACAAGTCACAGTCAAGTTGAAATAGAAGACACTGCAGCGCCAGTGGAGATAGTTCTCCTTGTTACACAAAGAGAAATGTTTAGTTGTAGGAATTTTCTTGACTCGAGCAGCAGAGGGACGATCACGCCTGAAGATATTCCCACCAGTTTCCAGAAAGCAAGTGTATGTTGCCGCACTGACAGAATTTGTTTATAGGAAAACAAGATTTGAAGGCTCAGCGTGAGTGTGGATGAGTTGTAAGGAGGATTTTTTTTTTTTTTGCCACACCGCTCTCCTTTCTCCTCTTGACTCCTTTCCTCCCATCTTTTCCTCACAACCTCTTCCTTCTCCCCCTCTTCCGTTTCACTCTGCCGCTCCTTATTCCCTTCCTCCTGCTTTTCGCCTCCTTCCTTCCATGCCCCCCCCCCCCCTTTCCTTTCCTCTCTTGTCCTCACCTCCTCTTCCTCTCCTCTTCCTCCTCCTGTCGGCAACATGTGGAGCCGTTGCCATGGCAACGAGGGGAGGTGACATGTGCTGTAGACAGGCAGGGAATGGAGGGAGGGATGGGAGGAATATAAGGAGGAGCCCCACAGTGCACTTTGTAGTCTCTCTCTCTCTCTCAGAAAAAAAATAGCATCTCATTCCTCTCTGTGGAAGTGTTGGAGGCTGCCGCTCCTCTTATTCCTCTCCTCCTCCCCTCCTCTTCTCTCCTCTCTGAGCGTGTACTAAATTGCGTCAAGGAAAAGACCACAGAGAAATCTGTTGGTGCATTTTTTTCCTATTTTTTTTGCAACAGATGAGAAGCGAATGGCAGAAAAAAGGAAGGAGGAGGACGAGAGGAAGCTGGGAACTTTTTTTTTTCAAAGGAGAAAAAGGGGATGATGGGAGGTGATGAAACTCCCTCTCTCTCTCTCTCACTCACTCTCTCCTCCTCCTCCGCCGTCGCCGCTGAGTTGCTGTCTCTGAGTCGGTGGTGTCGGTGCAGCCGTACTGGAATGGGAAATAGACACGGGAGGAGGTGTCTGTTGCATTACCTCACCATGGATTTTTGGTAGGATTTATTTGTTGTTCTGCATGCTCATGTGGTCTAGTTTTCCTGTTGACTTCCCCTGCCATTTAACCTGAAAATCTTTACAAAAGATGATGAGTCTCTGCTGCTGTTGCTCTTCTCTTCATTCCTCTGTTGTACTGGGGAGTGCGTTCTGCACATTTTACGCACAGTCCTTTTTTTTTTAAATATTGCATATCATAATTTGTTGCAGCCATATTCATTTGGAGCATTTTTTTTTGTCTTGAAAATGCTTCAATAAATTTCAGAAATTGACAAGCAAAAGTACAATTTTTGAGGTGAAGGTGCAATGGGAGTATCTGTGGAGTTTAGACACTGATTGACGGCGCGCCCCGGTCGGCAGGCTTCATGCAGCTGCATCTCACTGTAACATTGTAATAACATTCATTTTAATGGGATTCACCGCTGTTTTCATTTTCTCCAGCTGCGGCTTTGCACTGCTTGAGTGCAAACTTTCTGCATTTTTTTAAATGTTGCAAGTGATATTCAACTTTGAGGAGTATCCTGATTTGTGTGTGATATCACTGAGAGATGGATTCACACTGTGTTGTCTGGCAAAGACATGAGGAGAATGACAAAAACATTTAAAATGAAATGAATAATCTTTCTGTTAGATTTTTAAATGAATGTCCATATTGAGGAGCAAAATGTTGGTATTTTATAGCATTTTTTTTTTTCTTACAAAGTGTGTGAGGACTTTCGCTTATGCATTTGTGTGGGTGCAGTGTGCACACATGAGTGTTTGAATATGCGTGGGTGTGTGTACCAGTGTGCACCTGCTGATGTGAGTGCATCAAATTGTAAAATCATTCTGCATATCAGAATGTATGTGCATATTTCACACAGATGCATCCATTATAGTTACATGTGCTGCTGCATTTATGTTCCTGTGTGCTTTTTTGCTGGAAGGTTTTTGTTAAAACCCTCAGCTGAACTTTTTCAAAGGCCCTTGGATGAATCAGAGGTGAGGGACAGATCTTTGTTTCCTACAGCAGTCATCCTGGCGGAAAACAATAGCCGGCCGCCGCTCTCCCTCTGACCTTTTTTCACCCGTTCTGAATAAGCCAGAGCCGTGCAAATCCATCTGCCTTTTGTCTATGGGAGCCTGGCTAATCCACACCCCCCTTCACACACACATACACACACACACACACACACACACACACACACACACACACACCAACCAACCAGGAGACCTAACCCCTCCACCACCAAACCTCCATCTCAAATCCAAAAACCAAAAAAAACTACAACAGCTACATCACATTTATTTTCGGGCTTACTGCACTTTCTAAACCTGATTTCACCTCGTTCTATTTTTTAATTGATTTTAGTAACATTTTCTTTAACAGCTGCAAAGCAGATTATTGTAAGTAGATGAATAAGAATGCTACCTACACATCGCACTAAGCATGCTGGTCAAAGGGGAGCCGATTTTAATGCAAAAACTTAAAGAATCACCAGAGGAGAAATAAAAAAAAAAAAAAAAAATGTTCTGTAATGATGCATTTATTTTCCCTCTCTGTTCGGGGGTTTCTATTATTTTCTTCTCCTGTTCAAAGACGCCTGTCTGTCTGTAGGGAATGTGTCTGATATTTGCTGAGAAGGGCTGGACCCAGCAGCGTACACAGCCAGCCAGCATCCTTGACGGGTTATGTTAATGATTTTCAGAAATACTCAGCCAGGAGGAGCTGCACACTGTATGTCAAATCACGTTTGCCTATGTGAAATGAAAAAAATTTGCAAGTACAATCGCTTTTGCTGGGGCAGATGGACAATAGAGGTGGAGGCATGAAAGGAACTCCCTTCTCCCCTATGCCTTTGGGGAGACAATATTTCCCTTTCATTTTCTGCCGCTCTCTGAAATAGACTTGATCGAAATGTCTGATTTTCCTCCAGAAACAAACTGGATTTTCTGTGGGTTTTTTCATCATAAAATAAAAAAAAAAATGTACATCTGAGCCAGGAATGATCCAGATTGAAGTCTGGAGTGCTATTTCATTCTGGCTGTGTTCTTTTTAGCTACCAAACCAATACTGATTATTGTCCAAGACTATTCCTTTTTACCTATAATCATACCAACAACACAGATGTAAAATTTCCTTTAATTCCTCTACGCTGAGCTGCAGTTCTCCTTCTCTACATCAAGCCCTCAACATGTAATTTGATTGAAAGTGTTAAGCCACAGGAGGGAGAGTCAGGAAAAGGCCTCGGAGCTGCAGAGGCGGTGCAGATAACCTCCTATTATCAGAAACAGAGTGTAGGTGACACTTATGGCAAGAATAGGAATCGTTACACAGACGTAGGTATTCAACACTTTGCTCAATATTTCCAAGTGTTCGGTTTCACGCTGTGTTACTGAAAAGGTTACACAGTCCTCTGCACAGTAATGACTGGCACGCATTGGCTCATGTGTGAATGTTCTGCCTCCCATCCTGAGCAAACATTTGATTTTCAAGCATTGCAAATTTCTGCTACATCTGCCTCTGCAGCGCGAGCAGAATGGCTGCTCGTTTTTCATCGCTGCGATCTAACAAGTCATACACCCCCAAGACTCTCTCTCTCTCTCTCTCTCTCTCTCTCTCTCTCTCTCTTACACTCAACGACACACACTTCTCCGCCCCTTTACTGTTACTAACAACTGCAACCAAACTTGATGAAGCAGGTGGGGTCAGGCTACATTTGTTTAAATCAGTAGACAGATGTGCTAGGCAGCCATGATAAAGAGACCAGGGGGGAGGTGGAATCAGTGTGAGTGAGTGTGAGGAGGGGGGAGTGCTGTGGAAACGCCGGCATCTGTCCCGTGAAAGATGACTGAGCTGTTACAGTTAGAGCCTTGAATTATGGGCCATTACTAGCCGAGCAAGATGCAATCCCTCTCCATGAAACTTAATTTGACAAAACAATGAGATGACCCGGGGAGTAAAATGACAAATGAAGTTATTTGATCTGTGGTAAAAAATAAAGAAATAATACATTTTGCAAAAGATGATTGCAGTGGAAGCATGTGGAATCAGCAGTAATGCATTATTAATGGCCTTACCAAGCCCACAACACGAACATGCTACTGCTCAGATACTTTTGCTTATGATGCTTCTTTAACGGCTGATATTTCTGCTTTGATATATTTTATATTAAGTAATTAGTAGTTAAGTATTATATTACACATTAATAAAAAGAAACATTAACCTATAGGGCTGCACCATCTTAGTCGATTCGTCGACTAATCGGTTGTTAGTCTTAGTCTTAGTAATCTTAGTCTCAGTCGACTAAGATTTCTTTAGTCGATTTCTTTTATATTTTTTTCTTACTGAATGGGTTATTTATGCTGAATGGGTTAGCACATCTCTAGTAAAGACAAGATTTAAAGTGGTGCTTTTGTGTGATTCTTTACGGAGAAACTCAGTTTTACAGATTTTTACTGTCAATTAAATCAAATAATTGATTAGTCGACAAAATCGTATGAGTGTTAGTCGAACTCCAATTTCTTTAGTCGAGGAATCAATTGTATCTGCTTTTGCCAGCCCTGTCTCCAAAATATTACATTCCCATACATGTTGTTTTTTATTTTATTGTGGATTGAGTTTGTTTGTGACTCATCACAAATATGTTTGTAATGATAGTCTGCGGAAGTCAGCGTAGGGAGGACGTCAGGGTGGTTGGATGGGTCAAACAAACACACCCAGGAGACTGCTGTTCATGTCCTGTGTGAAACTAAAACTCAGTGTTCACTTATTTTAATTTACATCCGTAACTTAATAACGTAACAAACGTAGTCATTTTAAACCAAATCTTGATGTTTTTTTGCTAAACCTAACCATAGTTTTGTTGCGTTTTTGTTTTATTTTGTTTCAATTTCCAATGTTAACCGCATGTTTAAAACTGTAATCCAGGAGAAAACACGTTTCCCTCGAAACGTAATTGAGAATGCAGTTTAGTTGTATGGGAACATAATTTTGTAGGAGACAGGGTTGGCTTTTACAAATGCAATATTAATATCTGCATCCGTACAAATCTAACATAAACAGCACCCCTGCATTATGTTTATTACTGATTTATGAACAGCCTCAGTAGTAATTTGCCGTTACTAGTAGATAAATCTTTTATAAGTACTGTACTTCAGAACTGGATTTCTCACATTTTTATTGTGCTGCTTTATTATTATATTTTTTCGCTAGCACTGAGAGAATGGTCTTTAGTGCAGCGTCCCAGTCAGAGACGCCCACTGTTTCCTTTCAAGGCCATCACATTACTATGCAACCAGCTTTTACAGTACGGCTTAGAGCTCCCCAAGCAAATTGGACACCCCACAAAGCATCGGACAACTGTTGTCCCCCATTGTGGGTCTTTCTGCAGGCACTCTTTATCAGGTGCTGAATGCAGAGGCAGCAATGAATGAAATCATAGGGGGTGGGGTGGCGAGGGTGGGGGGGGGCATCATCGAGTGGTGATGGTGTTGGGAGGGGTCACTCCCTGAAACCTCACAAGAATTCCAGAACAATCCATGTGCAGGGTAGAGCGCTCCTTTTCCCACCTCCCAGGGTTTCAGGGTTTCTCTGTGCTGACAGGCAGGCAGGAGGGATTCGACAAGGCTGTCCCCTTTCTCCCTACCGCTTTCAAAGCCTCCTTTCCATTAACTCACCACGCCGCACCTCGCCTAATCTCCGTGACCTCTACCACCGAGGGACAGGGAGCATTTTTTTTTGTACCTCCCTTTTTTACCTCAAGCCTGCGGCCTTTCTGTGAGTTTGAGAGCACCTTTCCTCAACACTTCTCTAGCACAAAAATACCAAACAAGTTTAATATGCAGCATAAAATTACTATCAGGGCAAGCTACAGTAATGATGAGCTATAGTGAGCATTTCAATTTTTGTACTAATAAAAGGGAGGGAATTTATCTTTTACTGTGCTGCAGAGAAAAAAAGCGCTTGTTCCCATGCAGAAATGAGTCAAGAAAAGCTTTTTTTTTTGCTATTGATTTCTTTTGATAATTCAGTGTCAGGAGGAATTATAGGCCTTCTCATTGGCAGTGCAATTTGTAGCTCTTCTCTTTTGGTTCTTACCTCACTCTTTGTTGTCAAAATCATTACGCAGTGTGTAATAATGGGGAATTATGGGGCCTATATTGTTAACTCTTAGTAGTCCGGTAAAAAGCAATAGTCCCATTATGTTGAGCTGACTGGTGTCTGAAAATGAACAGCAAGCAGCAGTTCTAACTGCAGCTCGATACGAATGACTTCCCCTCGCTCAAATTATTGCCGTGGTGTTTTTTTGCACACTCAAGAAGCAGTTCAAACAGAGACTTTTATCATACAGTACAGTATGTGTCCATTGTGTTATCTTAAGCAGCAGACCGCGTGAAAAGAAATCTTTCATCTCCAGTTGTTTGCTGAAGGATCTGGTTCTCACGCGCTGGTTTAAAGTGCCGCCGAGGTCGAAGTTGGCAAAGCACTTGCTGGAGACGGCAGAACGTCTGTCGCCTCCACTCCACAATGGTAGAAAATTCCTCCAATATAGCAAACGGTGCGCTGAGCTGTCTAGGCACACTCAGAATGCTTTGCTAAACAGGAGTTTATGCATTCTACGCACTCGTGGGCACAGATGGCGGAACAAACGCTTGTGATTATACTTTTCATCGAGCACAGTGATATGCATATTTATGTCATTCCAAAAAAGGAAATAAAAGAACCACGTGATTTACATGTTCATCTACTGAAGTAGAATCAAACCCTTTTTTTGGGGGGGTTCATTGGAAGCAAAAATAATTAAGGCTTTTAAGGGGGTTCGGATAGATGACCGTCAAATAAAGGATTTTAGTGTTATGTTTTTGGTCCGTTTGGTGGATGCTTTAATCCAGTTCCAATCAAACACTCCACCAGAGGATTTTGCAGATTAGTTCCTCTTGTCTGATTGATCAATAAAAACACCTGGTGTAGTTTTTGGCTGGAATGAAAGTGTGCATACTTTTATGTACATAGTTTTACACCCCTGCAGTTTTGCTTCCATCACGAGCGCAGACATTTCTAGCACGGTGGATGAACCGAAATTTTTGTCTGTGAGAATACCACGCTCTACCTGTTGAGCTGCACAGCGAGCCACTCACCTCACACAAAAGCAATAATAGAAGCATATTTTTAACCCTTTTTATCTGCTCTTTTGTGGCCCACAGGGAAGCCAGATCAACCAGATCCCCACCAAGTACAGCCAGGCGGAGTCGACCAAGTTCCTCGTCCTCACCGTTGTGTCCATCCTGTGCATCGTTGGCGTTCTGCTGGCCTCCACCGTGGTCTACTGCCTCCGCCACCGCTCCCACCACAAGCTCAAAGAGAAGCTCACCAATCTGGGAACAGATACTGGCAGCGATGCTACCGCCACATATCAGGTAGGAGGTGCTTCTGAGCCATTTGTGAATTTGAGTTTGAAAAGATTTTTTCTAGCTGTAATAAAAGATGCAGGATGGGATGGTACAGAACCAACCCAGTCACCAGAAAAAATGTTGGCATTGTAAGTTTCTGCAAACCACAGGATACGTTGAATATCGACATTTCTGATCCAAAAATATGTTTCATTACAGCCTCGTATCACGCTTGCAGAAACGCACAATGACACGTGGTTAACGTTGTGAAACGATTGGTTAGTTTTAGGCAACAAAACTACTTGTTTAAGGTTAGAAAAAAGTTCATGGTTTGTGTTCAAATAATAACGTAACTACGTAACGTAAAAACGTAATTAGCATAAATAAATAACAACCACCCTTAGTGGACTCAACGTAACATTACATAACAAGTGTAAAGTCAACGTTGACTTTTGGTTTCACAGGGACACGGACAGCGGTCTCCTGGGTGAAAGTCCTGTGTTTGTTTGACCCATCTACCACCCCTACAAACCCGCCCTTAGCTGACTTTATCACTTGTTATACTCGTTATTATACCACCTAACTTACAAATAACGGTCGCTCGATATACTTCTATCTCTTGCTATGACCGAATGCAAAAACATTGACATTCAAAATATCCGTGGTTTGCAGAAAGGTACATTTTTTTCCTGCATGGCAACTGGGCTGATAGAATAGTGGTTCCTAAACTTTGTTGCCTATGACCCCTTAAAATGAACCCCTAATTTAACCCCTCGTCACTAGATTGCATTCGTTTACTGGTTGTGACAAGTTCAAGAGTGATTTTTTCATAGATTTATTTGAATCATTTTAGAGGTACAAGTATCTAGTAATTCACTGGGGAAAAAAGCAAAGATAAGAGGAAAGTCTGTAAAATTGAACAGAATTTAGTATATCAGAAATATGTTTTTCTGATATCCTGTTAATCATCTACTGTAGTAACTCCTCAGATTTGTCTTGTGACCACTGGTTTGTTTCACACAAATCAAGTAGAACTGTGCCAAAAAAAATTATTTAATTTATCTGATTCATACCAAGTTTTTCATTTATATTTTAATGATATATCACATAGAATGTGAATCGATATGAAACTCAAAATGCTGAGTCCTTAATAATGCTTTTAGATGACATGCCTTACTTTACCTCACGTTCAGCATTTCTAGTGTTGGTGGCTGAAAGCTTTGACTTTGGGACTGATGAAAACCTTTACTGTGGGAGTGTCAGAGACATCAACAGTTTTTATTTTATATTGTCATGTTATAACTAGATTGATTCTGTGTGGTGATTGCTGACTGTACTTTGTCCCCTGCTATAATTTGTTGTTTGACATGAAGCGATATCACCAATCCAACAGGTTTTCCACCTCAAGTCATTTCCATTCCCTCCTCTGCTTGCTGTAATTATCCTTTGGCCGGAATAGCCGGGTGTGAAATTTAATTTACAGAATCCAATATTAAGTGGCTTTTTGAGCAAAGAATTAGATTGAGATTTTTTCCGTCTCTCTCCCTGACCTTTTCCCCGCCATGTTTTTAAATGAGAGTGGTCCTGTGAGCATTGATTTTATAATGAGCCCAGCCCATCCCCTAAGTGCTTACATTTTATGCTCTTCTCCAGGGATTTTTAACTCCTGAAATAGACTGTGCTGCTGCGTCAGAGGTTCACCTCAACACTGGGGACTGGTAAAGATAATGCATAATCTATTGTTTACTAATGAGGAAGAAGATGGAAACATAAAATATGAAAAAGGACTCACTTCACAGGATTTAACTAAGTAAAAGACTGGTTCAGAAAGTCTGACATTCAACATGTCCAATGACACCTTCCTCTGTCTACATAAAATATTTGCTTGTCCTCGGTGTTTGAAACTTATCTTCACGGTTACTTGCCTCCGAGATTCGCTTTAAGCCTCTAATTGGAAAATGCTAATTAAAATTCACACGTAAGACTTGTGTTTACGCATTATTCATCTGATTAATAGCTCACAAAAACACTTGTGTTTCTCATTCTTGGGAGGTTTACTCAGCCCTGCTTTGCTCCCAAAGCTCTTCCAGTTGATTCTCTTCCTCTGTCGTCTTTATCGAGTCTCGACAGCGAGCCGTCGTCATCCTCAGTGAAAGGCCTCAGTGTTCAGCTCCCATCTTAGCCGTGTAAGCCTCGTCTCTTTGTCAGCGCTGCTGTGTAGAGGGGTTCCCTGGGCTGGATGCTGTCTGTGTGTGTGTGTGTGTGTGTGTGTGTGTGTGTGCAATCTCTAGGGCTACATGCAATTAAAGCAGACAGGAAGCGGCAGGCTGCCTGACGACCTTACTACTGCGTCTCCTTCATACTAGCTGTCAAACACACACACGCACACAAGCATACACACATAAACATGCACAAACACACACATATATGTATGCACACCCTCGCCAGCTACTGCATGTTAATGATTCTTGCCCTTGGCGCGTTTGTTTGAGGCCTCATTTCACACACTTTTACACTCACACACACACTTCCATTCTCGTCACAGTGCCACTAGCTCCCTGTGAATCCCCTCCACCTTCAGCTTTCCGCTCCTCCGCTCCCCGGCTTGTCAATCAAACGGTCCCCGTGAAACCGCAACAAGGGATTGGTCGACACTGACAAAGGAGACATTGATTGACAGGCGTCGACAGAGGAGCGTGTCTGAGCGCTGGGCGGGGAGATGGTGGATGATGCTCGTCAGTCAGTCAGTCAGTCAGTCCCTGGATTACTCTGCCGCCGACATGGGAGTCTACAACGTCGCCTTCAGTTTATCTTTTACATCTGATTCAAACTTTTATCTGCTCCTAAAAGTCCTCGAAGTAGAAGAAACTATCCGCCAGCAGGGCGAGATCATTACACTTGATTGCAGTGGAAGTTTCTGCATGGATTTTCCACAAATCAAGAGATTTTATCTTGAAGCAATATTATCCTATTTAAAGATATCATCATCCGCACCATGACATTTCTTAAAACACGAGAAATGCTTTGGAAACTAGTGCAGATATCTCAACTTATTTGCATATTTTCGTAATTTTTTAAGACACAAGACCACATTAAATGACTTGTTGAGATGTTTTTTACCCTTTTTTTTCCTCACACACTGTGCCTGTTTTCTCTCTCTGTCTCAATTTAATTTTTCAGGACCTTCATAGGCACGATAACATCGTTTTTATGCTGCCATAGAATAAGTGCTAAACACATATCCAGTACATCTGAGTTTAGATCAAACAAGCAAACAGTAAATCTTGTTCCCTGACTGCCCTACACCATCTTTCTCTCTGTGTCAAATCTGATTTTTTATTTTCTGTCTTCTCTCTCTCTCTCCTGCTCTTGGACAAATACAAGTGTTTGCTGATAACAACCTTTCATTAAAAGTCTGACTCTGTTTCCAGTCGCTGTCACCTGCCACTGATATGATGGATTGAATGATATTTGATTGGTTACACATCGTAGTCTTGTACTGCGTATTTGGGAAGTCCTTATTGTGAACTGATTTTAGTGAAATATTTTGATTTGATTCCAAGTATTTAAAAATTTCATTATTATCATTTAGTACCAGGATTAGTAGCAGTAACAATGGAATTTGTAGTGCTATACTGGATTTCATTGTGGAGTCGTGGTGTTCTCTGCAGCCAGTGATTCATCCATGTAACATAGACTCAAAGGTGAATTAGTCTAAATTTGTTAATCTCATCTACAATGATTTATCATAAATGTCTTGCACTGGAGTTTTACACAAACCCTCACAGTTGTCAAAGTCCTTGTCTATATGATTTAACGGCAAGTGCATGAGTGAACAAACTATGTTGAACAATAAATAAATACTTAGATATCACATAAGGCAGGTCAATGCCCTATCCATGTCTCTCTAGAAAGCTTGACACTTTAAAATTCACGACAAAACTGAGCCAGTATAGACAGTCGCTTCAGTGACGCGTCAACGCTGTCGTGATGCAAGCGCAACGCTGATGAGATGCTTGCAGTCTAGACACGGGGTGAGGTTTGTGCAAGTCAGAATCCACGGCCCCGACCACGGCTCTGAAATATCAGTAAATCAGAATCTATGGCCCCGACCACGGCTCTGAAATATCAGTAAATCAGAATCTGTGGCCCCGACCACGGCTCTGAAATATCAGTAAATCAGAATCTGTGGCAACGACCACGGCTCTGAAATATCAGTAAATCAGAATCTGTGGCCCCGACCACGGCTCTGAAATATCAGTAAATCAGAATCTATGGCCCCGACCACGGCTCTGAAATATCAGTAAATCAGAATCTATGGCCCTGACCACGGCTCTGAAATATCAGTAAATCAGAATCTATGGCCCCGACCACGGCTCTGAAATATCAGTAAATCAGAATCTATGGCCCCGACCACGGCTCTGAAATATCAGTAAATCAGAATCTATGGCCCCGACCACGGCTCTGAAATACCAGTAAATCAGAATCTATGGCCCCGACCACGGCTCTGAAATATCAGTAAATCAGAATCTATGCCCCCGACCACGGCTCTGAAATAACAGTGAATCGGAATCTATGGCCCCGACCACGGCTCTGAAATATCAGTAAATCGGAATCTATGGCCCCGACCACGGCTCTGAAATATCAGTAAATCGGAATCTATGGCCCGGACCACGGCTCTGAAATATCAGTAAATCGGAATCTATGGCCCCGACCACGGCTCTGAAATACCAGTAAATCGGAATCTATGGCCCCGACCACGGCTCT
Organism: Sebastolobus alascanus; assembly: GCA_916701645.2. Taxonomy (NCBI): domain Eukaryota; kingdom Metazoa; phylum Chordata; class Actinopteri; order Perciformes; family Sebastidae; genus Sebastolobus; species Sebastolobus alascanus. Next base: position 328,527 of record CAKAOJ020000019.1, read on the forward strand.
GAAATATCAGTAAATCAGAATCTATGGCCCCGACCACGGCTCTGAAATACCAGTAAATCAGAATCTATGGCCCCGACCACGGCTCTGAAATATCAGTAAATCATAATCTATGCCCCCGACCACGGCTCTGAAATATCAGTAAATCAGAATCTATGGCCCCGACCACGGCTCTGAAATATCAGTAAATCAGAATCTATGGCCCCGACCACGGCTCTGAAATATCAGTAAATCAGAATCTATGGCCCCGACCACGGCTCTGAAATACCAGTAAATCAGAATCTATGGCCCCGACCACGGCTCTGAAATATCAGTAAATCAGAATCTATGGCCCCGACCACGGCTCTGAAATATCAGTAAATCAGAATCTATGGCCCCGACCACGGCTCTGAAATATCAGTAAATCAGAATCTATGGCCCCGACCACGGCTCTGAAATACCAGTAAATCAGAATCTATGGCCCCGACCACGGCTCTGAAATATCAGTAAATCAGAATCTATGGCCCCGACCACGGCTCTGAAATATCAGTAAATCAGAATCTATGCCCCCGACCACGGCTCTGAAATATCAGTAAATCAGAATCTATGGCCCCGACCACGGCTCTGAAATATCAGTAAATCAGAATCTATGGCCCCGACCACGGCTCTGAAATACCAGTAAATCAGAATCTATGGCCCCGACCACGGCTCTGAAATATCAGTAAATCGGAATCTATGGCCCCGACCACGGCTCTGAAATATCAGTAAATCAGAATCTATGCCCCCGACCACGGCTCTGAAATACCAGTAGCCTAACTGTGCTGTAATCCAGGGCACTGTCTTGGGTGCTGACGTAGCAGACAGATTTGTAATTGCGAGTTTTACTGAGTCCCACCCTTCTGTCAGTTTCATCTTGGCTCTATAATATTCTCTAAACTATATTGCTACGGGGTGGTAATAAAAAATACAGAACCAAAAGAGTTGTTAATGGGGCAGTTCACTAGTCGCGGATCATTGAAACAAAGTGGGTCCGTCCCCCCTTAAAATAAACGAAACGCCTACTTTCTCTTAAGAAGTAGTTTAAGACCCCAAACCCCATTGTCACCGAAGATAATCTGGGGTTTTCGTCAAATAGTACCTCAAACATTTAACCCAGTCCAATTGACATTCAGTCCAATTCAGTCAGTGTTGAGCTCAGTTCTGATCTGCCCTTTACGATTCTGATTGGTTTAGGAAATTCTAACAAGCCAGCGTTTTTGTTCCTATATATGACAGAACAGCTTTTGCAACACACATTTAGTGATAGTCATTAGTCTGGCAACTTGAGTCCATGCTAATCCTAATTCAACATTTGCAGATAGCAAGGCTTTCAACATGGTGACTGCCACAGGTTCTACCATGACAATAAACATGGTAGCTTTGGTTTAGCTTCAATTTCTGGTCGAAATTAGTTGGGTTTTCAAATCTACTAGCTTTGACAGTGATATCTCAAGCAACTGCTTTCATTGAAATACAAGGCTGAAGGAAACAATAACCAACATGCTTACTGTTTGTTGATGATGTTACATTTTGAAATTATAACAATATTAAGTGCCAATAGTTAAAAAATGTCCACTTTTATCCCTTATCGGAGCTTTATATTCTTTATAGGCTTAACTCTTTTCTGAGCAGAACTCTCATACATTTACGGATTTATTTCTTCATCGCATTTAAATAGATGAGTGTAAAAGCTTTCAGCAGCTGCAGTCCAGAAACATTGGTATCAGTATTGGCTCTTTTCTTCAACCCTTCAGTCCCCTGTCCCCCACCCTCCCTCGACTCCACCATATTGTATCATGTTCCCCCTTTTATTTGTTTGTTTGTTCAAGCACAGAGGCAAAGCACTCGGATGAAGGCCCCTACATTTGTTTTGGTCATAAGGGCATGTAAACAGAGGCGCCTCCGTGGGCCCGATGGGCGCTGCTGACACACCCCGACCCCCAAACCCAGTCTTCCTCCCCATTAGCGGGCTTTTATAAAGAAGGGGTGCTTTGGGTGGCACACGCCTCCCGTCACTGACACGCCCGCCGTCGCCCCGGGGTGATGCATGATTCGAGACGGTCATGTGGCGCCAAGTGGATTCCCTGGCATGGCGCCCATGAGAGGGGGTTGTTTGGGGTTTTCTTTTAACCTTTATTCTTGCAGGGAGGGTTGATGAGGCACACATACACTGTTAAAGCACTAACATTGATCACACATTTCCACATGTCTCTAACTTCACAGTGGTAACTGTTTTTATTACTTTCAATGTGGGCACTCCCTTTTCTCGTACCTTTAGTGGTGTTCATTGAGTTCTTACTTTCTTTTGCGGTGGCCTGAAAGAAAAATCCTTGTCAAAGCTTTTATTTTCTTTCAGGCTACCAAATAAAATCATCTTCAGGACATAGGAAATCATATTGGTAGGTTTTCCAGAAGTAAAATAAATGTGACTTATCTTATATACTGATGGTTCACTTGCTAACAATTTTAAAAAAACTCACATAATTTCTGCTGAGTGTTTTTCAAATGGTGCAATTGATTTTCTACCTTCCAGACAGACATTTGTATTCATTAATTTCAGTTGTTTTAAAATCAATTTGAAAAGACTTAAGGCTTTCTAGAGATTGCTAATCCATCATGGTGAACATTTATCTGCCTTTATTTATTGTCAAAGTTAGGCAGTTGCGAGAATGGATGCGCCAACATCTTAGAAAAATGAAAGCATTTCATTCCTGAGCTGTCAGAAAAGTTAATCCAGAAGGCAAAAAAAAAAAAAAAAACTAATATTGAAGTCCTTGAAAAGATAATTTTCTCATTTTTTGCATTCAAATGTCTGCTTTTTGGCAGGAGACTGAACTATTAGATGTCCTTGAACACCAACGATGAGGAGTTTTCAAACCGCCCCTGCACGCTACTGCAACCATAATATTTGACAAAATGAACTAACATAGACATAGGCAATTTATGAAAACCAATGCTATGATATACCAAAATCAGTGAGTGCATAGGCTTTAGTAACTTGACATTTTCACGGTACAGTTGATCCTGTTTCACTTACAGGCATCTGTTAAGCCACTAGGCTCCCCTGCTACCACGCTAAGCAGAGACAAGACTGAATGCGTTCGTTATAAGTCTCCTTGGGAGTCTGACTTAGTCTCACCTACTCTGTCATTAAGGGCATAAAATAAAAGGCAACACTGAGACAAAGCTGGAAAATGCACACCAGACTCTCATCCAGATCGTAAGCCACAGTGATTAACGTGACGCGTCTCGCCACCTGATGAAGTATGTATCGTTGAAAATCAATACACTGTAAATAAAGATACTTGTGTTGTATGGAAGCAGCTCGGGGAGGGGACTTCAGAGGCGCTGTAAATTTGCGCTGTTTAGACTCTAAACCTGTCTGCGGTTATATTATTTCTTTAAATTTTTGCTTTTTGTCCTCTAATTGGCTCTCGGGGGGAAGCCATTTTGAATCAGTTTTAATTACATCATAAAAGAATTTGCTGCTGCGGCAAAGTTCACTGTGCGGGCTCGTTGAAATACGAATGCTATTGATCATGTGTTTCCCTCCCAGACAAAACACCCACAATGCGTGTTTTGTGCTGATTGGGCTTCGTGTTGCTGAGGATGTAGCACTGACGCACAGACGGGGAACCAGAATAACTGGTGTATTTAACAGCCAGAAGGGTTAGACCAATTTATGGGGCCAATATTTGGTTATTATTAAACATCCCAAATTGACCAGTTAGTGTGATCCACCGCTGGTATCATGGCAATGCTTCTCCTGACTGTAACAACCGTCTGGGAAACATGCAGTGACATTTAATCTGCTTTGCCAAGAAGAGGCTAAAGGGAGAGAGTTAATGTGCCATGATGCTTCAGATGCTTTTCCTTCCTAGTCTGGCTAGATTTCAAAGGAGTAAAATCCTTGAAAGTTCTGGCATGAAAATGATCAAATAGAAAGGTGAACAATGGGATAAAATAGCAGATATTTGCAGCTTTAACCCAAGAAGTTCAGTAACAGTGTCAGCTGTCACAAAATGAATCCAAACGGATTTTCCAAATTCTTTAAAGGTGCATTGCTGCCCATACTGTGGTCAATAGTACATTGTATTGTATGCACCACTCAATGTATTTCAAGTAAGGGATGATATACATTGGACGAAACCAAAAACAGCGCAGAGATTGACAGGGTTAATCATCATACATTTATCCAGTTATAACCTCCGCCAAAGAGGTTATGTTTTTGGTTTGTTTGTCTGTTTGTCAGCAGGATTACGGAAAAACTACTGGTCCAATTTTCATGAAACTTTGGGGAAGGGTGTAGCATGGGTTGAAAAATAACCCATTATGTTTTGGAGGGGATTCGAACCACTGGGCACATACAAGCATTATTTTCACTTATGGAAACAGCCTTGGTGGAGGTCTGCGCTCCCCAATGCCCTTCTCGTTATACATGTAACTATTAAATAAATGAATCATTTGATACAGAATATTGATTAAAATGGTTTCATTATGATATAAGATGATTTACAAGCTCTGTGGATCTGTAACCATAGAAACACAACTAATTTTGTTAAATATATTTAGCCTCCAACTATCAATGGGAAATTTGAATAAATGAAAGTGATGTTGTTAAAAGGTCAATTGTTTTTCTGCAGTAACCAGGACGTTGAGGGCCACAGTGAGTTGGGTTAACAAACACATTTTGGCATGATCTGTTGGAGAAAAATAACTGATTTCAGGACATTGGCTTATTGGCTGGTTTTCAGGACAAGTTTATTTCATGACACTTTAGCTATTGGGCAGCAACTAATGATTGTTTTCAATTATATGTTGATGATTTTGTTTGATTAATCGATTAATAATTTAGTTCATTAAATGCCAGATAATGACAAATATCTTTTCAGTGCTTCATTTAGTATCTGTCTCTTCATTCACATGTTTGTGTTTGCTTCCCACCAGCAGTGCTGCCAGGTACCGAAGCACTTTAATAATCTGCACACATTTATGAGTCTGTGTCCGAGCTCATAGATCAGTGTCAGCGTGCCGACCTACGAGAATATCAGTCGGATCAGGTATAGACTAATGAAGGCCTGCTCACATTACCTCCACCGTCAATCAAACAGGTCGTTAGTTAATCATCAGCATCTCTCTCATTAAGAAACACAGATACCCACAGAGATTCAGCCCAGATCTACTGATGCAGCTGGTGCCCTTGTAGACTGATGTATGGTTTCTCGTGTAGAGGATGTGACAGGTGACATTTACCGTTGTGTTCTTTTAACTTCTCACTTCCATTGCTTGCAATGTCATGCTAATAGACTGTATAAAGTGGATTTAGTCACCATGACATCACCCATCTGTGGACTATGGTTTTGAAGCCTCGAGTTTGTCATTTTGATCGTCGCCATCTTGGTTATTTGCAACCAGAAGTGACACAAGAGGGTGGAGCTAAGTACAACAGAACACTGAATGAGACATTTTTAGGCGACCAAAATGTTACAATTAACTTTCATGAACTGAAACATACTGTGAAAGGGTTAAAGTTGTCAGACAACGCCGTGGTAGCGACCTGTCAATCACACGGTAGCCCCACCCTAAAGCATCTCCTGCTTTATGGTCTATCTGACTCTAAATGGGTCCATAATTTACTAAATGAACATCATGCTGTATTGAAGAAGACTAGTGATTGAGACCATAAACTCATGTTTACAATGTTTACTGAGGTAATAAATCAAGTGAGAAGTAGACTCATTTTCTCATAGACTTCCATACAATCAGACTTCTTTTTGCAAACAGAGGAGTCGCCCCCTGCTGGCTGTTAGAAAGAATGCAAGTTTAAGGCACTTCAGCATTAGCTTCACTTTTCAGACCCGAAGGTTGCAGCCTGAACATGCTTATCCAGGATTAAATTCATTTGGTGGTTCGAAGTTTATTGTCTTACTCGAGGGCCCGTTGATCCGACATATTGATTACTCATGTATTGATCGTCACATAGGGGCTTGTGATCGACAACAATATGCAGGAGGTTGCCATGTTCAACCCCAGGTAGCACTCTTTTTATCACTGCATTCCTGTGACTAATACACCCATTTTCCTATGCTATAACTTCACATTGGCCCTTTATTTTGAGATGTTTTGGATTTGATGGCACTGTCGGTTTGTCAGCTGGTCAGTGAAATGTCTCGACAACTATTGGATGGATCGGCACAAATTTGGTACATACATTCATGTCCGCTTCAGGATGAATTGTAATCACTTTGGTGGATCAGTTGTACCAGTCTCATTGGGCTTTGCGGTCCTTCTCCAACATGTACAATGAGTAAAAATTGCAGCTCTACATTTAGAACATTGTCTTTGTAATTGTCTTGTCTCCTGTATGAAGTGGCAGTCATTCACTCACTGACGTTCCTGCTGGGAGCTGTGTAGGGAAGGCGTGGAGGGAAATCTCAACATGGTGTCACCATTTCATTGTGGTCACATATCCAGCAGACAGAAAATGACAGTTGCTCAGGCGTCTGAATGAAGACATTCAGTTAATTGCTGCTGAGACACTGACTGGCATACTTAGCCAAAAACTTTCTCTAAAGTTTTTATTTATCCAGGGTTTGCTGAGCATGCATGCTGACATCCTGGAAGCAGGCCAGTATAACAGCAGTTGGAGGTAAAGTGCCTTGTGGTAGAAAAGTTGTACTCATTCACCACTTCTGCCCAGATGTTTGCAACCAGTCTGCAGGATTTCAACTAGCTACGTTTTTGGTTCTCCTACCTTTACTCTTAAGATTGTGGTTTTGTTGTGGTTTTAGGGTTTTATTATCCATCAAAGGTGGTTTTACACCAAATCACACCTTAAATCATGCAAGTTGGGTCATCCAGGTCACATGATGACCATGTGACCTGGATGACCCAACCTTAACTACTTATATGTGACATCAATGTCCACCCGATTCAGGTCATTAAATAGACGTTATCAGTCACTATAAGTACCATAGATGTGGATCAATATGGGCCTACTATGTCTACTACGTTGTAAAAGTGATAGCGAAAGTTAAAAGCAACACATTCTAACACGTTCTAAAACTGAATGAAACATCACATTTTCAACACAAACAAAATGGCTCCTTAAGGTTTAGGCATCAGAACTACAACTTCTTTAGGTTTAGACAACAAAACCACTTAGCTAAGTTTAGGGAAAAACATTGTGTTTTGGCTTAAAATAACTACGTTTCAAAAGTGAAAGTGAAACTCAATACTTGTGAACACAAAGACAACTACATGGTGTTGCTTTCGCGTGGGATGCAAACCCCGGCCTCCTGGGCTGACTTCCTCTTCTGCTCCTGCCATTATTATTAAGGTTGCTAGAGGTGGCTGATCTACCATGTGAATAGATGATAAAACCTACTATTGGGTGTAGTAGGCCCCTATTGACCCACATCTATGGCGCTTATAGAGGCCGATAACGCCTATTTAGTAGCCTGACAACAGTCTAATCAGCTGGAAGGTCCCACAGAGGTTTAAAAGCCTGGGACTTCCCATTAGTCAGTAGAACTAATGAAGCTTGTTGCATGAGCAGTACAACATTGTCAATGCTACACTTGCAGAGATGATATGAAGTTTTATTTGCCTAGCTTTTCATTGATGGTGGTGTTTTAAATTTGAAGAATTTTGATGTCTCTCCATGACTTTTCCTCGAGCCAAAGTTATGCAAAATCCATTTTTCCAAGTTTATTTTATTTAACTTTTTTTTTGCAAAAAGAAATATTCTTTGGTTACAGACAAATAATGATGCTGTCAGAAAGTGAAGGTGAACACATAATGGTGGTATTTGCAGCATAGCAACATACAGAGTAAAAATACAACCCATCAACTCTCCACATAAAAGCAGTTTATACTTTTCACTCTCCATTCATCAAAGTGAAACAGGGTCACCTGAGGCAGTCACAACACATCTGAGGCTAATCTGAGCCTGACTAAAATCCTTCACTGTGAACACTGTCAGGTTTAAGTGTTTAATTCACTTTGAAGGTTGCAGGGTAGAGCAAGGCAACAGTGTCTACTATGAGGGGTTTGATTCTGTCATGTTAAAGTACTTCAAATGAAGTTGTCCACCAAATGTCTTATAGTTATACTATGTTACGACACTACAAAGTCCCTAACTGCATGACAACAATGACTCATCTGTCCCCGCCCTCCCTCCTGCAGGAGCTCTGTCGGCAGCGCATGGCGGTCAAACCTCCATCTGAGCGTCCGGAGCCCATCTCCTCCAGGATCAACAGCGTGTCTTCTCAGTTCAGCGACGGTGGTCAAGCCGTCAGCCCCTCGGCACGGAGCAGCCTCTCCTCCTGGAGCGAAGAGCCCGCCCACTCCAACATGGACATCTCCACCGGCCACATGATACTGGTGAGTTTCCTGTTGAGTCGCTTTGTTGAATCATCACACCGAACCATGGTAGTGAGTCCCCTGCTCCTGTACACTGAATCTAAATATTCTAATAGGCAATAATGAGGATATGACTCTGCTGAATCACCAAGGACATCAGTTTAAATGAGCATGATATGTTGACGTCAGACAACTTGTAACTGGTGGATTTCAAGGATACATTCAGAGACTTGGAGGAGGACTTGGAGGAGGATCGATAGCTGTCTTTCAATTTTGCACAAAATCCTGAGATGACTTATGGTTTCAAATGTGTTATTTGTGCTGAGTGAATCAGTGGGACTGATGTTAATGTGTAAATCTAATCCACCCACTTCCCATATTGCACATCCAGAGTTGTTGAAAATGGCTGACTAAAATTCTCACCGCGAATTTATGGAATACTAGAGAAGGAAAGTACCTTCTGAAGGAAGGGTTTTGTTAGTGAATATGTAAGACAACAAACTCTTAACTTGCTTTTCAGCTATTCGTCTTTTGTTGAGCTCATTGACGCTTATTTCTATTGTTGGAAAACAACTGCATCAATCCGAGCTGTGTAGGCGGTATTAAAGGGATAGTTCAGATTATTCAAAGTGGGGTTGTGTGAGGTACTTATGCTGTCTTCAAAGCCACCAGACTCCATTAACAAAAAACAGTAAAGACAAGTTTCACTTTCAGTTCAGTTCCCCTTCGGAAAATATTCTAAATAAAGCGTACACTTAAACTGTTATTGATTTTTTTGGTGTCTAAAATATGTTTTGTTGCTGCCCCCGTCCACAGCAGTACATTGCTTTGCTCCCGTGCTGATACTCCAAACTGGGGGCACGCCGACCACCATTTACTGTAGGTAATACACTGACTATGGATAAATGCCTTATACAACCCCACTTCAAAACATCCAAATTATCTCTTTAAGAATGGGGCTGCAATTGTTGTGTTCTAGAGGCAGAACAATTGCTGCATCCATGAAAAATCGTCACAAAAACGGCCACAAAACTGTCGATTAGCATGGATAATGTGATGCAGCAACTCTTAAATCAACTTATTTCTTTGAACATTGAGAAAAACATGAAGATAACCGCTCCCAGGCACCATTACTTCAGCTTCTGTGTTGATTTAAAATTACATTGGTGGGATGACTATGTCACTCTCTACTAAATGGTTAGAGCAAAACAAAATACCCCCCTATTCCCAAACAGAAATTTGCTTACATGAAAATGAGGTCAGACTGAATAATTAAATGAGAAGAATTCAGTCTGATTATCAGGTTGAGTTCATTCCTCAGTGTTTTACTAAATACTGATATTCCAGCTTTATTTCAGTTCTAATGGGGATTTTGCAAGAAGAAAAATCACATAAACACTGTAATATTCTTGCCCTTACATTTCTACAGTATTTTTTACCTTTGTGGTCGGTTGTCTGTCTTTCCGAACAGCTACCACAGTATTCCTACACTTCCTTTATTTTCCCTTTTATTCAAAACATCTCATCTCCTACTTCTCCTACCCCTTAAAACCATTTATCTCTTTCAAAACCAATGGTTTTTCTTCCATGTCTCTGTCTCGTCTGCATTAAGCACTCTTTTCTCTCTCTGGCACACACATGCACACATTTCTATTTTCTCTCCCATCTCACTCTCTCTCTCATCTTTCTCCCAGTGTCTTTTTTTTGTTTCTGTACATCTCATTACACCCACAGTTTCTATAGACAGGCTTCTTACCCTCTTCTATTCTGCAGATGAAAATCTCTATTGAACCTCAGTCGCATTTTGCAGAGCGCCGTCGTAATTGCGATATATAGCTATTCACTTCAACCACCCACCACCTGCAGCACCACCTCCTCCACCCAGCCCCCCACCCCCACCTCAGCCTCTCTCTCTCCCTCCCTCCCTCCATGCATTATGAAGCTGGCGGCGAGATGTGACAGAGCGGGCTTTTTGATGTGCTCAATAGGCACAAAGATACAAATTACCCCTGAGATTTGCACCAGAGTTGTGTTCAGGAGAAACAACTCCCTTTGCAGCCCTGTGCCACTGCAGAGAGCGGCTCTGTTGTTTTACACGAACGCACAATCCTAAAGTGTTTCTTTGGCAAACGCACCCACAGCAGGATGCAATGCATGCTTTTGATGCGCCACGGTCACATGTGGATGAAAATAGATTTGAGTTTTTGAGACGGCGAGGTCTAAACTTCTTCAAGTACGTTTGCTTTGTCTTCTCCAGATGAAGCCGTCTCAGCAGAGGTGGCATCACTTGAGAGATAAGAGGGATGAAATGAAGTGTTGCTCATGTTTTGTTAAGTATTCATTTGGTGTGTGGGCCACTGTCTAGTCAGGGTGATTATTGTATTAGTTATAATATAGAGACTAATGTGTAAATGGTGTGAGGGAAGGATGGAGACCAAGTGCATCTGATGTGGCCGTGATGATTACTAAGTTTTTGTGTAGGTGATTGTGATGAATATCCCCTTGAATGGTGATAAAATCCACTTTTTTCAATTTAACTTCAAAGTTCTTTTTCCACTCAACATACACAATGAGCCTCATACAAGAAACTTTTCATCTTCCTATCCTACATCTCTTACGTCAGATTCAACAAACCCTCTTAACTGTATAAACTAAGTTGCTTGTTTCAGCCTGATGCCTGAAATGTAGCATCAGCAGTGGATTCAGAGGACCAAAAAGAAAATATTAATAGTAAAGCTGTCAATTACATGTGTATTTTGACGAGTCATGATAATGATGATAATATAGTGAACAGTATATTGATTTTGCACTAAGAATATTTCTGTTATTATAGTCTTTAAATCAAACGTGTTGTTTTCCTCTATGGAGAAAAAAGTAGACGGTCTGTACATGAGTCGCATTTCATTCTTACCTGGGAGAAAATTTGAAGTATGAGAAAACTGATGAATGCTACAAACTCTCTTAAATCACTCGTACATGTCACAAATCTGTTTGTACAATTTCTGGCATATTTGCTGGTCCTGGGAGACTATCCTTGCCGGAAAAAATGACATTATCAGTCGTTCAAATGTTCAAATTAGGGCTGTCAATCGATTCAAATATTTAATCACGATGAATCACAAATTAATTGCACATTTTTCAAAATGTACCTCAAATGGAGATTTGTCAGGTATTTAATATTCTTATCAACATGGGAGTGCCTTTATGCATATGTATGTATCAATTCACAACACAAAACAATTACATATATTGCCCAGAAACCCTCACAGGTACTGCATTTAGCATAAAAAATATGCTCAAATCATAACATGGCAAACTGCAGCCCAACAGGCAACAACAGCTGTCAGCGTGTCAGTGTGCTGACTTGACTATGACTTGACTCGTGGGTACTCATAGAACCCATTTTCATTCACATATCTTTAGGTCAGAGATCAAGGGACCCCTTTGAAAATGGCCATGACAGTTTTTCCTTAGTGTAACTTTGGAGCGTTATTTAGCCTCCTTCGTTACAAGTATGACATGACATGATGCCAATGGATTCCTTAGGTTTTCTAGTTTCATATGATACCAGTATCTTCATTCTAGCTTTAAAACTGAGCTTGCTACAACCTAAAAATCGCAAGTTGCATTAATGCCTTAATGAAATTAGTGGTGTTAAAACAAATTTGCGATCACGCGTTAACTTTGACAGCCCTAGTTGATGTGCTTTAAACAATCTGCAAATAATGACTCCTTCCTCAAAGGAGGCGACATGACGTTGTTATGGTTCTGCAAAGCCTCATGGGGTACTGTAGGTTCCTGACTTTGACACCACGTTTCATATTCTTTCTTTGTGGGAGAAGTCAAGCACTGCAGGTACCATGATGCTACATTGATATTGAATGATTCTGCCAAACCCTGTCTTTTATAGTTCGATGCCAGTATTTTTGAAATGATCAATCTCTACAATATCTGCACATTGCAAAACTGTATGGTTATGGTTAGTGAAAGGTTAAAATTGGTTAAAATTAAACAGTTCCTGAAGGCACTGACAACCTATTTTGTTTATTATGTGATGTGCTGAATCTTACCCAGTATCAGTGTTGTGTAAAGATCTACAGTATGGATTTAGATTGAGATAGATGCAAGTGTATACTGTATAGAGGAAGAGGGAGGGAGACACAGAAAATGAGAAGCCTTAGAGCCTTGGAGCAATGTTTGATTTGCTATGTCAGTGATTACGATCAATACAAGAAAGGGGGAGATTCACCTCAGACTGTAGTTGCATTAAAAGGCCAAATCATTACAGAATAATGTGATCCAATTGTACATGAAGAAAATGTCTGCCATGGTCTTGTTCTGCTACATCTAGTGACTCAGCAGAGAGGCTAGTGAGAAGAAGGAGTCTATCACAGTTTCCATTTAAAGGACCAGTGTGTAACAATTAGGGGGATTTATTGGTAGAAATGGAATATAATATTATTCATGTTTTCTTTAGTGTATAATCACCTGAAAATAGTGTTTTCTTTGCCTTAGAATGAGCCATTTATATCTACATAGGGAGCAGGTCCCCTCTCCACGGAATCCCCCATGTTGCTCCACCATGTTTCTACAGTAGCCCAGAATGGACAAACCAAACTCTAAGAACTTTTCCTGCTTGGGCCGGAGTCGATGACGTTACTCGCTGCCGTCGCCACTGCTCTCTTGCTTCACCACTCACTTCCCACATACACACACACACACACACTCTACGCACTGGCTCTGCTCCAAATGGCTCTAGAGATGGACATTTGCGTTTTTGCGTTTTTGCGTCGGCCACAGTAGCTCTCCAACACGCTTGGCACACAGGCTTCAGTTGGTTGCAATCTCCTCACCTCACCGCTACTGTAGATACCGCCAGATCCTACACACTGGACCTTTACTAAATGGATTATAAACATAGTCTACCCCAAACAACAACTCCAATGTTTTATACCTATGAAACCTGTTAAATGCACATCAGGTGCCTGTTGACGGCATGTTTAGCTGTGTTTTTATTCCATCGAGGAAATAAACAGGAATGAGCAGTGAGGAATCTCGAGCAGTTTGTGTGTCACAGGATGCTCATCAACACAGAAAGTGATAATGTGTGATTCTTGGTTAATGTGAGGGAGCTGTGAACTTTCAATCTTTCCTTTTGAATTGTAGCAATGAAGGAAAGTGAAACTGGGGAAAGAGAGCTGTGACTCAGTAACGCATACACTGAGCTGTAAGTGTGTTTCAGCACCATGGACAGCTCCACACATGCAGTGAAGCAAACTGCAGCTCTGATTGGCCCAGACCGTCTTTGTCCTCCCACAATAGACAGCAGAGGGAGAGTTACATAATGCCATTGTCATGTGGAAACCATGTATCTCCAAAATGTCAGCTTCTTCAGGATTACTATCATTGTCCGCTGGGTTTTGGAGCCTTTCAGAAGGTCACATTGTTTTCTCAGCCCACAGAAGGGCATGTAAACCGTCAGCTGAAGTTAAAAGATGGAAAGAGAGAAATGTGAGTTATGAGGTTTTCCCATACCAGTGACAATCTGGGAAATTGCAATTTAATGTCTTTTACCGCCCACCAAACATCCTCTTTAGTAGAGGTTTTATGGATTTGCCGACACTATCCTCTTTTCATCCATCCTCCGTCTTTCAGTCATTAGTTTTCCTGCATCTTGTTGCTGATTTAATGTTTTCTTTTGTCATTTTCTGCAGTTTTCTGTTTGCTCATCATCTTCTACTATGTCCTTTCTGTTTCTTTATTGCATCTTTTTTTTTTCTTCCCTTCAATGTTTACTCATTCCCCTTTTTCTACTTTTCATCTTTCAGTTCTTCATGTTTCTTTGTATTGCTCTTTCATGAGCAATACAAAATGTTGTTCTATTTTTCTTTGAACTTTTCCTCCTCCTCCTACCTCCTCTCCTCTCCTTCCTGTCTGTCATTTCTCTTTCCATAATTTCAAACAATGTCTATTTGTCACTGCTCATAGCTTTTTTTGCAGTTCTAGCTGTTGGTTTTACAAAAAAAATTCACATTTGCAAAAGAGCTCATTTCAGATTCACATCATGATATGAACTAAAGACCGAGCATATTTTCATGGCAACAAAACCGGGACACAGTCGACTTGTTTGGGGGGAAACTCAGAGCTGAGGGGATTTTTTTTTTGTGCCGTCACAGCGAGAGACCAAATCCATCACGAAGCAAGATGAGCGCAGCGCCGCCATGGAAAAGCAAATATTTCATCTAACGCCCTGTCACGCACTGGAGTGAGGCAACTGTTGAACGATTAATACAAATCATGGGTGTCGCAGAAAGGAATAACGTGATGGCTGATGAGCTGCAGTGCCCCACCTCGCCCACCAACCCTCCCAAAATTAATTGCCTCTCGTAAACCCTGCGCAAATTCCATGTCATCATCCACCCACTGAATTTAATATGAGGAGAAACAGCTTTAACCATCTTATCTAAGTTAATGTATTACTTGGTCCCATGTGACTGGGACCGAGCACCCCTCCCCCCCCCCGCACCACCACCACCTCCCCCTACATCCTCTATGCTTGTGTCTTAAGAGGATTAGTCGACTCTATATATAAAGCACATTATCTTGTCTTTTGTTGCTGGCCAAGTAAGTGTTATAGATTATACTGCAGTGAGGGCCTCCATCGAGATTAACTGAGCTGGGAATGTGTTGTGGTTGTGGTTTTCGTAGCTCACCAGCAGGCCGGCTGGGATGTGATCTGTAGAGTTGAGAGGTCACAGGGCAATGGCTAAAGGTGTAGCGGGCTTCAGGAAATGGATGTTAAATCACTGTAATGTGGTCAGCTGAGGAGGAGGAAGCATTCGGCTGAAGGTAGACTCAGGTACCAGGATGATGTCACCTTTAACTAAAAATAAGAGAGCAGCCTCTGATATGATGGATGGTTGCGGGTTGATTGATGATGATTGATTAATGATTGATTTGTTGTAGAATTCATAAATGGAAAGCCTGAATTGATGCAGTGCAAATGCAAGTGATGCTGATGCTTTTGATCGGACAAATATAGCACAAATGTGGTATTACAGGAATGACTTTCTTTGGGAAACACTGGATACTTTTATGGATTTTAGGCTTGAAATTTTTCACATGTTAATATATTAAATACCATGACAAAATATTGGTAATTGGAAGATTAAATCTAAATTCAATAGTATTGGCCATCAAAAGCTAATGTACTCAAAACACCATAGATTTCGATTTGATTTTTTCCCCCTGTCTCATGTTGAAGTGACACATTCCCTAAGAAGAGTTTTCAAAGTAATTTCATCATAAAAGTTATCACTGAATTATTATTACTGAGGCATTAACAAATAATCAGCATTTTCATGTTGAATCTGATCAATGAAGAGCTGTTGGGTTCTTTACTCCATAATAATGGAGTATATTTATTAAGAAATAAGAATAATGTATTTAATCTTAATAGAACAGGCCTAACGTGATACGTTTCTATGTCGTAATGATGTGAAAATATCTTGTTAACAATATACTTTTCATGTTATAATGCAGGCTGTTCTCATACACGGTTTGTAGCTATACCTACGAAAAGTAATGCACTGTAATTCGTATATATCCCACAAAATCAATTTGTATGTAATCAACGTAGTTGGCAATGTAGTAGCCGCATAGGGAGGAGGTCGGGATGGATGAGTGGGTCAAAAAACACTGCACTTTCGCCTAGGAGACCGGCATACATGTCTCATATGAAACCAGAAGTCAACGTTGATTTATTTGTCACGTAACTTCCGTAAGTTACGGCACTTCCAGTGTTATTTTAACCCAAACCACGACTTTTCCTGAACGTAACTAAGTATATTTTGTCATGGAAATTCCATAGTTGAGTTACACCACTTCCGGTTTAGCGTAACTTAACCACAATCTTTTCCTAACCCTAACTTAGTAGTTTTCTTGCCTAAACCTAAGCAAGTCGATCTTTCCCTAATCCTAACTAAGTGGTGTTGTTGCCTAATCCTAACTAAGTTGTTTCCTGTGAAGACGGAAGTATATTCTGAAAAGACTGGAGCTGAAATTGATGCTGCAGGAAAACGCACGAAAAATTAGGAATACCTTTTCGTAAGATATCATCTGAACCGTTGTATGAGAATACATTGTATAACGTGATACTGATCCGATGTGTGGAAATCTCTCCGTTCCACTCAGTGGAGATACAATCCATTATTTAAAATAGTTGCATGGGAAAGTAACTTTTAGGAGACAAGGTTGCCTCCACAAGAAGTTCCATTCTGTCACATTGAAATAGTCACTGTACTGTATGAGGAGCTGAAATGCAGGGATCGGCTTTGACGCAGTAGCTGGGTTCACTCATTGTACTGTTGCAGTCTGGACTGCTCACGTGTGCCACCTGGTGGTTGGTGGTGCAGCTAGTACTGGAATCAGCTGATGAAATATAAGTCCCCCCTCCATTTCTGCCAGCGCAGGGCACCTTTACAGCTGCGGCAGTCGCGTCAAGTGAAAGGAGTGATATCTGTACACACTTACTTACTTTAGCTGTATAATAAATTTGGTGGAGTAAAAAGTACAGTATTTCCCTCTGACATGTAGCAGTATTAAACGACACTTTACATCTATGCTTGGTTACTTTCCACTACCGGACACCCCTCCCTGCTGAGTGTCCCTCTTCCCCTTTAGTTGCTGTCGAACCAAAATGGCCGCTGCATTACATCACCTCCCATGCGGCCCGGCTTTCATGCTGCTGTTTCCTACAGGTGCTCAGGGATGGTGCGTCAGAGCCACAATGGCAGCTCGGGCAGAGTCTTATTGCACAGCGTTTTTTTTTATTGAGCACCTTTGGCAGCTGTAAGCCCCCCCGCAGTAAGGGGATTATTCAGTGTTTGGTCGGCACATGGTGATCTCAGCACCTCCTGATTGGATTGCAGTAATCCCTTTACACAGCCACAAAACCCTATTACTGTGGCATTAGAGAGGGCGAGAGAGGGCAGGGGGTGAAGGGTGGGGGGGCATCTGATGTAGGACAGTGAGTGTGTGTGTCTTCTCTATGCATCTTTGAATCTGAATGTTTGTAGGTCATGTGTTTGTGTGATTATGTATGTATGTTGTTTGTACATATACAGTATGTGTGTGTTTAGGTGTCTGCACTTTGAATGTATGTGTTTTGTGTGTATGCACGCGCGCTTATTGTGGGCGTATGTGTCTATGTCTGTATATAAGTGTGTGCTTGTCGTGTTTCTCTGTCTGTATTTTGTGTGACTTATATGGAACTGTGTGAAAAGTGTGTTTGCTTTTTGTGTGCATGTTTGCAGTGTATATGTGTGAGCGTACTTGGGTGGACTCTGTTTTTGTGTATGTGACCTTTATAGAAACCTTTGTGTGTGGATTGTGCTTTAGATGTGTGTTTGTACATTTTCTTTATGTTTGTTTTCTGTGTGTGTGTGTGTGTGTGTGTGTGTGGGTGTGTGTGTCTTTTGAAGGATTCAGACCTCCTGCTGTTGATAAGCGTCTGTGTGCAGGTGGAGGGTCGCAGCTTGCGGCTTCCTGTTACATCATTGCTGCTTTTAGCAGCTCTGAAGCAAATATAATGGAGAGCTGATACTACAACAAGGAAAGGCTAGGGTTACACGGTGTGTGTGTGTGTGTGTGTGTTTTCAGCTATACATAATGTAGCTGTGAAGAGGTGAAGCCCGCTGAGCCTGTTAAGCTTGCTAACTAACAACAAACCTGACCTGCTACATGTTTGTAGAGTTTGTTGAGTGTACAAGCACATGTGTGATAAAATCACATATCTGCATTTGATCAAGACACTTTCCCGTTATCTTCGAGCGGCCGGACGTCTGTCAGCGCTTCCTTCCATTTTTAACAAACTCCCCTCATTTTAGCAGAAAGCCATTAGGCCTTTTTTTGGGAAGCTAATTCTGATTAAGATCAGCCCCATTTGTAACTGCCATCATAAATCATCGCCGGAGCCATTTAAAGAACCACACCAGCTCATTTCGTTCCCTCATCCATTACAAAACGGTCGTACCATCCATATTTTGTGCGCGAGGGCCGATGATTTTCAAGGCTGTGCTAAAAAACAAAGTTACACTGGCCACCATCAGATTATGGCTAACCAGTGCGGACAACAAGCATGGTCTTATGTGCCAAGCCAAGTCACATTGTCTTCCTTAATTATGAATATTGTATGGTAGGTATTGGTCAGGCTGAAACATTTAAACAGAGCTTTAATAGATTAGACTGATTCACACTGATTAAGATGGCTTTAGTGCAAATAATGAAATGAGGAAAGCATGCATATGGGAACTCAAACACGGTTTAATAGCATTTCCAAATGATTCTTCATGGAGAAGCAGAGGGAGGAGAGTCGCCACAGAGGATGATCCAAAGAGTGTGATAAAGTTTACAAAGACCAGAGGCTCATAATTCTGATAGAGTCTCTAACGAGTGCCAGAATTTTTAAGGATCACCATATAATATCTTGAATTTCTTTGACAATCTGAGATTAACAATTGTAAACTCAAGAGATGCTGTAAACTCCATCCTTCTGGTGTTTTAAGCAGGTTAAAATGTTATATTCGTCTTCTTTTTACGTGGAGCACCAGATGGCTGGGATTTACCACATAGGTCAAGACAGTCAGTGAGAAGTTGTTTGGCAGTCATAGGAAAGAGCACTAGTACGTATTTATTTTTCTTTGACTGACAAAATAACCTGCTCGTCCATCTGGTGCTGCTCTGAGATTCAAACAAACAGCCTGTCATACAGTTTAGGAAAGCTTGATATCTTGAAGTTAAAATCACAGGCTACTATGTGGAATTTTGTGATTGACAAACCAATTGAAACCCTCTTCCTTAAGGGGTAAAGCCTGTCCATCTGGTGCTTCAGGCAGATAAAGACAGCTTTAGATTAATAGAAAGATGAATCCAAATAAAAGGAACCCCAATAATGAACGTGTACCGATTAGGGCTGTCAAAGTTAATAACCCGTTAACGCAAATTCGTTTTAACGGCACTAATTTATTGAATGCATTAACGCAACATGCGGTTTTTAGGTTATAGCGGGCTCAGTTTTAAAGCTAGAGTGAAGATACTGGCATCATATGAAACTGGGGAAACCTAAGAAATCCATCGGTACCAACCATGTCGTACTAGCCTGTCACGAAGGAGGCTAAATAACGCTCCAAACTTATGATACATTTTGGCGAGGAAAAACTGGCATGGCCATTTTCAAAGGGGTCCCTTGACCTCTAACCTCAAGATATGTGAATGAAAATGGGTTCTATCTGTACCCACAAGTCTCCCCTTTACAGACATGCCCACTTTATGATAATCACATACTGTACAGTTCTGGGCAAGTCATGCAGTACCTGTGGGGGTTTCTGTGTTATTTTGATCGATTGACAGCCCTTATACCAATATATGTTGGTAATGAAACAGGTGTACAAATCTTTGTACAACCCTTTGCTGTATCTCCAGCTGATTTTCTCACCTCCTCTCCTCTCTTCTCTCTCTCCTCCTTCAGTCCTACATGGAGGATCACATGAAGAACAAGGACCGCCTAGAGAAGGAGTGGGAGGCGCTGCGTGCCTATCAGGCAGAACCCAACGCCTGCACCATCGGCCTGAAGGATGGCAACGCCAAGAAGAACCGCTCCGCTGCTGTTGTGGCATGTAAGGAATGAACTACTGCTTCAATGTCCACCGTTACTACGATTGCTGCTTGCATGAGGCCTTGATTTTAGGGGGGACTTTCATTGCCACATCCTCTGACTGCTGTTTTAGACCTTAAGCAACATGCTGTGGAGGGATTTCTGATCATGAAAATGGCCACAGAAGTTGTAAATGTGTGGCTTTCCTAGGTATATAAGGGGGTTTCTGAGCAGTTTCCAGAACAGAAGTGCTCGCCATCCAATCGCCGAAAAATGTAATTCTTACAGAAATCTTAATGTCAAAAGTTTTTGATACCAAATCACAGCATTGTTTTTCTATGGTGTTCCTCAAGGTCTTGGTGTCCTAGAATTGTACTTTAGAGGGATTCTTTGATAATTTTAATCAATTCTCGAGCGAAAAAGGTTAAATTTAGCATCAAATCTGTGTAACAAATGGTAACAACCCAAAAATTGCTGGAACAACTTATATGACATAATACAGTCTGGGAATGGCCATCATATACTGTACCTTTATCATAATTTTTTAAGCCCTTGTGCATTTTCACAATTTTAATTAATTAATTAAAATAATTATTTTATTTATGACTAGAACAACTTGACACAGTGCTGAGCAGCACCTCAATTAATCTTCAGGTTCCCAGCTTTCAGATGATGTACACCACTTCTATGTGACATCTACTGTTGACCTGCTGTCTCCCCTTAAGATCCCCTATTTCCAGCCTTGAGTGGTCATAATGGCAACACTGCAAATCAGCAATCAAAAAGAAATTGCAACAACACTGATTCTGCTCGTTAGGCGCCACATGATCTACATTTCAATTGTTGCCATAGGTTTTCATATTTGCAAAAACTCGGCAAATCGGACCATGTGGTCTTCAGTGAACGGTGCTGTAAATCAATGTGCCTTTAATGAGATTCCTAGTACCAAATCAATGTTATTGTCAGTGAAACTGTATCTGCAAATTTCAGTATAATGTACAGGAGATTTCGTCAACGTGGAAGTATTTGCTGTTAGCACGTTCAAAACTAAAGAGCACCGCATGTAGCAGGAAAAGAGACACATAAAGGAAAGACAGCATTATCTCCTTTTTATTCATGGAGGGCAGACAACCCTTAATTTCTAAGTGGAACCAAAATACACCTCCTGATGTCAGCCTTCCAAACATGGTAATGTAGCATTACTCACACAACACTCCCCGTATATTCTGAGCCCGGCCTCTATTATCAGAAACCAGGAGCAGATGCAGTGAGCAGAAGGGTTGTAAATTAGTTTTCTATTAAAGCTCTCCTGCACCGACCTCATCAATGATTAAAATTTCTAAGCTTCTGTGGAAATAGCCCATCGAAAAAAGTGCTGTTCCATTCTCTCCACCGCCCAGGCTTAATGAAATCCAGGTTGTCAGCAAGGAAAGCAGTTTGTCAGGAATAAATTGTGCTTCCTATTTGAAGCACCACTGGCTTCTCCATAAAAAAAGAATTCAGAACTGTTTTGCCACTATCACTGCAGACTTGAGAGTTCTGCCCGTAAGTGAAAAAGGTACAAAATAGGAAAATTTGCCACTCCTAAAAATTTCAGTGGACCGGGGAGGATGGAGGGCAGATCGTCCCGAAGCTAAAATCCATTCCAAAATACACTCACTACATACTGCGTCTACCAACAGTGAACAGCTACACATGCAATTAAACTCCCATGCTCTTGAATTTTTGCTTACATTTACCCACAATTTCTTTAAATATAGAAAAACACTTTCCTCCCATTATCTGACATCATCACACATACAGTATATTGTATTTCACCTTGTTCCAACTCTTCTTTCAACCTAACTGATGTTTAAACTGAGTGAAAGATGGATTGTGCATCATTCTATACACATTACTCCAAATCTTCAGACTGATAAATTTGGTGTTTTTGAAAGCTTTTGGATCTCCATAAGACTTTAAATTAAATCCACAAACAGCTACATTTGTTTCTGGAGCAAAAGAAAAAAAACATCTATTTTTGTTTCTGGCTGCTAGCTATGCTAGCTAACACTAACGCTAACACTAGCAGCCAGAAACAAACATCTGTGATTCATTGTCCATTTGATAATTAAAACAAAGAACACATTAACTTGCAGTTGCCTTTCTAAATTGAGCAGTAGTGAAACTGAAGCCTACTAAATTCTGTTGTATCAGATCTGGTTGTCTTTGTGACAGCGGCGCCAACAATGATACCACTACAAAACGCTAAGGGGGAGTTGTCTGTTGCCTAACCTAACCCAAACAACATGACTTTGTAAAGATGGGTCCACCATTGCACCCAGAGTTTCAGAACTTAATCCTTATCTCCCGTGTCATCTATTTACTCCTGGATGAGTGCCTGGTGTTGAATTGTTAGAGGTGCCTTTTAGACAGCGAAAGTTAGGGATCTTTATTGATCAATTGTCTGAGGAAAATCAAAAAACCTCAGGAGATTTCTCAAACAAGTCACTTGGTGATTTTTAATTCCTTATATGAAACAATTTTGAGCTGAAAACAACCTTGACATAACTCTTTGGGTCATGGAAACATTCTTACTTAGCTGCTTGTGGACATTTACATCAAGGCTACAGTGAAAGTCCTGCATATTCAACAGATATGCAAAGAATATCTAATTACAATGCATGTAATATGGCCACTGAGCACTTGCATTACAAAGACAAAATGTCCTGAAATCCTCCATTTGTGTTCCAGATGATCACTCCAGAATCACCTTGAAGGTGGAGAACAGCCAAGGCAACTCTGATTACATCAATGCCAGCCCGATCGTAAGTACCTCCTCTGCATTCTAACTCTGTGCTTCACACCGCCGCTATGCCAGGCTCCCACAGTCCCCACGGGGCTCCACAGGAACAAAGGCAGCCTACCGTTGTACAATATAAATTTTGATGCAACGCTTGCTTAGCTTTAGCGACAGCCCCACACTAGTGTGTATGTTCTGCACCATGAATATTAATGATTGCTTTACTGCAAACACCCCAGGCGAGCATTCGCTCGGGGAAGGCGTGGGAAAGGACATGCGCATGGCTCTCGGCTCGCTTCTCGTTTGTGAAAACAAAATTGATCTGTGGGGTCTTGGGAAATGATTGTTTTTGACCTTGGGTTATGCTAATCTGACACTAGTTTGTGTTTACTGTTGCGGTGCGCTCGACTTGTCGAGGCCTTTCCTTGGCGCGGTGCAGATTTAAGCAGCAAAACAGCCCGTAGGAAGGAGAAGGGGGAAAAAAGAGCCATATGAATTCAGTAAGTGAGTGTATCAATTTGGAAACCAGTGTTGGAATAGTAGGTTTACGTTTCCCCGAGGCAGAAACAGTGATATTCCATTAAAAGCAACAGAAACGCTATGCATTTCAAATCTGGGCATCACACCAAGAAGTGGCTGAGTGTGTGTATGTGTGTGTGTGTGTGTGTGTGTGTGTGTGTGTGTGTGTGTGTGTGTGTGTGTGTGTGTGTGTGTGTGTGTGTGTGTGTGTGTGTGTGTGTGTGTGTGTGTGTTTGCGTGCGTGCATGTGTGAGAGAGAGAGTGAGAAGGAATCACAACTATACAGGAACAAAGGGGCAGCCTTGTCAAATGCCACAAATGCAAAAACAGCTGCAACACATGTACCCACGCTTGCACAAAGAAATACACACTTAAACACACTTTGAGGCAAGCTTGCACAGACACTGAGATGTACACACTCACTTACACACAGACACAAGTATGCCTGCTCACCCACACTCACATATTATACATAGACACACACTTACAGATGACATAGAACATGCAGTGCAGACACCCACACAGGAACGAAAAAGCACACAGTCACACATGAACACCGTGCATACATTCTCACCTCTCCTCCCACACACACACACACACACACACTACAGAATGAATGTATGTGAATATACACTGAGGTTATTTAAGGAACCTCCTCTGCTGACAATTAGTTTCCCCTCCCTCGCCCACGCTTTGACGTAAAGAAGACAAGCAAAGACAAGATGTTTGGGAACTTGCTCCTACTGTATCTTGTTATTAGCAAGTATGTAGCTAATAATTCCTGTTGGAGAAACATGTTCGTTGCTTGGTCAGTGCCCCTCGGCATCAGAGACTGACGCACGGGTACCCCTCTTGCGTTACTTTTGGACTATACGCTTGTTACATGCATAGTGTCCTTTCAAAATAAACTTCCGTTTTCACAGGAAGTTAGGTTTAGGCAACACAAACACTCAGTTTATGTTAGGAAACGGTCGTGGTTGACGTTTACTTCACTGTCTAATGACTCACATGACACACGGGACTGACGATACCGACGAGTCACCTGACTAACAACTGATGTGACGTGATGAAGTCAACGTTACTTTTAGTTTCACACGGGACACTAATACCGGTCTCCTGGTTGAAAGTCTTTCGTTTGTTTTACCCATCCACCACCCCTCCCGCCAACCCTGAACGGACTCTCACGCTATTAATACTACGTCACTTGTTCCGACCGTCGAATAACGGCATGGGTGGGTTTACATTGGAGTTAGTTGAAAGCCCGGTTTATCACATATTGTTGCTAAAGGGTGCCTCCGTGCATTGGTTTCCAATGCCGAGGGGCACTTACCAAACGATGGTATTTGATGAGTTGGGAGTGAGAACAGATTGCAGAAGAACATTCCTGAAAATGATGCAATGCTAGACTTTTTTATCCATAATTAAGACAAAGGTTAGGTTAAAATGATAAAATGTCAGTAATGCAAGCTGCTAATGAAGGACTACAGTCCGACGGGTGGTGATCTGCTGATTCTGCTGATTGATCTTACTGATTTCAATCCCCTGTGAGTTGCTGTAAGACAGTTTTCTCCCTCAGACCTCAGTCAGGTGCTGCCAACATGCCTTACACATTGTGATTTGTAGTTTTGTGTAGACGTGAATTAAAAAAAAAACTCACATACCCAGATGTAAAAAAGTAAGGTCATCTGAAAGGTTGCACAAAGCAAGGACCACTTCAATACCATTTGGCTGAGTCCTTTAAAGCAGTACAGCTGTGTACTAAAATCCTCAAAAACTGGATGAACAGTTGTCATTTAATCAACCAGATGTTGTTGTCTGTGCTAGCTCAAGTAAGGGTAACATGAATTAGCCAAAGTGCATAATTAAAGCCATCCTAAATGCTACATGCTCAGTTTCTCATTAGATATTTCTAGAAAGCACCCACTGAGATTTAATTGAGCCCAGCAGCTGGAGGCTGAACCAACCAGCAAGCTATGGAGGGTGTTTTAGGTGATGATTGTTTGTTTTATGGGGCGAGGTCATTAGTCTCAACATCGAGGATCAGGGGGAGTCCTTTAGTTTGGTCCCTATACCTTCTGAACTCGGCATGGCTTGATCATCCACCACTTCAGCTCTCTGTCTCCTCCAACGCGACATTTCACTTGGACTTCATCAAAGAAAGCAAGCAATGAGGACTACTGCATTTTGAATTTGAAGAAGGTGAACCAAGACTAGATTGAAAATGATGACTGATTCTGCAACACTACAATCTGGTCAGCCTGGTCTCACTCCAAGGGTGTCAGGTTGGTGGCTGGGACAAACAATTGCAGGACTTTTACTCAGGGGACCGGCGTTTGTGTCCCGTGTGAAACCAAACGTTTTTACCAACGATGTTATGTCACATTACGCTACGTCAGTGAGTCACATGACGTTATGTCTGTTGCTGAAGTGACGTTACAAGCGTACTTATTTTAAGCCAAACCATGATGTTTTTTCTAACCCTAATCAGTTTTGTTGCTTAATCCTAACCGCCATCGTTTCACAATGTTAACCACACGCAAACCTTCTGGGTCAAGATACTACGCAAAATGCTGTCCAAGCGGCAAAATATGACGAGAAGGGATGCAATCACGTTGATCTGGTTCTTGCTTCACATTTACTCAGAAAACAAATCTGCCAGGTAGTTGGATGAAATCTGACTGATTTTCAGATAAACCATAATCTTTTTTTTCCAGTTTGAAAACCCAAAGCAACATCCAATGACAGCTCAGCAAGTCCAGACACATTCGTCTTCTCAGGTATAGGTTTGGGTCTTGCTGATCCAATCGCCTAAGAGATTTTGGTGTGAACCTTCTGACGATGCCCATCAACCAAGCAAGCTCCTGTTGAACCTCGACTGACCACCAAAGCAAAATCAAGAAAACCCTAAAAACCATACAAATCTTGGATACAAAAAACAAAAACAGAAAAAGGAAAACATTCTTCCTGAGAACTCCTGGGAACATGGGTGGTAAAATAGAAAATTAAAGTGAAGTAAAAAAAAACATGTTTGCCCTCTTTTATGGCTCAGTGTCCTACATACACACCTAATCAGTCAGTTTCAAAAACCTACTCACAAACGCAATCAATCACTCACTTTCTCCTCTAACACACCCACAATTAAACCAAACCAGACCCAATAGTTTCCTCATACACTCAGGCAAACACACACACTTCTTAAGACATAGTCAATCACTCAGGTACCACTCAATCATGCATACGCACAGTCACACACACACACACACACACACACACACACACACACACACACACACACACACACACACACACACACGTACACTCATTCTGATGCATGTCTTGTGCTGATAGCATCGACTTTAAATCAGCCTCACAGTTGTTATTGACAGTTAAATTGACTTTTTTGATTAAGGATTTAAAAGAGTAGAAAGAGAAGAAAATGGCAAAGACTGCAAGTCATATTGTGTCCACTCTCTTCAACTAATACCGCACCAGAATTGAGGGAAAAAAAGCTCATTATGATGTCTTAATGAAACTTCATTGGTAGATAATGTTGCTAATTCAAATTAAATCAACTTTGGGGATTCAACTGTAAAACAATTCAACTATAAAACGAGTCATTTTTTAAAGGTACTCGAAGAAGGAAAACACCACCTTTGGTGTTTTCTTTAAGGTTTTCCAAGTTCCAAGTAATGTCTTGCAGTCAGATGAATAAAGCCTGTGTCTTTGGCTCAACTGACTGCTGCTCACATCCTGTCTCCTCTCCTGCCAACAGTCCATATTGATTTCTTCTAACAATGAAGGCGATCTCTCCGCCACCATAGCCAAGTAATTACCTAAAACCAACCAGACCTTGATCAGCAGATCAAAAAACAAGTCATTCTGGATTACCTCATTTGACATTTAGGAATTTAGGAGTTGAAACTTGTCACCACATTTGCTAAAGCGGTGATTTAACATGACTAAAAAAGTTACAAAATAACCTATAAAAGTGTAGATACAATTTTAAATTCTCAACACAAAGTCCAACCTGAAGCTTTCAACTATTACTTTTATTTGGGGTCATTATCCATTATCATCATTAAAGCCCCCCTCCAGTGTATTTTGGCATTTCTATAATATTTCATATTTATTTGAGTCATTTCCTGATTAAAGCCTTGGCCACACCAGGAACGTCAGGAGCACGTGGCGGCTATGTTACCTGTTGTTTTTTATTTCGGCGTCCGTGTTAACAGGTTAGAGCAGCCACACTGCCTGTTTCAAGTGCGGCTCGGCTGCGTGTCAGCTGCGTCTCTTCTAGAGATCCGAGGTCTCGCCTATTTCTGTTGGAGCCGCGCGCGGTTCACTGCAACAACAGACAGTGAAAGTGATCTATTGACTGTATATTGACATCATATCAGCAACATTACTACAGTTGCAATGTCTGTATCTTTAGAAAATGTTACCTTGAAAAGTAAAGACTTATTTTTAAATCAACACTTCCTGCTTTCATTTCAAAATAAAAGCCATCAAGCATTTTTTCTGTGGACAGAATGTCTTCATTTGTTAATACGAGGCTTTTATTGTGAAATATGTGCAGGACAGTGCTGTGGAACATGCAGTGGCTTGCAGAGCTCCATGAATGAATAAAGTACGGGGTTAAAATCAACACTTCCTGCTTTCATTTCAAAATAAAAGCCATCAAGCATTTTTTCTGTGGACAGAATGTCTTCATTTGTTAATACGAGGCTTTTATTGTGAAATATGTGCAGGACAGTGCTGTGGAACATGCAGTGGCTTGCAGAGCTCCATGAATGAATAAAGTACGGGGTTAAAATCAACACTTCCTGCTTTCATTTCAAAATAAAAGCCCTCAAGCATTTTTTCTGTGGACAGAACTCCTTCATTTGTTAACACGAGAGAGCTCCATGAATGAATATAGTACGGGTTATAATTTAATTACTTTTTAATTTAATTACCACACGTTTCTTAACCTTTCTCTGTCTAAAATAAATATAAATGACATTTATAATAAAATTAAATAATCTGAGCAGCGGTAAACCGATAAATCTGTTTTTCTGTGTGTCAGTTTGTCTTTCTAGTTAGTTAGCTAGTTCGGTAGTTAGCTAGCCCAACTTGTTGCATCAGCTAACTGAGGGTTTTCATTTTATTCATCATTATCATGTATTGTTTCTTATTTGCAGAGGTTTTGATATCTCTGCTCCAAAGATGTCTACCTCCGTCCCACTATAATGGCAGATTGTGGCACTCAAAGTAAAAAGTTTTGATGATGTGAACATGAAGATCATAATACCTGGACACCAGGGTCTCATTACAGAAAAAAAATATCCTAACTGCCTGTCCTATCTTAGGGAAAAATTCTACGTACGTACATCCTGACATAGTATAAAGAGCGAGAAAGACCACTTAGGGTGGGAGGGGGCGGCTGGACGGGTCAAACAAACACATACTTTCACCCAGGAGACCGCTGTTTGTGTCCCGTGAAAAACCAAGTCAACGCTGACTTATTTTACCTCTACTTTGTTATGTAACTTACATACTTTACTAACGCCAGGAACAGACAGACTTATTTTAACCCAAACCACAATCTTTTCCTAAACCAAACCAAGTAGTTTGTTGCCTAAACCTAACAACCTACTATTGTTAAGCAAGTAAACCTAAAAGCTAAGTAAACCTATGTTGAAAGTTTATTTTGAAAAGACACTATGCATGTAACAAGCGGAAACTGAGCCTAACACGTCCAGAACTGACGCTATAGGGGTACCTAGAGCGTCACAGTTTGAAGCGTAGAGCCACTGACCTGAAGCGTCGGTATTTGACGAGTTGGGAGTGAGAACGTCTTAACAAATACATTTTGGTGACCACAAATGGAGACCATAAAAAAGCAAAAAAGAAACTGTCAGTTTGGAGAAGAAGTTCATTGTGTCTCTCCTCAAAAGAACAGAGAACAGTAGAGGTTATTTTATTTCCTAATTGCTAAAGCTATTGATGTAGTTGACAGCTAGCAGTTTACCAGTGCCAGTGTGTCAGCAGTCACACACACACTGTCACCATCACCCCCGCTGAGGTGTCAGACTAACAGTCGGCTCCATCATGAAACGTCATCAGGCAGATCGGACATGATGCTAATCACACACGCACAAAATTTGACTCCTTCCGAAGAAAAGACAAAAATCCAATAACAGGGATAATTGCTTTTGTCACATCCTCCACTTTTGTCCCTTATTAGGGAGGCAGGAGTGTGTGTGACAGAGAGGAAGAAGTCGTCCTTTGTCATTAATGCCGGGTTTTAATTCTGGAGACACCTTGAGATGTCAGGAAGCATATGTCCACAGAGATGGAAGAGGAGACAGAGAGGGATAAAAAAAGAGTCAAGTGTGTCTTTCCTCATCTTTTCATCTTCATAGTGTCTCTGCATCTTTTCTCCTCCTTTTCCACCTTCGTCTCTCCCCAACTTTTTACTCTTTTTTCTTTTCTTTTTCCTCTCTCTTTGTTGTCTTTCTTGATTTATCAATGTTGATTTGTTTCTCCTTCTCTGTCCTTCCTGGTCTTTCTCTTTTAATTTCCTCGACCCTACCACTGTGAATCAGATGGGACATTTTGTTATTTGTTTCAAATTCCTTCCAGGTCGATATTTCTCCAATTCCTAGGCTTTAACACTCCAGGTTGGACAAGGGACATTTTGTAATTTCAGTCATGTCTGTAATCATTTGCAGGTCAAATGTTAATTAGTCTCATTATAACCTCATGTCACTGGGTTTTGACCAGTAACGGCTTTTGAAGCTAAAATAGTTGTTAAATGCTTCTCTCAGAAATGTATTCTTGGCAGATTGAAAAAAAAACTGTGAAAATGTTTATTATGTACTATATGGCCAAATGTATGTGGACAGCCAAACAAAAATACAGCTTGTCCTATCTTAACTTAAGTTTCAAAGATAGGAGAAATCCTATCGTCCTATTACAGAAGCAACTCTTAAACTCACGGCTGTGTCCTATCCTATCTCAGACCTTCTATATCTTAACTTAAAAAATCCTAATTAGAACTCTAAATTTTGATTCTTCGATGTCTCCAGAGCCGGACGTAGCCATATTCAAAATGTATCGTCTTGGCAATCGATATATACCAATTAACACTCGGTCAGTGAAATTTAAGGCGTCATCATACAGTTTGAGTAGCCCGTCAATCATTATATTTTGGTGTAATGTTGTTCCCCATTTTCATTGTCATTGCCATACAGACCTAAAAACAGTGCTGCTGCCATTTTTGGCAGTTATTTTGAATTTAGGACATGGTCTATGCCATCCTAATTTAGGATACCTAATTTGGGAAATCTGGCTTCAGAGATTTTCTCCCATTCAGCCACAAGACCATTAGAGAGGTCAAACAGTGACTACGTTTCATCCACAAAATATTCAGTTTTTTGCCCTTATTCTGAAAAAGACATTATTCCTACTAAGTTGTTTACATGGCTAATGGAAATGAATATTCCACTAATATTCCTGTTTACATGCAGCCATGCATACTCCGATTAACGTAGCCGGGCGAACACAGCCTCCCTCTTTCATTCCTTCTACCACCTTCTTGAAAAGGTCGGCGTTGTGATATTTGCGCATATCCAAAAAACGTGTTGATATCGAAGCCTTTCATAATGTTTAAAAGTAGGTGTGTTTCTCCTTCAGAACAGAAATGTGGGCTCTTCTTTTTGGCATGCATCTCTTCAAACTGTCAGCTAGTTGGTTTGTTTACAACGCACACAGCTGGCTGTAAACAGCCACAGCTTTGCCGTGTGTCGCAAACTGCAGAAAGAAACCCAATTGAGACGCATATGTATACATGTCTAAAGAATGCTCCTAAAACCTGAATAATATCAGCACATCCCACATGTCTTAATCAGAAAATGCTCCATTCGTAATAAGGCCTAATTCAGAATATCCAAACAGAATATGCCGTTTACATGACCCATATCAAATTGGGAATATTGTCATAATTGGAATAATAGTGGAATATTAGTGTTTATGTAAACGTAGTCACTGATGTTGGCTGATCAGGTCTGGCACAGTCTGCATTCCAGTTCATTCTAAAGGGGTTGTATGGGGTTGAGGTCAGGGCACACCAAACTGGGAAAACATTAAAGAAAGAAAACATTTCTTTAAGGAGCTGGCGTTCCACATGAGTGCATTGTCATGTTGAAACAGGGACAATCTGTTGCCACCAAGTTGCACACTATTAACTAAAACATCATTATATGCTGTAGCAGTAGGAATTCTTTTAATTGAAATCCATGAAAACCAGCCCCAGACCAAAAGAAACATACGTAGACGGGGGTGTCAACATACTTTGGCCATACATTAGCCCTCTGGCCAACCACCTTCAGATGTATTAAAAGTGCACTTCTGCCTCCAACTATTTCTTTACCACGATGCAAATTCCGTCTGTGGATGTTTTAATGAGCACTCCCTGGTACCATGTCACCTCTCCTCTCTCTAAGTCACCACATTTTAAGTTCATTGGAGGTGCATTTATTGTTTGGCATTCATAAAGGGAACAGAGGACCATTAAGGACAATTTTGAGTGCAGGAAAAGCCCCAGAAATTATCTGTCTTCTCTCTGTAATTGCTTCCAGCTAAATTGGTCTTCCCAATTATTACATTTACCGTACAATTTGCATGGTAATAGCCAGGAGTGTCACTCACTTCCTCGCAAATTCACCTCACGTTCGTCTTCTGTCGTTCGCTCTCAACGCCTACGCCATCCTTCTGTAATTTCCATTAAGTTCAGGAATAAGTTGCTGGAAATTCTCACCAAGAAGCTTCCAGCTGTGATTATAAGAACCGTAAAAGTAGTTACAAAGCAAACGAATATGTCCTAATGCAAATGGATTTTTACAAAGAGAATGAGACAGAGGAGGTCATTTGGGAAAACAAAGGGTTTTTGCAAACTGACATGGAGAAAAGCTGCATGCTTGTGCTACTGTGTTGCATTTCTTGGGTACTGTACTGTATATTACGATGCTCTGAGGTTTATAACAGGCTGCAGAGCACTAAATCATCTCTGTGCTGCTGTATGCTGAGGTGAAGTGGCCCTCCTTGACCACTCAGAGATTATTTCATTGGTATACTTTTATTTATGAGGCTATTACTGGTTGGTTGCCCTCTCACTTCTCATTGTACTTTAAGTTTTCATAAAACTCAACATGCAACCTACTTTCCCAGGACTTATAGTTGACTTGTTCTTCATAACTCGCACAGACTTTGAAAAGGGAGCTTTTGCTGAAAAATTCAAAAAGTTCAGAAAACTCAATCCAAGTATTTTTTATTAAAAATTGATTCAAATTTAACCTATTTTCTAAGCTTTGCCTTTCAGGTTGTCCAACTTAGAATTTCCACTTCTGTTAACCCTCTCAAACCTGTAAGAATGTGTACAGTCACACCTGTGTTTTTGCCTTTGCATTTTCACTTGAATTCATTCACTTAACAAGGTTGAAGTATGTTGAACTGCAATAATTAAGGTCCTTCCTCCTTTCTTGGGATGAACTTCAGCAAATAGTAGAATAAAATCGCCCTGCAATCCTGCACAATGAATTTAAACTGCAAGTTACCAATGCTTTATTTAAGCTTGTTTGAGCTCATAACTTGCACTTGACTTCTTTTTTGTTTTTTCCTGTATTTTCTGTTGTGTTGTTATTTTTCTTGCAAACTGTGCTGCCATTTTGTCCAGTAATTTCTCAAAAAAGATCCTATTTGCCATTCTAGTAAATTCAGTGTTAAACAAAATGAAATACTGTGAATGTTTGGGAAAATACAGGCATGAATTGTGTAAAAAGGAGATTAACTTCAGTGTATAATCAACATTTCTAACCTCATATCATCTCCTCTCCCTCTTGTCCTTTTTCCTCTCCCCTCAGATGGATCACGATCCCAGGAACCCAGCCTACATCGCCACTCAAGGCCCTCTGCCCTCCACCGTGGCTGACTTCTGGCAGGTAAAAACAAATACACACACACACACACACACACACACACACACATAGTACATGCCCACACACTCACAAACAAAAATCAATACATTCTCCTCTCTTAAACAAGACTTAGCCGATTTTTATTAGTGCAGAGAGTCACACAGGACACCAGCTTGTTCTGTGGATGTCGTTATTAATCTCTACTTCACCATTATGCTCACTGCCCAACAACGCCTCTGCCACCACTATACACACAGCGGGACACATTGTTAATGCAGGGGACGACCAAACATTTTTCCAACTGTCCCAAATGTTGGATTGGGTTTGAATCTGAGACCAGGGGATCGATAAGTTATTCTGGCCAGTCGTGACGTATATGTGTGTGCAGTGGGGATGGTGTATGTGTGTGTGTGCAGTGGGGATGGTGTGTGTGTGTGTGTGTGTGTGTGTGTGTGTGTGTGCGTTGGAAGGAAAGGTCCCCTTGTCAAACAAGTTCTGTCTCAATAGTGCTGGTTACCATGCAGGCTGGAAAGAGAGGAATCTCAGGCTCTTGTAGATTCACTGCTCAGTGGCTGCTAATCAACTTGAGTGAAATATAAAAGACAGCTCATTTAAAATGTCCATCCAGTATCCATCTATTAGCTATACCCACTTGTCCTTGAGGGTTGCGGGGGTGCTGGGCAACACCCTGGACAGATCGGCAGTCAGTCACAGGGCTGACACATAGAGACAGACAACCATTTAGGCTGACACCTGCGGGCTATTTAGAGTCCCCATTTAACCTACATGTCTTTGGACTGTGGTAGGAAACCCACACAAGGAGACCATGCAGACTCCACACAGATAGGCCCCAGCCGGCCAGCAGGTTCAAACCCAGAACCTTCTTGCTGTGAGGCGACAGTGCTAACCACCATGTCATCTTGTTTTAATTAACAAAATCATTCTGCAATAAATGAAAATCGTATTGTAAATGATTCTGTTTTCTTATTACATTCTAGTCAGGTTATACAGTCCATGTTTGTGTTTTCTCTGCCCAACAAATGGTGACTACACTAGTTGTGACCCAACCATAGACTGTATATAAGAAGTAGACGTAGTCACCGTGACGTCACCCATTGGTTTGTGGACTACAATTTTGAAACCTCAAGTTCGGCATTTTGGCCGTCGCCATCTTGTTTTTTTGGAGCCAGAAGTGATACGAGAGGGTGGAGCTAAGGAGAACCGAACGCTGAATAACACAATTTTAGACAATCAAAATGTTACAATTAACTTTGATGAACTGAAACATACTGTGAAAGGGTTAAAGTTCTGAGACAAAAACATCGACAACTCCCAGACCGGACAACGCCGTGGTAGCGATCTGTCAATCACAAGGTAGCCACACCCTAAATCACACCGTGCTTTATGGTCTATTTGACTCTAAATGGGACCACAATTTACTAAATGAACATCATGCTGTATTGAAGAAGACCTGAAACTAGTGATTGAGACCATAAAATGATGTTTACAATGTTTACTGAGGTAATAAATCAAGTGAGAAGTAGGCTCATTTTCTCAAAGACTTCTATACAATCAGACTTATTTTTGCAACCAGAGGAGTCGCCCCCTGCTGGCTGTTAGAAAGAATTCAAGTTTAAGACACTTCAGCATTGGCTTCATTTTTCAGACCCAGAGGTAGCCCACTGCTTCAAACTGAGTTGGACAGAAATGTTGGTTGTTGGTCGTGTAATTGTGGAGAAGGTGTGGTGGTGATGGTGGAGTTGGAGGTCTCAGGGCGATGAGAGAATGAACTTTAAACCCACTACAGCATCACTTCCCTCCTCTCACCACTAATCCCTCTCCAGCGCTTGACATAACTCTTCTTTCAGGAAAGGGTTAGTGGCTGTGTGTTGGAGAGGTGTACGTTGTGGACACTCGATGAACCATCTTCATCCTGCTCCAACCCATTTTTCCCTCTCCTTCTCTTCCTCCCCCTCAGTTTGAAGAGGGAGGCCCACTCCCTTTCTCTCCCACCACCTCTTTGTCCACTAACCTCCACACTCCCTCTCTTCCTCTGTACCTCCAACGTCCTTCATCTCAGGTTCATAATTCCTTTTTTTTTTATAATAATCCACACACTAAATAATAGTTACAATTTCTCTTTAAACACATGTAAAGTATATGCTTTAAAGTTAAAGTGGTTTCTACAGATCCAGGCTAGATCCTTTTGACATGAAATCAGACAGTAGGCCTTCTCAGTGCCCATTAAGTCTTTCTAAACAGAGCTGTAGAGAAAACCTCAACTTTAAATCTGTAATCTAGAGACTATGCTGTAATTGTATGTCTCAAAATGTCACTGTCTTAGTACACAGGTCTTTGCCCACAGCTGAAAAGATCATTAAAGATGTTGTCTAAAATTCTCAGACCAGAACTACTTCACATCATGGATTCATCTCAGGTTCATTGAGTGTCCTCTCTGTATTTCACAGGCCTTCTTGTTGTGTTGTGGCTCAGGTAACTTAACCAGCATCACTGTGTCTTATCAGGCTCCTTAATCAGAAGCTGCCAGGGTTATTACACCACATACATCACATTGCACGACATGTTCCCCATCAGGAATCTGCTGAGGTGCCCTCGAGCAAAGTACTGAAGGGACACACTGCTCAATGTCCAGCTTACAGAAGTTAATACGTGGACCTGTGTGATGTTAAGCTCTGCAAATCTTAGAAAAGAGCACAGTGTGCAGTTAACTTTTTTCCTGGATAAATAACAGTTTAAATTAAATTTGCATTTTAAGAAACCGCAAGTTTTAAAAGATGGAACTTGTCGTCCCAGCACCAGCGAGTTCTCACCCTGTCAGCTGAAGCGAATTAACACCATTTCTCAAAAAAAGTGCACCGTCACATCTTTAGATCCATGAGACCAATCAGGGAGGCAGTGGTGGCTGAGAGGAGTGTGTGTAGAGGTGCAGTAATTCAAAACTCGACGCACTTAATGTCGGTTAAGTCTCGGCACGGCAAGGTGTGGTGGTGCTGCTGACCGAACGGCAGGTGCCGCCGTCTTGATTATCTAACGCTATGATATGGGAGCGGTATTGTTTTATGGCTTCCATTAACTGTTACCTCTGATCAGAGTCGAATGGATCTCCAGAGCCAGCCCACCCTCCGGCTGTGAGAATATGAGTGCCAGCAGGAAAAATACGACCGCGTGCCGAGTCTCACTGTGGAATGACCCAGTTGGGGGAGGGAACAGCCTCAACAGCAATTACTCTTCGTGCCACAAACGCTACACTTGCTTGTAGTTTCTTACCAAAGTTTGAAAAGCAGTAAACATGTCTTGAAGTGTTTGGTTTCAAACTAAGATTTCATTTTCACCCCACCCCCAAAACAGACACATCTACCCTTCCAAAAATGATACATAGCACCAACTTTAAACTGATTATGGACCAATATCCAAGAGAGTGGGTGAGTGAGGACACATGTCAGTGTTCCTGTTAGCAGATTTTTGTGGAGTGTTGACAGCTTCGTATGAGATCTTGTTCCAAATCGAGCTCCCCACAACTTTCAAGAACGTGACTGTTAGGAAATGGCTTGACATTTAAACAAACTTTGGAACTTTTTAAAGAACATTAGGTAACAGAAGTCCCTGGTTAAAAAATAGATCATCTGTACCTTTGAGAAACTGCATGTCTGCAAGTATTTAAAAAATGTATTAAGAGTCTAAGTTAAACAGCTGTCACTCATTTTGTTAGATAACAAGTATAGAGCTAAACCTCACTGACCTCCTTCAGGAGTATACCCCCTCCCGATCCCTGCGCTCATCTTCAGCTGGTCTTCTGACCACCCCCACCTCATGCCTCAGCACCATGGGAGCTAGGGCGTTCAGCTACACTGCTCACAGGCTCTGGAACTCCCTCCCCACGCACATCCGGCAGTCTGACACTATCACAACATTCAAATCCCACCTCAAACTCACCTATTCAAACTGGCATATTCTCTGTAGTATTTCCATCAGTCCATCACATGTGTTTCCCTAAATGTATCTCTGTCATGTCTGGCTCTTTTATCTGTTTGATTATTATTATATCTTTGTAAGGTGTCCTTGGGTGTCCTGAAAGGCGCCACCAAATAAAATGTATTATTATTATTATTAAAAGCACTGTACAAATGAAACATATTAATATTTAAAGGGGACATAAAATGGAATAAGTCACTTTTTCAGTGCTGGTGCTCATACATTTGGGTATCTGGAGTGCCTAACAACCCATAAACTATGAAATAAGACTCCTGCCTCCCGCAGGCTTTGTAACATTGCAGACCTTTTACATGCACAAAAAGCTATATAACACACCAAAGGAAAGGGAAAGAGAGAGACGCTAAAATGGAGCGTTTCAGACAGAGGGTGAATACAGGTATATTCAGCTAGACAATATGAGTATGTGTTTTGAACATTTAAGCATGTAAACATGTTCTAGTAGAAACCCAAAATAAAAGTATAAACCTGAAAATGAGCATGATATGTCCGCTATTAAGAAGCAGGCGTGTTTACTCTCTTGTCTCCACAAATAAATACCTGCCAGGAAGAGGCCTTCAAAGAGAGAGAGTCTGTTCAAGATGGTGATGTTGCTCCTGTCTCGTGGCATATAAAGGCGTTTCCTGAGTGTGTGTTGTGTTTGCAGATGGTGTGGGAGAACGGCTGCGTGGTCATCGTCATGCTGACGCCTCTCGTTGAGAGCGGGGTGAAGCAGTGCTACCACTACTGGCCCGATGAGGGATCCAACCTGTATCACATCTACGAGGTAAAACGACTCATCATGAGCAGAACTGCAATTTTCTGTCATTGGAATTTGCCTCTATGAAACATGTGTATGAAGTTTTTAAGATAAAAACATGAATGTTTGGCTCCCTGTCCTTTTTAAAGAGCTACATGGCATTTCAGGGGCTGTGATTGGATTAATCTGATGCCCCATAGATGTGATGATTGGCAGTTTCCATTCACATTCTGAAGGCAACATTATTTCTCCAACTTTAAATAATCATAGTACAAACTTGACTTCATCACTGCGATCAAGTAAACATTTCTAAAGCCCAAATCTAAGAATATATATCCCAAAACATTATAATGGCCCAGGACAATATCCAATAAATGGCTGTAACTTACTGAGGAAAATTCCCTGGTTGACTATGGAGTTATGCAACAAAACACAAGATTTTGTCACTGGGCATTTTTTTTTTATGTCAAATATGCTCACACAAACGTAAGGCATGATGGTGACTTTACACTGCACCAGAAAGAAAGGGTAGATTCCCCTGAATAATATGATGTATAACACTTGATACTGACTGAAAGAATAAGCTCAGAATTGGCAAAAAAATATAAAACTATGTCCAGGCATTTCTTTGGCATTAGAGGGTTAATGTAATCTATCAATCTTGTCTTTGTATCTGAAAGAATGGGTTTTATTGTGACACATGCAACGAATAGTACTATGCATGATTGTTGTATGCAGACTAGTAATTACTGATACGTTGTTTTTAGAGTCAGTTTTACTTTTACTTCTCTGTTTAGTAAGCATACATGTGATGTCTTGTACATGTCATATATGTGTGTGTTCATTGTATATGTGTGTGTCCTTGCAGGTGAACCTGGTGTCCGAACACATCTGGTGCGACGATTTCCTGGTTCGTAGCTTCTACCTGAAGAACATGCAGACCAACGAGACACGAACCGTCACTCAGTTCCACTTCCTGACCTGGCTCAACCAGAACGTCCCGGAGACCAGCCGGACGCTCCTCGACTTCCGCAGGTAGGGAACTCCTTTACAGAAAACTATAAAAAATTATTTAAACTCAACTAAGACTTCTTGTTTTTCATGCAGTTACTTCTTGAAATCACTGATGTGTTTAGAGGGGAGGATTGTTCCCCTGTTTTTTGTCTGATGGCCCTGTGCTGTTGTCCTTATCACTGCTAACTCTGCTACCCATGGAGCCACTAAAGCTGCACCAAGAAACCAACCAGTAGGAGCTGGTAGTGCAACACATTCTCACTCCAAACTCGTCAAATACTGCCGATCAGTGCCCCTACACTTCAAACTATGACGCTCTAGATACCCCACAAGCGTCAGGTTTGTGCGTGTCAGGGACGGCGTGTGAGTTTCCGCTTGTTGCATGCATAGTGTCTTTTCAAAATAAACTTCCAACGTATGTCTAGTTTTTAGGTTTACTTAAGCAACGAAAATACTTGGTTAGGTTTAGGAAAAGATCGTGGTTGGGGTTAAAATAGTACATTTGTTATGTAAAATAATTCTGTTTGTTACAGTAACTGGAGTTAGTAACATACAGAAGTTACCTAAAAAAACTACAGTAAAATAAGTCAACGTTGATTTGATTTCGCACATGACACAAACAGGGGTCTCCTGGGTGAGAGTCCTGTGTTTGATCATCCAACCTCCCCTCCCACCCTGCGCGGACTTCCTCGCTCTTTATACTACGTCAGCTGCTCTGACCGTCTAATAATGACGCGGATGTGTTTACATTGGAGTTGGTTGAAAGCCTGGTGCGTCCCATACAGACGCTAAAGGGTGCCTCGGTGCGTCGGTATCAGATGCTGAGGGGCACTGGCCAAGCTGCAGTATTTGACGAGTTGAGAGTGAGAACGGGTTGGCTAGTGCAGCAACAAGGCTGT
Organism: Sebastolobus alascanus; assembly: GCA_916701645.2. Lineage (NCBI taxonomy): Eukaryota > Metazoa > Chordata > Actinopteri > Perciformes > Sebastidae > Sebastolobus > Sebastolobus alascanus. Next base: position 368,479 of record CAKAOJ020000019.1, read on the forward strand.
GAGCCTCTACGTTGTGGCCGAGTGTGCTCAACTGGGTCGATGCCACTCAGAGCGGTTTTCAATGTATTTTTCTGTACTGGCCAAGTGATAAAGACTTTTTAGGATTCTACTTAAAGAGTTTCTTGGAACTCTTTTTCTTTTGAAGTACTAAAGCTTGCTTTTAATGTTGATAGTAGAAGCATTGAGGTTTTAGAAGGCCTTAAGGGAACTTTTGTAAGTCTTTTTGAAAGAGGCCTTTGGAGAAAAAATACACTTTGATAACAGGATTCATTTTCCAAACCAAGAGGAGCACTTTGTGTGATGTTTTGAAAAAAAAAATGTCACTACAGTCTTTTTCTCGAAAGAGCCCCTTACCTCACTTTGTTTTTGCTTTGGTTGAACAAAACCAGCTTTTATTTATGATGAAATCCACTTGTAGATAGACATAAGAAAGACAAGAACTGTGTGATAGTAGCTGAAAAAATATCAGGAAATGTTGCATGTTTTCGTCAAAGTCTCGCTGATCTTATATCTGTATCTATGAAAGATGTCACATTCATTAACACAACAGCTCTTCTCGTGGGTTCAGCAGCCTCCGCATATGTCCTGTGGTTGCTTGAGTTTCTTCTATGTATTCACTCCTAATCTAGCAAGAAGTTCATGTCCTCAGTTTCACTGAGGGTTGTCGAAAGCCAATCTGGAAAATGTAAGAAATTGTAAACTGAAATAGAAGATCAAAAGGCAGGAAAGTGGGCACCAGAAGTGTAAATTCCAACCTGGAAGGCCTGATATGCGCCGCAGTCATCTTTAGTTTTTTTTATGTTTTACAGTTATGCTTTGCATAGTAGAATCTATGTATGATGGTTGTGGACACGGAGTGAAGGAGGTTAAATAGAAGGTCCTGGAGTTGTTTGCCCTCCACCTAAACCACAAAGACTCACAGCTTAATAACTTCAAACCTTTCACTTCTCCAGGAGTTTTGACTCGTGACCCTGAGATGCAGGCAGAGCAATATCTATATACCCTCAAACATCCAGAGCATTTTCCAGTCGATAACAAAGTAATTCAGGATGCAATGAGGGAACTCTGCTGGAGTGATCCTTAATCTCTGGCGCCTTTATAGCCGCTCCCCTCCTTCGACCTCTTTTAAACTGATATACCGTATTGCCTATTAGGTGGGAGCCACCTCGGCCCCTTTTCTCTGATTCACTGTGGATTTTCTCGAGCGATAGACCCCAACTCGGTTTATATATAGCCCCGGTGTTGCCGTGCTGCTGGCGCACATCAATTAGGTGAGATATCAAGAGTGAGAGCTTTGGTCACAGCTATTATAAAAGGGTCTGGTGGGCGTCACCACCCACCATCAGTTAGGAAATATTGCCTTTACTCACAGGGCGGCGGGGTCAGAACACAATGAAGAAAGCGCAGAGGGAGATATTTTTCACTTTTATTACCGCGGATATGGTACAATAACAACCTCCCCTCTTTTTTTGATGTTTCCTTTTTTTCCACCTCGATGGTTTGAGGAGGCCGGCAGATCTCTCCTTCTTTTATGCTTGTGTCGGCATGTTTTTTTTTTTTCAACCTCACTCACAACTGACTGACTGAGCCGAAGCATTGCTTACAAATCCCCTCTGTCCTTTCCCCCCTGTTTTACCAGCTAACTAGCGGTTGCCAGTGTCATTTTTGTGATGTTGCAGCTAGTAATATAAGCCCAGTTGCATAGTCACAAAAGTGATCATTGGAGACTGTGACTCTGCAACCAAGGGGCCTCATGGACCCCCCCTCCTTACCCTTATATTTCTCTTCTCCCTTTCTTTCCCCCTCCTTCATCTCTCTCCTCGCTGTGCCCGGTGACCTGAGATGACCTCTCGCCTTTTTGCTTGCTCATGGTTTGCTTGACTGCCTATGATCTCCTCCCACCTCCCCATGCCTCCCTTCCTCTCTTGCTTTTGTCTTCCTCTCCCCCACCCTCTGTCTGTCTCTTCCTCTCTCTTATGTCCTTCTATCTGTCCATCTTGATGATTTCTGACTTCTCCTCTGAGGATACATCCACACTAAGAAAAGGCACGTTCGACTCTCCGTTTTGGCCTATCGTCCACACTGAGCGAGTGCTTTTGGCACCTGAAAGAAGCTTTTCAAAAATGTTGTGGTGTGCACAGAAGAAATAGAGCTCAGCTACAGCTGGAGGCTTTGTGGCTTTAGAGATAAGAAAGCAACTATCTGTCACCTCTCACCTTCACTGCGATCACTCATTTTAAATGTCAGTATAGCCGATCATACAATACAGATCGACCCATCGACTCTTCAGAAAAGCATGAATTTTAACACATTATCTTCCATTTTTCTTGATTTTTTTTTCACAGGACACGCACAGCTGCTGTAGAGATCGATTAGATAGACAGGACACATTCTCTTATCAATTCGGCACAGGGGAGATTCTAGGACCAGACCTTTAGGGGGCAGAGGCCAACGAGAATGTGACGTGTAGTCAAGGGCGTAGCGTTTCTTTCAACATTGGGGGGGGGCACATATAAAGCGGGGGGTCTGGGGAAATTTTGAGTGTTAAACACTTCATTTCCTGCATGTACAAATTTCTGCCTTTTCTGCATCAAGTTATGATGGAAATGTTTTTATATCTTAAGGTGGGAGGTCAAGAGACCCCTTTGAAAGTCACCATCCCAGTTCACCCTCACCAAAACTTAACTTTGGAGCATTATTTAGCCTCCTTCCCGACAAGTTAACATGACATGATTGATACTAATTCCTTAGGTTTTCTAATTTCATATGATACCAGCATCTTCACTCTAGCTTTAAGACTGAGGCCGCTACAGCCTCTTAAAGACAGTAATGTCGGTCGGGATGGTCAGAGATCCCACGGGTCTCAGAGGGTTTGATATATTGAGATGAAATTCAGGTAAAAAGAGTCTCTCTAAAAAGAGTCTAAAATCACCACTGATTTGGCACATATAGCTACCATACCTTAACTACATTTTGTGTCTGTATTTGTTGTGTGTCACGTTTCATAAATGACTATCACTCGCAAATTGCAGTTACGTTTTCCAGTCCTACAGGCTTCTCACCTGTTGATGTATGTATCCGGAAGTATTGTTTTAATTAGTGCAACATGTCAAAACTAACGGGACAGAAATCTGTTGAGAACAACCTGAAAACCTTTTTTTGTTTTAAAAAGCCTTTTCCTAATTAACAGGTTGTGTGGGTATAGCCTGAGTCTGTCAGTTTGTTTTTCCCTCTCTGTATCTCTCTCTCTCTTATTCTCACCATCCGTCTCCCTCTTCATCCACTCCGTCTATCGGTTTCTCTCTTTTGTCTCTCTCTCTCTCTTATTCTCACCATCCGTCTCCCTCTTCATCCACTCCGTCTATCGGTTTCTCTCTTTTGTCTCTCTCTCTCTCTCTTTCTCTCTTGAATCTCGCTTGAATCTCTCTTACGGGGCGTTTCCTTTGAATCCCACATCCCTCTATACACCCCCGCCTGTTGGTGATTCTGTGCCGGCTGTTTCCATGGTAACATCACTTTTAATTGTCTGCAGCGAGCTCTGACTTTTCAATTTTGGTGGGGTGGAGGATGAACATGGGTGGGGTTTTTTCAGCGGAACGACTTCCTTTCTTCAGTTTTTGGGATGCTCCTGCTTGTGTGTTCATCTCTTGGCCTCAGGAAGCCCTCTCACATCCTGCTGCCAACAAATGCATATATTGTCAATCTAGCAAGTTTGTTTGTCCTAGAAATTCCTGAAAATATTGGTTTGTCTTTTGTTATACATAACAGAAGCAGTTTTGTTCTCGGTTAGGGCCGCTGACTGACAGTTACTCTGTTTCATGTATATCAGAACTAGGTGCAGAATATACTGTAATTTGTTGAATCATCGTGGTTCTTCTAATTTAGTGCAAGCCTCTGCCACACCTTCATGATCCTCTGAATTTGTGATCTTGATAATAGAAAATGTTTTACATTATTTTCATCTTCATCTGGATCTGGATATTTTATGATTCAAATTCAGTAGCTCGTTAGAAAAAAGAGATGAAAAAAAATATCCAAAACATTTCGAATCTCAGTGTTAATAAATGCATTAAAAATCATGGAACCACCATAAAGTATTTATTTAAATCCTAACTCAAGGTCCACTTACTAGCCTTTTCTAGACCTTTCAACCACATCTCATGATCCTTCCTCAGTGGATGCAGTTTGCTCAGTTGTCATCACGTGATCTAAGGATGACCTAATTCTCTTTAGTGCTTGGCCTAACTTGCCACAAAATCTCATTGAAATACAGTATATTTGGTTTTTGAGATATTCTGCAGACTAAGAAACAAATCAAGAGGTCCAAAAACCACCTTAGCAGAGATGATAAATGTTTCAATAGACCCTTGCAGTTTGCAAACAATAATGAGGTTCGTATGTGTGCGCACACAGTTTAGCAATGGAAGTACGGCCGAGTACAATAGCTTGTCGAGCTATGCGAGGGCATTAACAACCAAGATCGCAATTGCAACCTAGACTTTACGAATCTGTGTGCTATTAGGGAGTCAGTGGCCAGATATATACACATATTTGGTGGAGAAACCTAGCGTGTAACATTACACCAGTGAGAAAGAACAAGCATACAGGTCACTATAGATGCTTACAACCAAGTTATCTGTGGTCGTGTACAGGACGTCAGATACCCTGACATAGACTCAGAGTTTTGAGTTTATTGCATTTAAAAATTGTCGCTACAAACACAAGCACTTTGATCGCATCCTCAGTCAAGTGGTAGTCAACACGTTTAATACCTTGCAGCCATAGACGCCGCCGGTGTTTTGGTTTAACGAGTGACTGCATTATTTGGTGACTCAATGCGTCGTAGTTGCTCGTAGTGACGGCAGCTGTTGAAAACACAAACAGAACACGTAGGTGTCCACATAAAAGCCCTCAATCAATTTTAAATGCATTCTCATCTGCGTTTATTATCTACAGCAACCATTTACGTAAGTTACTACGAGCAACCACGGACGCATTCAGCTGAAAGTCACCAGTTAACTCGGCCACCCGCTAAACTGAAACACCTGTTCCTCTGAAACAGTCGTGATCCTGTTGGAATTTTGTAGAACTCGAGTCCGCTGTTGGAATATCGATTCTGACAACCCAGCCCATTTTCATTCCCAGGGCGTCAAATACCGAGGCTTTGTTACGGCCGTCGGCGTTCGGTACCGCCACACGAGGCACCCCTTAGCGCCGGTATGAAATAAAAAAAAACAGGTTTTCAAATAACTACAATGTAAACACATCCGCTGCAACAGTAAACGCTCAGAGAGTGCGCCGAGAATGTGGTGATGTGGTTTAAACAGCGAAAGAGACAAACCGGGTGGGCGGGAGGGGAGGTGGATGGGTCCAACAAACACAAGGCTTTCATCCAGGACACCGCTTTTCGTGTCCCGTGCGTCACGTTACAATCAGCTGTTTGTTCGTTTCCCATGTTCACAAATTTCAGTGTCTATTTCACTGTACAAACGTAGTAGTTTTAAGCCCAACCATGTAGTTCTTTCCTAAAACTTACTATAGTGGTTTTATTGTCTAATCCTAAAGTGATGCCAAGGGTAACTATAGTGATTTTGATGCCAAAAATAAAGTCACGCCAAGGGGCGTGACAATGCTGCGGTATGTGACGAGTTGGGATGAGTTGGACAACCGAACGTGCAACAACCAGATATGTTGATGCTCGTAACTGTTTTGATTCAATGTTTAAAGTTTGCTAACTCGTCTGAATGGCCGGGGCAAAACGCCACTTCTGTTGCCAACGTGCGCGCGCATATTTTTGATGACATTGGCTATAAAAGGGTCTATAAAATAAGGCCTGGGAAATTGTTTTGAAATGTGTAAAAGCTGTTTACGATGAGGATTCAAGCCCACAAATGTCACAAAATTCACTGTAAAGCTAAACGACCACGGAAAGTTCCAGTTCAATGAAGAAAATAGTGAAGCACCAACACTGCAGGTCTGAGATTTCTTTCCTTGACTGAGTGATGCATTATGGATTACACGCACACACACTGTGTCTTTACATAATATGTTCCTCCTGCTGAATATTGTTATTCAGAGTTATCACCATGAAATAGAATCAGAGATGATTTCCAGCTGGGATCAAACTCACGGCCCTCTCCGCTTCTTGCTCAGATAGAAGCTGGATGTTTGTGTAGATACACCGGCTGCTGTGCATTTTGATGAACAAGGTGTTGAGTTTTTACCACAATTTTTAAAAAGGGATGTGCCATTCTCAACGCATACTTTGAGGCATCTCTCAACATCTTAATGCATCTATGAAAGAAACATGAATGCAAATCTATTGCGTCTGCTGTGGAATATTAAGATACTGCAATGGGATGGTTTTCATTCTTTAAAAAAACATGTCATGGTATTTGTGTCAAGTGAGTTTCAGTTGTGCAACTTCAAGACCAATTAATAACAAAATATGATTTCAGCACTAGTAAGAAATCTGTCTTTTCTTCATTTCAGGATACAGTTTGGAAGCAAGTGGTTTCCATCAATCCAGTTAATATATAGTTCTTAAAAACTTGTGGTATTTTAATAAACTATTGTGAGCCGCTCGGACTGATTGTGCTGTTGCTTTACAGCACTAAACAGGAAGGGAAAAAAATGACAGAAGGAAAAATAATCACTCTCAACATGTCCATTCTTGATAGTAAAACCACAGAAGAAACATTTGGCCAAAAAGCAAAAAAAAAAAATAGGTACAACGAGCGACCGTAAGTAGTGAGAAAGTCTACTAAGGGTGGTTGGGAGGAACAAACAAACACAGGACTTTCACCCAGGAGATGAACAGGAGTTTGCACTTGTTACGTAAGAGATAATGTACAGCGAGCCGGTCATTGTGGTGATGAATCCCCAACAGGGCAATGCTCTCTTCGCTCTCATCACCCTGAAGGGGATTCTTTCACATTAATGACCGGCTCGCTGTACATTATCCCGCTTATTACACGGCTACTTACTTAAGAAATCAATATTTTGACACAAAAACGGTCCGCCAGAGTCAAACATCAGAACTACGCCCATAGCAACGGTCTGCTATACATAGCAATGGTCTGTTATAAAGAAATTACAGACCGCAGAACGCTGTGATTGACCAATCAGAATTGAGTATTCAACACAGCTGTGTAATAAATAACGTTATTACACTTGTTACGTAACATTACATAAGAAAAATCAGCTAAGGGTGATTGTTTTTTTTTTGCTAGTTACGTTGGTACGGTTGTTACGTTACATTGTTACGTTATCATTTTAACACAAACCATGAACTTTTTTCTAACTTAAAGATGGGGTCCATGATTTATCGAGTATACACTTTTTGTTATATTGGTTGAAATGGTCTTTACACCCCGACAGCAATCCATTTCTTATGAGCTCTGAAAAAAGACCGGAAAAGATCCGTCATCTGTAGCTGCTGTAATCCTGTAAAAACGTCTACCAGTCAGTTCCTCTGTGCCCAGTAGTAAAGAACCAATCAGATGCCTCCCTGCCTCCCTGCTCGTACTCTACCCTTAGCGTGCACCAGCGTGAACTAGAAAGCGCGTCGCCGCCGCACGTTTCCTGGACAATGGAAGAGAAAACTCAGCTCTTAAAACACTGGACAACGAGCACCAACTCGTACCACTATTACCATATTATCGAAAAATACAACTTTGATTTAGTTGTTTATGTTCTGTTAGTTTACTTTATAAGATACTGCAGGTTTAAACTATTTATTCTAACAGCTCATAGTGATGTCAGACAAACAGGATCATCAACGAGGGGAGACGGCGGATATAAAACATTGATCTACAACATTTACGTTACTCAAACTGCTTTTTCAGTTACAGAAACAAAAGAGTGGACTGATCTCCCTCCAGATATTAGAGTAACGTTAAAAAGGGTTGTGTTTTCTCAGCAGGTATCTCTCTGCCCCCTCAGAGGCTGCTCTTTCCCTCGCCACTCTGCTGCTCTGTGGCCGGCTCTCCAGCGAGCTACCCCCCCCGCGGGCGATTGTGGAGCTTTTCAACTCCAAAAAGGCAGATAAACACATGTTAATTTATAATTGACATTTGTGTTGTCATATTTAAAAGAACTATCCGTCAACCAGGAAATAAAAGCCCCTCGTCTAAGAGACCGGTCTCTTGAGAGAGCTCCAGCCAGCTCATAGCGGGGTCTGTGTGAGTGACTGCCCGGCTGGAGAGGTGGCGATCCCGGCAGGAGCTAGCTAGCTGTGCCGGCAGTTTGTGGAGCTTCTAAACTCCGACAACTGTGGAGCAAATGTTTGATTCACCATCTAACATCGTAAAACTGTCAATATTCTAAATCTACACAGTTGATTTCTCGCCTCAACATTTTTCAGAAGTGAATTTAGTGATGAAATAGCTACGAGAAATGTGAAGTAGATACGATGCGGCGGTGCTCGTGCATGTGTGAGTGGGGCGTTGCCTTGGTAGGAGTTTCGAGGGGAGGGGGGGGGGTTTAGACGGAGCTCCTGAGGCATGCTACTTTCAAATTATGCTAGTTTTCCAAGATCATAGACCCTATCTTTAACCAAGTAGTTTGGCTGCCTAAACCTAACCAATCATTTCACAACGTTAACCAAGAGGCGTTATGCGTTTCTACAAGCGTGATACGATATGAAACATATTTTTGGTTAAGAAACATTCGCATTCAACATATCCCGTGGTTTGCAGAAACGTACAATGCCAACAATTTTTTCTGGCGAATAGGTTAAAAATGATAAAAGTGTGGTAGTGGTATGGGCCAAACGGTGAACTGTATTCCTCTATACTCATATATCAACATTAAAACAGGTTATTTAAAAGAAAACAACACATATTTAGAAAATAGTTTTGTGATGATCACAAAGTCGTGCAGCTATAACCAACTTAAAGATAGGGTCGACGATGTTGGAAAGGTAGCATAATTTGAAAGTAGCATCATCTCAGGAGCTCCGTCTAAACCCACCCCCTTCCCTCGGTGCTTCTTCCAAGGCAACGCCCCACACACACATGCACGAGCAGCGCCGCATCGTAACTACTTTACAGACACAGAGCGGAGAGAGGACCTCAACTCAAAAACGCTATGACAAGTAATCGCGGCAGTGCTACTGCAGGGCTGAGTTTTCTCTTCCATTCTCCAGTAAACGTGCGGCAGCGGCGCACTTTGAGTTCAGGCTGGTGCACGCCAAGGGTAGAGAACGAGCAGGGAGGCATCTGATTGGTTCTTTCCAAGCGGACCTCGAGGCAGTGATTGGTAGATGTTTTTACAGGATTACAGCAGCTACAGATGACGGCTCTTTTCCGGTCCTTTTTCAGAGCTCATTAGTAATGGATCGCTGTCGGGGTGTAAAGATCATTTCAACCAATATAACAAATAGTGTATACTGGATAAAATCGTCAACGTTGCCTTTAATGAGAATTCTGTCAGGCCTAAGGAACATTGTTGTCTATTTTTATCTAATAAAAATTTGTATTAACAGCGATGTGCATGTTGTTATTTGTGATTATTATTCCTAAAATCCCAGATACATAATGTACCGACTGTGTGTGTTTCTGTACCTGTGATGTTAACACTGAGCTCGTTTTTCTGTTCTCTGTTTTTTACAGAAAAGTTAACAAGTGCTACCGGGGACGTTCGTGTCCTATCATAGTCCACTGCAGGCAAGTATAATAACAACTAAAGCACTCTGTATTTACTTTTCATTTGTTTAAGCAAACAAGCAGACAAACAGCCCTTTTACTGATACATGACTTAATCAGATGATTTGAAGCTGAACTCGGCAAGGTCCTTTGTGGTTTCCCGCTATCCAAAACGCAGTACCATTTCATTTCTCACAAGCTCTAATGTCACTAGTCAGCGTGTGTGGAGGACGACAAAGATTTTACATGAGAAATTAGCCAAAAAGTTGTGATTTAATTTGACAAACTGTCCACGGAGGAGGGGAACTTTTAATTGGAGGCACTTCAAAAGTTTGCAGTGTGTCATTTGGAGCCAGTGGGTGAGAGCGAGAGACGAGTGAATAGAAATAGGCAGCTGTTGTTTGTGTGTGTGTTATCACATCTGCATACCCCCACCACCTGAGGAAATAACTCCAGACAACTGAGACATAATTAAATCTGTATTAAACAGAAAAAATATCTGCTACAGTTTTTTTGTGGAAACATCCTGCAATGATTTGATCAGAGAGAAAAAAGTAACTTCCACAACAGATAGCCGTTATTTCTGTCTGCTCGCTCCTCCACTAAGTGATCTATTATTTAATATGGTGTAATGGCTCTTCCAGAATGATGAAACTGTACGTTTCTCTGCTAAGCTGCCAGACTGAGTATGAAACCTGTCTTTATGGAATACCAGCCACAGCAGTTGGATTTGACATGAAGCAAATAATTGCATGCTTTATTGCAGTGTGTGTTTATTCACCACAGACAGCCAATGTACCAACTGTACAGCTAATGTACAATATACGCAACAAACGTGTAGATGTAAGAACTCACCAGAAACTTTACACTTCTTCTCACAAACCCTCTCATTTTTTTCTCGTGTCACCTATGTACACTCATCAAATTGAGTCATGGCTTCAGGAACAGCATGCATTTTTCACTCAAGCTGAAATATTTCCAACTTGCACGCGTCTCAATTCGCACTGCTTAGTCCAATCCACTTATTATAGCATTCACTATTCAATTCAGTTTATTTTTATATAGCGTCAAATCATAACACAAGTAATCTCAAGATTCTTTTCATATAGAGCAGGTCTGAGCGTCAGTGGCTCTGAGCATCTAATAATGACATGGATGGGTTTACATTGGAGTTTAAAGCCCGGTGCGTCTCATACAGACACTAAAGGGTGCCTTGGAGCTGAGAATAGGTTGTGATGAAATGATTGATACCAAAGTCATTTCTGTGCATGCCAATGCTTAGCAAATACAGTATATACTTCTAGATGATTATCCAAAAATATAGACCTCCAAAATGCCCTGCACAATCAGACAGGTGTTTTTAAATTATTCTGGTTGCCAGTGTGAAAAAAAATGGTTTATGCCAGTCTCCCAGTTTTAACTCCCAATTGCTGACAGCTACAATATGTCAAATGTGTTTGAGGGAACTACAGAAGTATCTAAACCTGTGGCAAAATGGCTGAAAAATGGCTTCTCTGTTGGCAGTTTTTTTGGGTAATAAACAGCAATGAACCCACTTTGTTTAAGTGGTTTTCCATAGATCTGTGTGCTTTGAAAATGTACCACTTTGTTTAATGAGGAGTCCAAGATTCCGTTGTGTTTAGATGCTTATTAAGGCATTTGCAACTGTTTTTTTTTGTCATGCCTTGTGCCGTTCTAATGCCAGGCACCAGGCCTTGAGCACAGAACAATACTCTCACTTGTAACCTCTGATTCGGACCAATCCGAGCTCATTCCTGAACCCAACCAGCCAATCATGTGTGAAGAAGACGTAATAATGAAAGAATGGACAAACTCCATTCATCCTGCACACTTTCACTTAGAGCTTTCAAACGAGTGTGTCAAAGCCAACTGAGCACGGCCATTAATCACCCTGAAGTATACAGAGAGCAGAGTGAGGCAGTCAGGATGAGAAGTGAGCGAACAGACGAGTGCAGATGCAGATATTCTATAATCAACTTCTCTGTCTCTCTTTATTTGACTTTCTGTCTTTTTTTTTACCATTTCTCTCTTCTTCATATCTCTCTTTTTTCTGTCCTCTATGTCTCTTTTTCTTTTCCTTCCCTCTCTCTGCCTCGCTCTCCCTCTCCGTCTCTCATTTTAAATAGAGTGAGAGAAGGCAGCAGACATCTTGACGTGTTTACTCACAGCCCTCCGGCTTCTGCTGACACACACACACACACACACACATCACATATCTTTGATCGCCTTGTAATGATCCTGGCGAGGTGCAGCAATACGACAGATCTAATCACGCCGTAATAACCTGTATGACACACACACACACACACACACACACACACACACACACACACAAACTACCTGAGATCAGAGTGATAGTAGTATCTGTTTGAGCACACACACAAACTCTGATACTACAGTGGTACTGCTCAATTACTGCCACCGGGTGTGTTGGAGTATACAGCTGTGTGTATGTATGTGTGTGTGGGCTTTCAGAAAATAACCAAGTCCCTCGTGAAAATGAAATATTCAGGAAGTATGGACGCATGCCAGCTACCACACACACAGACACACACACACACACACACACACACACTTACACTTGAGTTTGCTGGATTACACAGCAGTCCATGAAATAGACCAGTTGGGGTGCAGACATCAATTTTCAACACTTGAAATAAATCTAGGATACAAAATATTCCCTCCACATACATTACAGAGTAATTCTGTTTTTATTCAGTTTGTCTAGAATCAAAGAACATGCATTTATGTCTGTGTTAAACAAGAAAAAATATGTAGCGTTGCTGTTTATATTTTGATGTTAATTCCTGACCAAAATAAAACCTGCTTCATCCTTTCTGTTCCATAATTGTACGCCTTTGAAGTCGTTTATCCCCGTGAAATAGCATTAGAAGACTGAACATATTAAATCTCTTCGACTGCTGCTCACCTGCTCAACACTGGAGTCAGGTTACATCTGTCTCCACTCCAGAAATATAACCCTAATAACATGAATATAAGTTGCATTGTTACAGTAAATCAGTGGGTGTGTGTTATTCACATGTTATAACTTTACTGTGTGATTTTTGCATCAGCAGTGGGACGTGCTGACTGTTTTTCTAAATGCCTGTTAACACTAAAGATTTAATCATTTTAGAGTCTTATTTGAATTTGCATCAGCAGCCACAGAGCGAACATTGATTTGTCCCTGTCTGGGTAAAAGTAAATGGATAAAGGTCATGGCAGGAAAACAAAATTGTAACTGTAGGTTTGGTTTTGCAGATGGTGTCAGAATAAACACAAAAACAGCAGCTGAGCAGGTTCACTGTTTTTGCTTGGACACATCAAACTGTAACAGTATGTAAATATGGAAATACTGATGATCCTGCAGTATTCTGTCACTCCTGACAACGTCATCTGTGATTAGAAGGAAATACAATTCAATAGGTCTTAAATATGTTTACCTAATTTAATCAGTGGTCTACCTCCGGTTCTGAAAAGTGAAGCCAAAGCTTAAGTGCCTTAAACTTGCATTCTTTCTAAAAGCCAGCAGGGGGCGACTCCTCGTGTTGCAAAAAGAAGTCTGATCTATGAGACGTCTATGAGAAAATGATCCTACTTCTCACTTGATTTATTACCTCAGTAAACATTGTAAACATGAGTTTATGGTCTCAATCGCTAGTTTCAAGTCTTCTTCAATACAGCATGATGTTCATTTAGTAAATTATGGTTCCATTTAGAGTCAAATAGACCATAAAGCAGGATGTGATTTAGGGCATGGCTACCTTGTGATTGACAGGTTGCTACTACGGCGTTGTCTGGTCTGGGAGTTGCCCGTGTTTTCGTCTTCGAACTTTAACCCTTGCACATTGTGTTTTCAGTTCATGAAAGTTAATTATAACACTTTGGTCACCTAAACATTTTTTTTTCAGTGTTCAGTTGTACTTACTTGCAAAAAACTAAGATGGCGATGGCCAAAATGCAGAACTCGAGGCTTCAAAACCATAGTCCACAAACTAATGGGTGACGTCACGTGACTACGTCCCTTTATAGAGTTTAATAATTTAATGCATAAAAGATCAAATACAGATTTTATAAGAAATAAGGAAAACAATGGCTGGTTGATTAGTTGCAGAAACGACATTAAAACATCTCAGAAATGACAAATCAATTTTTATTTCTTTTAGAAATCACCTTTTTTATCTCTGCTGTGTCACCAAATACTTAGAAATGTACAACATAACATAAAAAGGCAACTTTCTTTTATAAGAGTGACTTAGCATTTTTATATGCCATGTAAAAAGACAAGACAAAGTTTAAGAGCCTGTTAATTTTCTTTCACTTTGAAAGTAATATTTTACAGAACAGATTTACAAAGGACAGATTAACCTGCAGACTAAATAGAAGCAGTCTGCACATTCACTGTTATAACAGTTATACTTTAGTGAAAAGCAACTACAGTAGATTAATTTTGCTGCTTCAGGTCTTAATATTTTATGCGATAAAAACACGATATATAGAAAAGCTGCGATGTGTAAAATTAGAATGAAACACATTAACAGAAGACAAGTAATAATCTCACAAACTGTTTAATTTAATTAATACTTCTCTCTTTCTCTCTCTCTCTCTCTATCTCTCTCTCTCTCTCTCTCTCTCTCTCTCTCTCTCTCTCTCTCTCTCTCTCTCCTCTCCTCCTTTCTGTGTCTTGGTCTATCGACCCCTCGTGCAGTGACGGTGCGGGAAGATGTGGGACCTACGTCCTGATCGATATGGTCCTCAACAAGATGGCCAAAGGTGGGTGTTTCCCCCCCCACACACACACACACACACACACACACAGACACACGCCTCTCTCCTTCCTCATTGTCTATGTGGAGAGGTGTTACCAGGGCAACAAGCAAGTCCCCCCTCCCTATAACCATTTAAATTGCACAGAGGAAACAAAACACTACTGTGAAAATATTACCACTATTATCTTTTTTTCATATAAAGTTGGATGATTGCATTAAAAATAATGATATTTAATTAGTTAATTACAGTGATTAGTAGGTAAAAAACAATATTTTCCATTATCCAGAACAGTCACTGTTGCCTCTGAGCCAGAGAAAACTAACACTGATTTGTTTTTGCTTAATTACGGCAAATTAATATCAGTTTCATTATCTCAGTTGATGCCTCTTTGGCACCATACTGCAGGTTGTTTCTCTCCTGTCATGCCAGTAAAACACATTTAAACTCCAAAGAAAGGAGAAATGTGACATCTGTGGTATGATGAGGAAAAAGAGATAAACGGAGGGAATGATAAGAGGCGGAACAACTGGTGGAAAAGAGAAAGTTTTTTCAAGTAGAATCTTCCCACTTTTAAAGTCTACAAACTGATTTAAATGAAGCACAGTTGACCTTGAACACTTTATTTGAAGTGTCAGCAGGACTCACAGCCAGTGCATTTGAAGCACATTGTGAGTGCATGATAATTACTATAATTAGAGCATGATATAATAAACACAGTTTAGTAATTATGTAGAGGACTGAATATTTAATGGGGCAGTTCATGACATTAAATTAAGTGTCAGATTGCTTTTTTGGGAACAAGTGACTCACATTTACAGGCGACCCTTCCTTAGTGCTACTCTATACATTCAAATTATTGTCACGTCTCAGTGCCTGAAGAAAAACCTTTCCTACCAGGGTGGAGTTCAATGCACATTGCTTTTCTGTTGATTTGTTTCTATTTAGTTGTCTGAAGAGGTAGCTAATGGGTATTTTTTCATAAATAAAGATGAATTACTATTTAGGACAAGTAGTGAAGTAACTTTCCTGAACACCGTGGTTAGTGCACTGTGGAAAAGGACTACAGGCTTCAGTATAATGTTAAGATGGTGAAATAAGATCATTATTTAGTTTTTATTAATAAAGAGAATAAAGTCAGAAGGTTTCCAAAAATGTGTGATTTCTGATGAGGATTTTATTTATTTCTAATTTTTATACTATTTCTTATTCCTCATTTCTTATTTCGATTTTTATCTTTTCGACTCTTTGCAAGTGTGTGTGTGTGTGTGTGTGTGTGTGTGTGTGTGTGTGTGTGTGTGTGTGTGTGTGTGTGTGTGTGTGTGTGTGTGTCCCATGGTGGTGCTGCTGTAGCAGAACGAGCTCCTGGGTTTTTAATTCCAGATCAAAGGGTCAGTCGGGGCATCAGGGGCCTTTGATCGGGGGCCCCAGGGCCCCTCCTTAGCACCTAGGGCCCGGGGAGAGATGGGCCGGGTTGGGTGGTTGATGGATGTGAGGGGGGGGGGGGGGGGTACCCTCCGTACCCCTCTGTGTCCTGAATCCCAAATTTACTCAAAAAAGGAAAGTTCTCAACATTGATTTTTGCCATCCAACCCGATTCCAAAACTCATCATCTGTCTGGAAAATGGTAAATTAAAGTTGCCAACTTTATGATGTCAATAACTTGTTTTTCTACAAGCCAACTTCACTAGCTGGCTGCTCCAAAAAGCACCCATCGTGACTTATTTTTTTAATCTTAATTTCAAACTGGTAAAACCAGAGTTGTATGTTTTGTCAGGTTTCATAAACCTGAGGCATTGAGGAATCTCTGCTTAAGCTCACAGAGGAACATGTAATCCTTCAGGTTAAAACATGAAAATCCCCCAAAAGTGGAGCTAGGAGAATCTCACCCAACAGCAGTAACATGAGGCGTTGTGTTTGGGAGTTTTCTTTGCTTTGTTAGTTTCATCGTGCATTATTTATGATTCACTCTTTCATTCCGTTGGTGTCTACTCAGTAAAGTGATAATGATGATGATGATCAAGTCATGGTTAACATTGTGACATGTGGTTAATGTTGTGAAACAGTCGCGGTTAACATTGTAACATGTGGTTAATGTTGTGAAACAGTCACGGTTAACATTATAACATGTGGTTAACGTTGTGAAACAGTCACGGTTAACATTGTGACATGTGGTTAACGTTGTGAAAAAGTCGCAGTTAACATTGTAACATGTGGTTAACGTTGTGATACAGTGGCATTTAGGTGGTTAGGGTTAGAAAAAACATTATGGTTTAGCTTAAATTAAGTATCCTTGTAATGTAACTTAAGCTGTGAGCATAATGTCCTGTGACTCAGTGACTTAGTGTCACGTGACATAACGTCGTCAGTAAAAATCACTTAACTTTTGGTTTCACACAGGACACAAATGCCAGAGTAGAAGTCCTACCTTTCGCCCCTTAAGGGACATATGTACTACTTCATCCGTTGCTCTGAGCGTCTAATAACTCCGCCTATGGGTTTACATTGGAATTATTTGAAAGCCTGATGCGTCTCATACAGATGCTAAAAGGTGCCTTGTGCATATCAAGACGCCGAGGACCACTGCCCAAGCGTCGGCATTTGATGGCCTGGGAGTGGGAACAGTTTTCATAGGCTCAATAGTACTCAACTAAATACAACTAAATACTTCTTCTACTGGTCCACTGTTAAAAATGCAGGTTGGCATCTAGGGATTATCAAAAAAATAATAATAATTTCCAGATAAGCCTCAATTGATGTTGTCTTTTTTGAGCTTGTGTCATGAAGAATTAGAGCTCTGTGAGTAGCTAAGCTTTATAAAATCTCTGGACTGGTTTTCTCTCCACTACATCACTGCTTTCAGCTCTCCACCCCCCTCATGTTGGAGCTTTTTGTCTGTCCTGAGAAGCTAGAGGCCCCCAGGTTTGCAGGCTTCCTCCATCCTGATCAAAGACACTTCCCACCTCCTCCTCCTCCTCTTCTTCCTCCCTCTCAGACACAAAATCACTCCCTCACCCCCACCCCCCCCCCCTCTCTCTTTCTTTCCATTCCCACTCTTTTTTCTCCCAAGGAATGAATTGTAAATTCGACCGAGAATTATGGCTGTGTTGCAGGGTTGAGGAGGTGTTGCTGTGGTTCTCACGTTTTGTGTTCGCTTCTTCTTTTCCAAAAGCCCCTCCCCCCCCCTTCACACCGCCACCTCCACCACCCGCCACTCTTCTCTTCATCTTAAGAATCCAATGAAACCCATCGAGTGCCGGAGAGCTTTTCAGCATCCCTCCGTTTCTTTTTGCTTTTTTTTCCCAGGTCCAGCTGGTGAGCCCGGTCCTCGGCTTCGGCTTTCGGGGGTCTTTTGCGGCCTCCTCAAGGGCCCTGTCTTTCTTTTTTTTCATCTTTCTCTCCTCCTTCTCCTCTTCTATAGCTCCCCCTCCCACTCTCCTCAGTCCTCCTCCTCGACCTCCACCCCGAAGCGAGGGTCTTGCAGAGGAGGGAAGTTAGAAATGAGGCCGGGGTTTTTATACCATTCCGCCTTTTTTTCATGCCTCCACCATCTCCTTCAAGAGAGAGTTTTGCAAAGAGAGAAAGCTCGGATTTTTTTTTCGTTAATACCGTCCATTTTGAGGTTTATCAGAACCTGCACAATAGCCTTCGGCTTGTTAAGTCCTCCCCCCCAAAAAAAGAAAAACTAAAGCAGTGAGTAGCGTGTTGCAGCTTTCCTGGCTAGAAGGGAGTCTATTGTGTTGTAAAAAGAAAAAAAGACTCACAAAACCTGTGAAACAGAATAAGAAAATGGTGTGAATGAGCAGCTCTCCCACCATTCATTTTCCTCTTCATGCAGGCAAGAAAAAGAAATGTTATTATGTGTCACAACAAGAAAGAAGTAAAGAGAAATCTTGCGCTTTTTGTTTCTTCAGAATTTGGATAGAGGAGGAGGAGGAGAGAAAACAAATTCAATGTTTTTTTCTGTCTCTTGTTCTTTGTGAATTTAACTGTTGCTCCCACCTCTCTCTCTTGTCTCTTTTCTCTTCAGCTGTTTCTCTGTTTCTTTCAGATGTCTTCCTGCCCCTTTAACATCTATTTTCCCCCTCTGTCTTTTCAAATCGTCTCTTTCTCATTTTCTTCATCTTTCTGCTCCTTTTTCAGCAAATGGTTGTGTACCTGTATCTATTAGTTGTACTCCTACGACATTATGAGATGACATAAGGCCATTATAAACTCATAGAGATATTTTTCTTAGACAGAAATGCTATTCAATAAAAGAAAGCCACATTAATATATATATAAATATTATTTTTCGTAGTGAATTAAGAGCATCAAACCTCAGAAGTCGCTTTTATCAGTCGTTAATTTGTCTACATGAATACTTTACATTCTGGAAAGCATTAGTGTTTCAGGCTTTTGAATGTATTTTTCTAACCATCGTTTTATTTACTTTTCCAAGGTTGCGCTCCTTTCACTCCTTATAGAGTCTGACGCAAATGTGTTTTTTGATATCTGAAAGTAAAACAGTCTAATTACGAATTTATAAGCCAATGTTCCCTTTCCGCAGAAAAAATATTCTTCTCGGTAATTTAATATACTGAGGCAGAATATTTTAAAGTTACTGTAAGAGATGAAAGTAACCTTGTAGTAGTACATTTCACCAATAATCATATCTTTATAAATAGTAATCATAAAAAAAAAACACTAATACAGCAAAAATAGGTTGTACTAGAATTAAAGATCTTTGACGAGATGTTTGCTTTGGACCTAAGTATACCGATATAAGGCTCACCCTATAGAATATTTACGTAATCAAATTTATATTTGCAGATCTGCCAGCATATAAAGCAATACAGATACATATGTGATATTGTTGAAGCAATATTATTAGCCAAATATATGGAGAAACTGTTTGGTTATTGACACTGAAGCAGTAGACTGGAGACTTGAGACTTGACCTCAGTGGGACACTTGACAACCGAAAGACGAGAACTTCACTTAAGACTTAAAAACAAAAACTTCTAAGGTTTGGTAAGATCTTGAAAAATTAATAAGATGATGCCAAGCAGACTGTGCAACACCCTGAATAATATAGAAAACACTACTAACAAAGCTTTGAAAAGAAAACAAAACAATTTGCTTATTAAAACTTGAGACTAGACTTGGACCAGGCAGCAACCTGTAGGTCTCAGAAGTGAAGCCAATGCTGAGGTGCCTTAAACTTGCATTCTTTCTAATAGCCAGCAGGGGGCGACTCCTCTGGTTGCAAAAAGAAGTCTGGTTGTATAGAAGTCTTTGAGAAAATGATCTTACTTCTCACTTGATTTATTACCTCAGTAAACATTGTAAACATGAGTTTATGGTCTCAATCGCTAGTTTCAAGTCTTCTTCAATACAGCATGATGTTCAGTTAGTAAATTATGGTCCCAAATGGACCATAAAGCAGGGGATGCTTTTGGGCGGGTCTACCTTGTGATTGACAGGTAGCTACCACGGCGTTGTCCGGTCTGGGTGTTGTCCGTGTTTTCGTCTTACGACTTTAATCCTTTCACATACTCTTTTTTCCACCCAAATTAAAACAAGGGAAAAACTGCTAAAAAATTGGCAATAGACTCCTTTCCCATTGCCAGACAAGTATATTTCTCTGTAATTTTTTTTCTGGTGGGTCACATTTGATGTCATGGACGCTCCGGCCTGCACCGGAAGCAGGGTTAGCAAACAGTGAAAATGTTACGTGGTTACTTCTTTTTATATCTGATACTTATTCAGTCTCTCTTTCAAACTAACAAAGACGGTTTTGATGATCTTTATTTTGTTTCTGTCGAGTTTGATTGAAGTGCGTTTCGATGATCAGCGAGGTAAAATAGAAAAATCAAGATGGCGACGGCCAAAATACCAAACTCAAGTCTTCACCGAAGTCCAGAGACTACGTCTACTTCTTCTATACAGTCTATGTCTTGGACAGATCTTCACTAAACTGAAAGTAATTAAGAAATTGGGTCAAATGATAATACACCTCAGATGCAGGTACAGTTCTGTGTTTGTATCTAAAATGATAAACATCTGTTTGTCATATATCACAATGTCTGATAATCTGACCAGTGTTTGGCTAGAGGTCATTCAGCCGACTGCCGGCAGTCACACTGTCATTAGCTGTGGGGCGTTTTGCCAGTCTGGCACGCCGACAGGCTGATTGGCAAGTAAACTGGGACCAACACACACACACACACACACACACACACACAGGCATGTTTAGATTTTGGCAGGGGCTGACAGAGCTCTGGTGGGTAACCTTCATGAGCTCAAAGGCTACAGGACGACTATCAAAGGCCGACGAGGAGCTTTAAGATCGGCTCAGTTTCTTTTAGAAAACGCCACGGACATGTGGGCCTGTGATTTCCTTCACAAAGTCCTCTCCAACAGTTTCTTATCCCTCTTCATCTTTTTTTCATCCCAACAACAAAACACCACCACCTAGCTGTTTGTGGAGTCTGTGTGTGTGTTTGTTTGTGCAAAGAGGATGAATGTAATCGCCTTTTGCTGTTCTAAAGGGAGTCGGTATAAAACACCAGATTGACAGATGTTAGCTGGATTATCCTTTGTGGCGCTTTGAACACAATCCAACACAATTTCATATGTGTGTGTTTTTGTGTGTGTGTTTGTGTGTGTGTGGGTGACAGGTGCCAAGGAGATTGATATTGCTGCGACTCTGGAGCACCTGCGGGACCAGAGGCCGGGAATGGTTCAGACCAAGGTAACACACACACACACACTGCTGGATCTGTTTGTTCATGTGGAAAGCTGTTCTGTAGCAGAGAGGCCAATAGATGATACACTGCAAAAACACAACCTATTTTAATAATCTAACATTTACATTTTAAAGATCTTGCTGAGTGTGGTTCATTAAGTTATACACATTCACAGTACTCAAACCGAAATGATAGCATAGAAAGGTCAGAAATCTGTGTATGGATCAGTTGGGGTTTTTTTACGTTTTTAAACCAAAACAGAAAAACAAAGGAGTTTTATTTCCATTTGTGTCGGGCCTGCATGAGAGGGCGGGATCTAAGTGCCCAAATCAACTTACATCTGATTGGTTGGCCAGGGCCGATTGTCTCGCCGATCGCCATGCCTGCATTCATTGTCGCGTAGAGATTCCCCTGTTGTCTCGTAGGTTGTTGTTTTTTCTCTTTTTCCATTCCAAAAACGACACAGTTTTTTTGTTTTTCCAAATTCTATTTTGAAACGGGAAAAACCAAAGAACGAACCATACACGGATTATTGTCAGAGCTTTTCACACATCGTTTACCACAGAGCAAGAGGCTCTAGTAACAGATGAATAGATTGTACATTCAGAAAAAAAAAATTAAATATTTGTGGAAGTGCACATTTAGCCCATATAGTGTACCATCAAGGATCTCTGGCATTAACATTGTATGTCACTCAGTGCTTCGTCGTGTGTTGGACAGAGCCAGGCTAGCTGTTTGCCATTGCAACCAGTGTTTATGCTAAGCTAAGCTAATCACCTCTCGCTCCATAGTTAAAGCACATGAGAGTTGTATCGACCTTTCATATAACCAAGTGTGACATCACCCTGTTACGAAGAATATTACAAAACCAAAGTACAGCACCTTTCTCGTACAGTGTTCACTACTCAATCTTTATTTATTTCCCATGTTGACATACATATTTTTTGCTGTTATATAGTGGCCAGATTCATTGCACTGAAGGCTAATGTTGCTGCACCACAAAGTGTTATACCATGTTTTGCAGTTATTACATTACAGTTACTGGTGTACTGAAAGCGTCATTGCTGCGTCACTAACTTCTCCAACTCCGATAAGAACGACGTGCTACCTTTTACTTTGTCACAAAGCGTAAAGAAAGGTCATTTTAAACTGCTCCAATGAACGAACAGACAGAAAAAGATTCTGATCACTCATCTGACGACGTGTTTGCAACAAACGTAAGGAGACAAAGGGAAAACCAACGTTTGATGACACATTACATCGGTGGTACTGCAGTGTAATCTGACGCACATTAATTTAAAACAGCTGAGAGATGATCGTACACATCTCTGTCTGTGCTAAAGATGCTTCTGCACTATCAGGAGAGTTTGGAAAGAAAATTGAGTTATCGTCTCCATAGAGTCTCAAATGTCATCTTGTTATTCTTGAATCTGACATTTAGTCGTTGATAGTTGCTGGGATCAAACCCGCGACCTCCATGTCACAGAATACGGCCTCTAACAATGAATCACACCTCCGTTAAAACTTCATTTTATCTGAAAGTTGGCTGGTATTCTTCGTGCCCCATTGTTAGATTGAAACTGGATTGGCAGGTTTTTTTAAGATTCATTCCTCCACATCAGGCAAGATCAATCGATTTCTGAAAAGTAATTGAACAGGGATTATAGTCAGGTCTGCACAGATCACAGAGGAATATGTATAGAATTCAAATGGGTGGTGATAATCTGGGCTAAAACCTGCTCCCAGGGTAGCACTATCAGAAGTTCTGAAGCAGCCTTCTCATTTTATGAACTGAATTACAAAAGCAGCGTATTTGAAATAGAAATAGAGCTCCATTGAGTTATTTTTCAGCATTTGAAGAGTGAATAATAGAGGTCACAAAAATTAAACACACAGTTTACCTAATTTTAAAGGTTAGAAGTTGTTAAGTCCTTGGTTGGTATGATATACCCTTAAAAGTGACCATTAATACATGATTTTATCCACGGACACATACAGTAAATCACACTTGCACAGCCTCAGAGCTTTACCTAAAACAACCATAGTCATCCTCGGTCACAGTGCATGCAGGCTGACGCCAGGCCGGTCTGGAAACTTCAATTACCGGCTGATCTGTGAACGTAATTAGAAAAGAAAGCCGGGATGTGTGTAAAACATCGTTGGTATCGATCCAGGCTTTATTAAACCATGTATCCTCAGCAAACGGCTGTCACGGCATTCTCGCTGTGTCTCTCACACATTGATTCCCCTCGTGGTCACGAGTCCCAGCCTCAGCACTCGGATTTCATTTCAGATTTTGATAAGGGAAGATGTTGTTTGGGCCCTTCATCTTCCTCTTTCTCTGATACAGTAAACTAAATGTGTAGGTCTTATAAACATGACTAAATATGACTTCTAAATATTTAAAAATAAAGGCTTCTAAGTACCAAGTTGCTAAATTTACCACCAGGGTCTTTTAATCCTACTTAAAATCAAATGATAATGCTGTATTTGCATCTTTACTAAAAATAACTCTTCTTAGTTCTTTGTTACTTAATCTTTGATTGGTGTGCAAATCTTTTTAGAAAAACATCATAATTACACTTTGTCAACTGTAAATCAAAAATGTAGATTAAATCTCCCATAAAAAAAAAACATGCAGAGGAGGTTAGGGTAGTTTTTTCAGCCCTGAGTAGTGTTTTAATCTGTGTCTCAGAGTCTCAGTCGCAGTGTGGGGCGCGAAAGAGAGTGAGAACGCGTTGGACATGCAGCAAGAGAAACCGGGGCATAACTTTGGTTGTTGGCGAACATAGATTTGTTTGAACAATCATTTTCTATGTGATGCCATGTTAAATAAACATAATTTAAGGTATTTAGAGAAGGAAAGACTCCTGCTATCACTGCAAGAAGTCATGTTGTTACTGCAGTCAAACAGACAAGCCTGCTGGAGGCTTAGTCCAATCAGATTCTCAGAGCCAACCAAGTACTCTGCTATTTCACCTACCCCCACCTACATTAGTTAACCTATCACTGGTTGTATTTCAGACCTTTTTGAGGAGAATTGATCATTGTTCTTGGGTGAAAAAATATATGATATATGTCCTGCGATTAATTGACTAGTCGACTACTTTCTGAGAAATAAGAGCCTGAGAAGTGGAGGTAGATTATCTTGAACCCAAGAGCCTCCGGTAAGCCACGGGCAACCCGTGACGTAGTTACGAAATATTGCTATTTCATAATAGTCTATTTATAGAAGATATTTACGTTATACTGGTTTGAAAACATGAGGTCAGCTTTCAGAATCTGTAAACCAATTGTATTTTGTCCAAACTATGTCTTATCACAAGGTATTTTAACAATGAAGTCGTACAGTAATAAACTTCGTAATATAAGTTGTGATCAAAAGATCTGTGATAATTTTCTACAAGTCTACAATATCATACTTGGTATCGTTTGGAAACTAGAAATTCCGACCTTTCTTATGCATCTGAATATGCAACTCGAATTGGAGGAAATGAAGCCATCAAACATCACATTTTACAGTCACACTGATATAAATCTATGTTCTTGTTTAAGTATTTCACCAAGGCATATGTTATTTTCGCTCAAAACGGCAGCTTTTCGTTACTTACATGTCTGCAGCGATTATAAAAGACCAGAGAGTCAGAACGGCTTGGAGAGAAGCCAGGCACCATTTTGTGTCAAATTTCACCTCCAGTTCCAAGCGACCTTTGGCTATTTGTCACCACCTGGCGACTGTATCGAAGTACTGACATCAACAATCTATATCTCATTATTTTTGTCTCATTGTAACGAATCTGTGGATATATCAACCAATCAACCAATCATCCTTTCTCTATTTATCTGCTGTATAGCATGGATCTCTTTGATCATATAGGAGTATTGAAAGGAGTAAAACTCCCAGTCAATATGTATACAGTATCCATGAACAAAACATGGAGAGTGCATGAGTATATCTTTAACAGGGAGAAGACATTCAGTTGCATCATTGTCTATGGGATATTGGTTTTAATGGTGATATTGCCATTGAAATGTTGATTTTATACAAGGCAAGAATGAAAATCTTATTTTTTTTATTGCATCTCCATTGTAATCTCCATGGTAAAATAGTTTAGTTTACTTACAATGGACTCATATTCCATGGCTTCTTACCTTTCAAAGGAGACCAGATATATGCATCTAAGCCTTATGGTTTAGGAGCTAGTCCTGATTCATTTTGGGTAGTTATTTGAGGCGTTTTTTTCTGAGGGATAGTGCTAGGTTTTTTGGACTGACATTTCTTTTAGCAACTCAGAGCTTGCTGTTCAAAGGACACCGTTCAAAGAGATTTTAGTGAGTAAATCAAACTGACACTACAGAAGTACTGGGAGCAAAAGTAGGACTTTGTTAACCAGCCAAAGCTTCTTTTGCAGGATCACCAGGTTCATCATCTTGCCAAAGGGCTCCTTGGCAGCACGTATCACTGAAATCAAACTTGTGCACTCTGCTTTCCAGTCTTTTGTTCCCATATGTATGTTTCAGTGATTTTCACTTTCTTCCTCTCTTCTTTTTTCTTTCTTTTTGTTCCTGCAGGATCAGTTTGAGTTTGCGTTGACGGCCGTTGCGGAGGAGGTGAACGCCATTCTGAAAGCTCTTCCACAGTAGGAAGGAGCACCTTCTTCTGATGGACCTCCTTCCTCCTCTACTCCTCTCCTGTCTCATCTAGAAGACTGCCCTTATATTTCCTCATTCCATCACCAGAATTCCTGCTTTCTCCTCTCATCCTCCCCCTTTGTCTTTTTTGTCCCGTCTCCTTTTTTCCCATCCCAGTTTTTCCTCCTTTTATTCCTTTGGTCCAATTGTTATTCATTTTGTCCAGTCTTTCCTGTCCTCTCCTCTTCTCCCCTCCTTTCACATTGTCTTGTTGCTTATTCTGTCCTATCTTTACCCACCTTATCCTTTTTATTTCCTTGTTTCTTCCAAATGTCTCCTGCTATATCTCTCCCCAACTTTCTGCCTTCCCTTCTCTCTTTTGTGTCCTCTTCTACCTCCTATTCTGTCTTACCTAGGGACTGTCCCTATTTCCTCCTCCCATCACCACAATTCCTACTTCCTTCATTTGTTATGCCCCTCTTTCTTTTTTGTCTCATTTCATCTCCTCTTTTCCCATCCCAGTTTTTCCTCCTTTTCTTCCTTCGGTCCAATGTTATTCATTTTGTCGAGTCTTTCCTGTCCTGTGCCCTTCTCCCCTCCTTTCACATTGTCTTGTTGCTTCTCCTATCCTGTATATCTTTACCCACCCTATCCTTTTTATTTCCTCGTTGCCTCCTAGCGTCTCCTGCTATATCGCTCCCTTATGTTTCCAAATGTCTCCTCCTTTCCTCTCCCTTCATTTCCTTTTGCATCCTCTTCTTTCCACTCATCACCTCCTCCTCCTTCCACTTCTTCCCATCTCCTCCTCTCCTTCCATCTCAGTAAACATTTTGTGAGGAAACCGTTGAACCAATCCTGTACATAGATAGACCTTCCTTCTATTGTAACGATCCATGCAGCCTGTTTTCCAAAGTGACATTTAAACACATTTTCATAGATTGATAAAAAATATTTCTGTAGTATATTTATCATAGTTTCTATTTCTTGGTCTTTGTTTTGAGTGTGTGTGATGTTGATCATCATGTCCGTATCACAAAATCATATTTGTGTCTGATTTTTAGAGCAATGCTTTCTGATATGTTGTCATGCAGTAAGAGTGTTGAGGATTTCTTTTTCTTAACAGTAAGTGATGAAAAACTGCCAATAGGGCGTTGTTTCCAAAAAACTGTGCCAACTCCATTAAAACATCTGCAATTTTCCACTCATTGTGAGAAAAATAAAAAAGATGCTGGCACTGGATGTGAGGTGAAATAACATGGATATATATATATATATATATATATTTTTCAATGTGTAATTCTCATTATCCTCGTAGAAGCAATATTGTGTTTCTTCAACCTGAATCATTTTCTCTTGTGGACAACCAATAACTGTGGCTTGTCAGTGAAGTTACACTCATGTCTGCCTTAATAATAAAAACACAGTAGATGGACTCGTAAATGTGTCCAGCCACGCGGAAACTAGGCTCGTGTGTAACGCTTCATTTTAAAATGGCCTTATTTCAGCGGATTAACCTGTGGATTAAAGGTTTACTGTGCTGTTGCTTAATGAAAATCCCTCTGATAAACACTGCAGTCTTTAATAATTTGAGGGCAGCAAGTTCCCTTCTGTCCAAAGTTTGTGAGAGTCTTTGAATCAGTTCAACAGCAGTAATCTTGCGTACTTTAAATAATACATTAATAATCAGTCTGAACGCTGGAATGAGGCTATTGTAAAATAAAGTGTTTCTGACCAGAACCTTAATGATAAAAGAGGATAGTCTAGCTTCTGAATAGCAGTTCTTCTATGTAGCATTAATGGACGATTTGTACATGTACAGTAGCTGAACCTTTATTGCAGTGAAAACTAGTTTGCGGTGACACTCATCAGCTGATTTTTCCCAAAAGCATCCTGAGACTGTTTTATTTTTTGTTCTGTTACAAATGAAAGGAGCAGCATTAAATGACCATACCAGTGATTGTTTTGCATGTTTTAGCCCATTTACTTCAAAACACTTGTACTTTATTGCTGCTAACTAAATCATGCTCCTGTGTTTTCTCAATTTTTTGAACATACAGTATTATGCCTATATTCCAGGCAGCCATTTATTTCCGTTCATTTCTGATAAGGATTAAAATCTATTGGTGGATGAATTATTGTTAGAACATAATGCAGAGCAACTTTTCAAATCAGTCTTCACTTACAACCACATTACCACACAAAAATGATTGAACTTGAGGCAAAAAATCTATTCAAATTAGGCCTATATGTAAAATTATATTCATATTATATGTACATTTGTTATTGTTTTTGTTTTGTTATTGTTTTTATCTTGTTTTGTATAGCCTAAACCTAGTAAATAAGTTGCTAATTGGAATATGCTATGTAAAATGGGTATTTATAATATCATCCTACACCTTTTTGGTCAACATTTTATTGTTTTTGTTTTTCATTTAATTGAATGCCTTAGTGTTGTTTATTCTTTATTATATGCATTCCTTTTGAAAAATTGTTAATAAGGGCCGTAATAGTTAATTATTACTATATTGCTATTGCTATGAATGGAAACCAATGGCTGCCTAGAAAGCAGACAAACTGCATTAAAAATCTGAAAGTCTCCGACATGCATTCAAAGATATACTACTTGGTTTATTTAAGATTCACGCTGCACAGTTAAATGCCTCCATGGGCTTGTAAACAAAAGTCAAATTATTCACAAGTAGCCTGTATATTGGACAATTCTGGTAACCTGTCAAACACAAGCATCAGTCTAGAGATCATTTAGTTTTTCTTGGCTTTCCAAATACGAGGAACTCCCTGGGTGTTTGGGCAGAGACATGGTTTTACTCATAAACCATTGTGTTCGTATGGGCTGAGAGAAATAATATAAACCATTAAGTTTTGGGATAAGTAAGAGAACGGAGCTCAAAATCTGGTTGAATTGAACAAAACACGACTAACCTTCTTGGGGTGAACACATCCATTATCTAAAGATGCCTTTGGGAAACGGCTCATAGTTTTTGGAAAATCAACTTAATTCCACTGCTTTCAATTAGCTGACAATAAATGAACAGATTTAAAATGTTTATCCATGAAATTGTAGTTTTATTTGTCAAATCTTATTTGAATCACCTATGATATGACTTGCATACACTCTGCTACTAGTGCATGGCTATTTGTTCAACAAATGAGTGTGCTGTACTTTTATGTAGCCTCATGGTTCATTTTAGCAAACAAACACTTTATTCCAGACTATGTACTGCACGGGAAGCTCCAAGGACTTTAAAAGTGCAAAAGCCAAGGATTATCATCTCTCGACTGTGCGGATCATGGTTAAAGCAAGTTGAAAGGTGGTGCAGTATCAATATGATGTAACACTGCAGCAAGCTGGTGTCATGTTGTTAGAATCGACTCAATTTTTCATCACAAAAGTGAAACATGTTGCAAGAAATGCTCCTTATAACAGCTTGTTTAATGTAAAGTTGGATCTTACTGTTTCTGCCTTTTTAAAGATTCCATCATGTATGTTAGAAAAAAGGGAAATACGTGAAACGTCATTGAAGTCAAAGCTAAACTTGTTATAATGGGTATTGTTTTTGCAGCTCAGTAGGTCATATTCCCCAATGTTCTGTCTTTCACACACTCCATCGAGTATCAATAGATGGCTGGTCTGTTGCATTAACACTCTGTACATAAAACAAAAAAACAACAGAAGATATTTTGTTCTATTGGTGTAAACAAATTGTGAATAAAGTCTCATCGTCGATGCAGTATTGTAATGCAAGCCTGACTTGTTAGTTCTGTCTTTTTCTGTCTTACCACTGTTCATAAAACTTATGCTTGGGACGTAATTGTACACAATCATTCGCCCACCATCTGGGTGGGCGGTGAAACATCTGTTTTATAGAGCACTGAACACCCGGCTGCATTTTAAATCAGACATCAGGCGTCGTTGGGTAAGGCGTGATACAAAGCGCCATCCTGCAGTAGATGGTGTTTGCAGCTCAACATTCCCGTATCACCGTATCTCTTTTTTTTCATCCAGTGAAAGTTTTCTGAGAACACCTACTCCTCTCCTTCAGCATCACTCTGCCTCTCATTCACAATTTCATTCTTTGAAGTTGTTCATGGGGAGTTGCCACCTAGTACATCCACAACCTTTCTACTGGGTGTAATGGTAGGCTACACAAAATTCATGGTTTTAAATCAAGGTTTCGGGGTCACAGTTTTGTAATGTCCAAAAAAATGCAAAAGCTAAACTTTCATAGATTTTATATATAGGGAACACACAGTGGCCATAATTCCTGCTGTAAAAAGGCACTGAAACATTTGGATATAGTCAAAAAGAAAGTAGAAAAAAAAACCCAATGGGTCCATATTGCTCCAGCTTACTTACAAAACTGTGCACTTTTTATTCCAAATTCAAGCTACTGGGGGAAAAAATGTAATATTTAATCTGTAGTGATCCGTTCGAATTGAAAATTCTCAGTGTTTATGAACAACAGACCATGCTTTGCACTTGAGCGAGGTGGTGCTCCTGCAATGCAGCCCATGCCCTAATGCAATCAGTAAACTTGGCTATTATTGCTCTCTTTGCTCACACAAAATGTAAAAAAACTAGTGAGCTATGCTAAACCAACCCAGTCGCCAGGAAAAAATGTTGGCATTTTACGTTTCTGCAAACCATGGGATACGTTGAATGTCGACATTTCTGAACCAAAAATAGGTTTCATAAATACGTTTCATAACAGCCTTGTATCAAGCTTGTAGAAATGCACAATGAAATGGGGTTTACGCTGTGAAACAATTGGTTAAGGTTAGAAAAAACATCATGGTTTGTGTTAAAATAACGTAATAACGTCACAATGTAACGTCACAATGTAACGTTACAACGTAACTTAACAACGTAACTTAACAATGTAACTTAACAACGTAACGTAACAATGTAACGTAACGTAACAACATAACTTAACAACGTAACTTAACATCGTAACGTAACAACGTAACGTAACAGCGTAACGTAACAACGTAACGTAACAATGTAACGTAACAACGTAACGTAACACCGTAACGTAACAGCGTAACGTAACAACGTAACGTAACAACGTAACGTAACAACATAACGTAACAACGTAACGTAACAACGTAACGTAACAACGTAACGTAACAACGTAACATAACAACGTAACGTAACGTAACAACGCAACGTAACAACGCAACGTAACAACGCAACGTAACAACGTAACGTAACAACGGAACTTAACAACGGAACTTAACAACGTAACGCAACAACGTAACGCAACAACGTAACGCAACAACGTAACGCAACAATGTAACGCATTTTGGCATAATTTGGCAGAAAAATATCATAATAACCTTTCAGCATATTGTAATTCAAGTGGTCTGAGAGAAAACTAGACTTCTTCTCCTCCTCATGGCTCTATTTTCAGGCTTTAGAAAAATCTAGCATGTGACGGCAGATTTTGACCAATCACAGGTCATTTCAGAGAGAGAGAGCGTTCCTATTGGCTGTGCTCCGGTCATGTGACCAGAACTTGGCTTCCTTCAACAGATTTTACAATGGCGGCTGCGTCACAAACTTTCTCATTTTACAGCTAAACAGTACACTACAAGATGATTCTGAAAACATTTGAGGCGAGAAATAGGCATTACAGTAACAGAATATTGATTCATATTTGATCAGCGCTGCCTAGTTTGACCGTTTGGTCGGAGTTCGCGAGTGATTGACAGCCGGCTCTCATAGACGGCAGCTTGACAGCGGACCTTGTTTTCCTCCGGTAAGTGAAATCTTTCAGATGCCGTTAGGAGCACCAGAGGACACAGTAGGACACAGAGGAACATGATTTTTTTCAGGTTACCTGTTTCATGTACTACTGTCACGATATAGCGGCCGTTTTCTAAAAATAACTTTTTTAAATCATATTTGCGCCAATCTCGCATACTGCAGCTTTAACGATGGCTCCGTTCTATTCACGTGTCCCATTAAGCCAGCATGCACAATAGCAAGATGGCACTAAAGCAGGTAAATGGAATTCAATATAATTATCAGCTAAGGCTTGAGGATACCTGCTCAGCTGTGGCCATAGTCACTGCTTTTAGCCTTTCTGATGCCAGAATGAAATGTCTATTTTCTTTTTTACATATAGGCACGACACCAGCTTGACATTATTATTCAACCGGTGTCTTTATAGATGAAGCCGAGTGGATGAATAGCTTTTCTAGAGTGCTTATGCAGGTGAAACATCAGCTTTGGTATTGATTGTGGAGAAAACGCTCTCGGTACATAAGCTTGTGTTGCCGGTCAGCAGTGTTGACTTAGAGAGTAGGAAGTAGGGAAATCGATTCAGCAAGATGCTGCTATCTTCAATGATGAGTCATATGAGTAGATTTAGAGTGTCTTAAGTGTTGTATTTTCACACCAAGCTGCACACAGACGTCACCTTCCACCATTCTATATCCAAACCCATAGCGGCTGTGGTAAGGATAGGCTTGTGAAGTATGAGCCGGGAAATGTGCACAAGTTTAAGGCCTTAGATTTGGTTCACATGCAGCTACAAAGTCTGCATTAAAGACTTCATTATATGATATTTTGACCTGAATCTTCTGTGTCTGTTTTTCTAAGCCTTTGAATTACCTTTATCTTTGAACAGGTGCTATACAAGTAAACTTGTCTTGCCTTACCTAGTGGTTCCAGTAATTTGCACTGTGGCTAAACTTTTCAATGGGAATTGAGTTGCAATGGTGGTGAAAGACGATACCATACAATGTAGCCATGTAGGTGGTTTTGGTTTTATTGTTATTGTTTAATTGAGGTTTTGAGATCTCAAATTCAAGAGCATGTCTTTCTAGTAATAATGTCCAAGCAACTCTGTGTACTCTATCAAGGTATTCCCATACAACGGTTCGTATGATATCTTACGAAAAATGTATTCCTCCTTTTTCGGCCGTTTGCCTACGAATGTCCAGCAACAACTGTCAATTTCCGCTTGTTGCATGCATGCAGTCTTTTCAAAATAAATTTCTGTCTTCACAGGAAAAAACTTCCTTAGGTTTAGGTAAGAAAACAACTTATTTAGGCTTTGGAAAAGATTATCTTCGTTAGGATTAGGCAACAAAACTACTTAGTTTAGGAAAAGATCGTGGTTTGGCTTAAAATAACTCCAGAAGTGGCGTAACTTACTTGACGAATAAATCAACGCTGACTTCTGGTTTCACACGGGATAAGAACGCCGGTCTCCTGGGCGAAAGTCCTGTGTTTTTAGACCCACCCATCAACCCTCACCTCCTCCCTATGCAGCATTCGCCACTCTTTATATTTCTGGCTTCACAATTACATGAATTACTCACAAATTGATATTGTGGGACATACATGAGTCACGGTGCATTGTTTTTTGTAGGTATAGCTAAGAACAGTGTATGAGACCATCGTTCAGATGTTGATCTTACAAATATCCAATCATGTAAAAGCAGAAAAAAGCCCCTCTAGTGGCACCTAGATGCTGCAATGTTCATTGCAGCCCATAATAGAAGAAGTGTTCGAGGTACAAACAACACAGTGACAATTCTATTTTCTTTATCCTAACCTAAGCAGAAAAAGTGTTGGCATTGTACATTTCTGCAAACCACAGATACATTGAATGTTGATGTTTCTGAATCAGAATACGTTTCAAAAATACGCTTCATGTCATCTTCGTATCACACTTGCAGGAACGCACAATGCCATGTGGTTAACGTTGTCAAACAAAACTACTTGGTTAAGTTTAAACATCATGGTTTGTGTTAAAATAATAATGTAATAATGTAATATATGTAACATAACAACGTAACGTAACAATGTAACTAGCGTAAATAAATAACTGCCCTTAGCGGACTTTCTTGTTTCGTAACAAGCGTTAAGTCAACATTTACTTTTGGTTTCACACGAGACACAAACAGTGGTCTCCTAAGTGAAAGCCCTGTGTTTGTTTGACCCTCCGTCTTGCCCTCAGTGGTTTTTATCGCTTGTTATTCTCATTGTTATACCACGTAACTTTCAATAACGGTCGCTTGATATACCAACTATATCTCTGCCTCTAGCCGAATGCAAAAACGTCCACATTCAACGTATCCGTGGTTTGCAGACATACAAAAAGCAATGTACAATGCCAACATTTTTTTCTTGGCAACTGGGCTGGAAAGTGAAGCTAAAGCAAAAGTCCAATTTCACCGAGATGATGAGGGTTCTTCCCCTGGGGACAATGAATATCCACCGTTCATTTCATGGAGACACCTTGTCGTGAGGCAAACAGACCATCTGTCATCTCCATCATACACCCCCCATCGCTGGTTAACTAACAGTAAGAGCCGCAGCTCACCGTTCACAACTGATGCTCAAGTTGTCATGGATAAAGCCACTTTATATGATTAGGATATTTCGCCTCATTTGTCCTTAGTCTCATCAGTCACTGATCTCTTCTATCCATCAGTTACCTCCAGTGTGTCTCCGCCTCTCTACACCATCTGATCTTCCTGTTTCCAATTCTCTAATCAACTCTCCAGCATATATACTTGTCCTTTGTACATGTTGTACATTTGACTCCACAATCTGTTTTACTGAGAAGTGATTACTTAATTTGTGCAGTGTATACAGAATCTCAGAGAAGCCTGAAGGAATTGTATTAAAAAAAAATCTAAAAGACATCAACAATAAGGTTGTAGTTGATACATTGCTACTGTAATTAATTTTAATGTATAATGTTGTCGTTTTCAAGTCAAGTTGGATTTTGGTCCTTGATCCAGGAAAGGTTTTATGACTGTGATGTAATTTGCCACTACTGTTGAAGAAAAAAAATCACACATACACGGACATGGATTCGCAAAAATGAAGTTTTCAAAAAAGAGGAAATGTATGTTTATATTCCCTTTGACACGTAGGCATATTCGAAATAGTATAATGTGGATTGTAAGAAGTTTTCAAGGGCCTGAGAGGTCATGAAACTCATTCAGCAAATAAATGACTGTGAGGACTTTCAATACAAGAGAAAAAGGAAAAAAACAAACATATAATTGCCTCGACTTTTCCCCCCTCAGACAGCAGCAGCATGCACTGAGACTCACAGTAGTCTACTTTATTTTACATCTAAACACGATGCCCGAGCATGCAGTTACAATATCATTGTGGTTCTCCACACCGCTTTGAGTGAAATATACAGTTATTCTCCTGCTAGCTAATGAGGTTCCCTGAAAGTCAGCAGTCATGTCAGTGTGCAGTTCAAAATCATCTGCTGCTATTTGTAAAAAGCATGGTGTAGCTTTTCTCTGTGTCACTGCCGGGGCTGCTAATGGGCCATTGTTATTCTTGCAGCGAGAACAAATCTGAAAAGGCTTATTGCAGTTCACAGATGGATGCAGGAGTTTTGTTCCGAAAAAGAGACGTCTGCCAGTTTCACAACGGCAGTTCAAATATTTTGTGTCCCCTTCGTACATTAGTCTGCGAGCAACGTACGCACACAGTTGGAAATTCTGTGACTTTTCAGTGATCAATAAAAGGCGTTGTAGACAGCGTGACTCATCATCTCTGAAATGTCAGTGTTTCACTGTGAATGGCAATCACACACACACATACTCACACACACACTCACTGTCATAACAGTCAGTTTTAACTGATTATCTGTCTGAGGGTTTACTGAACACATAAAATAAAATGCAGTCATGAAAACACAGCTGTAAAATCTCCCACCTGGGAACCTCCAGCACTAGCAGACTCCTGTTGCTGAGCTGTTGGGGGTTGAGTACCCGTCTAAAGGGCTCCATTAACACGGAGTGGTCGGACATCATAAACAAGGTACGGTCTTACATTGCGTGCACAACTTGTTCCGCTACTTTGCTGGATAATTTTTCTTGACGTAGTCCCCACCCCTGCAACAGCACAGCTGAGCTCTTTGCTTCACGAACTTGGACGAAATCACCAAAACAACATTGAGGAAAGCCTAATTCTTGCTGTATCCACGTATCCCTGCCATTATAACCAAACAGCAGACAATTATCGTGACCAAAATGCGGAGCTTGGTTCTTATGATTCAGCCTTGTCTCACTGCCAGGGCGTCAAATGTCAACTCTTGGGGCGTCGTGTTAGCTCACCTGGTAGAGCAGGCGCCCCATGTACCAAGGCTGAGTCCTTACTGCAGCGACCCGGGGTTTGAATCCGACCCGTGGCCCTTTGCTGCATGTCATCCCCTCTCTCTCTCTCTCCCCCTTCCATAACTGTCACTTTCACTATCTAATAAAGGCAAAAGCCCAAAAAATAATATTTAAAAAAAAAATACCGACGCTTGGGTAGGGGCCCATGGCATCTTAATACCGACCCTGTCCTCTACAAAATTACGTTTCCATACAACTAAACTGCATTCTCAATTACTTTTCGAGGGGAAACGTGCAACCATAGTCCTCACGGATTATGGTTGCAGTTTTAAACAGTTTTAAACACATGGATAACGTTGTAAATTGAAACAAAACAAAACAAAAATGCAACAAAACTACTTTGTTAGGTTTAGTAGAAAATCATCATGGTTTGACTTTAAATGACCATGTTTGTTACGTTATTAAGCTAAGGACGTAAATTTAAATAAGTGAACGTTG
This sequence comes from Sebastolobus alascanus, assembly GCA_916701645.2. Classification (NCBI taxonomy): domain Eukaryota; kingdom Metazoa; phylum Chordata; class Actinopteri; order Perciformes; family Sebastidae; genus Sebastolobus; species Sebastolobus alascanus. The sequence goes on from CAKAOJ020000019.1 coordinate 404,894, forward strand.
ACTTTTAGTTTCACATGGTACACAAACAGCAGTCTCCTGGGTGAGGAGGTCCAAAGGACCTGTGGTTGTTTGACCCATCAACCACCCCAACCATAGGGAGGAGCCCTATCGGACTTCCAAACAAACACATACTCTGGCATTCGTGCCCCCATATGAAACCAAAAGTCGTGTGATTTTTACTGACGACATTATGTAACGTGACGTTCGCCACTGAGGCATATGACGTTACATCCGTAGCTTACGTTACGTTACAACCATACTTATTTTAAGCCAAACCATAACGTTTTTTCTAACCCTAACTAAGTGGTTTTGTTGAACCCAACCGCCACCGTTCCACAACTTTAACTACATGTTACAACATTAACTGTGAATGTTTCACAACGTTAACCACGCGCAAACCTTCAGCTTCAAGATACCATGCAAGAGGCGTCACTAAAATGATGCCGAGGTTTTTGCCCTAATGGCAAAATATGACGAGTAGGGTTGAAATCACGTTGCATGATTAGTGAAATGGTTGGCGAATGTCAAGTATTTATGTGATCGTGAGCAGAAAAGCTTCCCAATAATTATGAATTTTGGAGGGAATTTAAAATGGCAAGTAACATTCCAATTGTATAAAGTATAAATCCTAATTAAAGCTGCAGTATATTAATATTGGCGCAAAAATGATTTAAAAAAGTTATTTTTAGAAAACGGCCACTATATCGTGACAGTAGTACATGAAACAGGTAACCTGAAAAAAATCATGTTCCTCTGTGTCCTACTGTGTCCTCCGGTGCTCCTAACGGCATCTGAAGGATTTCACATACCGGAGGAAAACAAGGTCTGCTGTCCAGCTGCCGTCTATGAGAGCCGGCTGTCAATCACTCGCGAACTCCGACCAAACGGTCAAACTAGGCAGCGCTGATCAAATATGAATCAATATTCTGTTACTGTAATGCCTATTTCTCGCCTCAAATGTTTTCAGAATCATCTTGTAGTGTAACGCTTAGCTGTAAAATGAGAAAGTTTGTGACGCGGCCGCCATTGTAAAATCTGTTGAAGGAAGCCAAGTTCTGGTCACATGACCGGAGCACAGCCAATAGGAACGCTCTCTCTCTCTCTCTGAAATGACCTGTGATTAGTCAAAATCTGCCGTCACGGGCTAGATTTTTCTAAAGCCTGAAAACAGAGACATGACGAGGAGCAGAAGTCTAGTTATCTCTCAGAACACTTGAATTACAATATGCTGAAAGGTTATTATGGAATTTTTGCCAAATTATACCAAAAAATTGTTGCATACTGCCACTTTAAACTTTTTGTTGTGGAAAAGAAGTTATTTTATTTTGTCTGACTAAAGCCTAAAAAACGTTTTTGTTTACAGGATTCCTTTTGTCCTTTTGTCCTACTTCCGGTTGTACTGACGGTCCGGCTTCAACGCACAGTTTAGAAAAATCCAATGCATCACATCCAATGGCCTCAAGGGGGTACTAATGTCTTACTGTCAGTCATTCAACCTCCATTTGAATGAATGACTTCCGGTTTCCCTTAATCCGACAATGCGTGAAGCTGTGCATGTGGCGTTAGCTTCCCTTTATTGCCCTTTCTGCGGCTGTGTACTGTGCACTCCGCCACTGTAGTGGGCGCTGTGGATAACAGCTACTGCTAGAACGTTAGAGCGCACCCTGATAAGTGAGAAAAAAGGGAACCATGGAAAATTTTATCACACTGGACACCAAAGACCAACCCTGAACAAAGGGTTATGATCGAGCCGTGCAGGCTTGAAGTAAATACCCCTGACCTCCAGCTTTCTGCCTCTTCTCATGTAAACTGATGAGTGTGACAATCAGGAGGTCGTTCCACTGGTGTGAAATCTTCAGAATGAAGGTGAATGAGGGCAGTTTAAATGATTTGAGCCCAATTTCCAGTGATATTTACAACCCAATTAAGATCATAAAACGTTCAGGTGTATTTGTATTGCACTGTGAAGGATTTGAACGATTACCACTTCAACCAGCATATCAAAGAGACTGGAGGAAAATTATTAAAATGGAAAAAATAAATTCTTTAATTTAAATCACCCCTCAGATCTTTTCTCATTACTGCCTCATCCAATTGGATTACTAATGGCCACGGCTGTGACTCTCAGCGTGCCACGTGGCCCCATCTCCGCTGCCCGGTTCACCCGTTGTGAAGACACTTCTGGCATTTAGTTGATCATTTTCATCGGTGTCACACGTGTGGTGACCCCAATATCGCCCACCGTCACTCATCATTAGCACGTTTATAAGCATGTGTCCAATGGCTGCCCTCACGGGGAATTTAACCATTTGCATAGAAAAATTGCTTTCCTCCATGCGACGAGAAAGGACTGTTTTGCATAATTACAAATGATGTGCGGCTGCCGGACCAGACTGACATGTGCACGTGGGAGAATTAGGAGGAGAATGGGACTGTGATAGATATGATGTGTGTCGGAGGACATGAAGGACGATCGCAAATGAAAAAGCTTTGGTTTTATTTGCTGCAAGGTGGTTTATTTTATTTCCTGTGTGTATGTTTTAAGTGCAGGTTTTACAGATAAGGATTGTAATTGTTAAATGCCCTTTTCATTCTTTTTCTTTCTACAGTACACCCCAGTATTTATGTGTGTGTGTGTGTGTGTGTGTATCACATTCAGTACAAGATATAGTTATATACTGCAGTGACAAAATTATGTTTTATTTACTAATTTTAACTTAAATTAAGATTTTAAAAATTCAAAGGTGACATATCTCTCTTTCACTAACTTTTTCAGTGCTTGTGCACATACATTTGTGTATCTGGAGTGCCTACTAACCCACAATAAATAAGACAACCCAGTCAGTATTTTAGTGGGCTGCCTAGATCAGATAACTTGTGATTCAATAAGACATTCAGATTTGGCTCCTCTTCCTATGTCACATGCAGGCTCATTAGAATATACCTCCCACAGCTGGAGAACTACCTTTGCAAAGGTGCACCATATTTTTCTCACAAGCCAATGAGTTCTGACTGGGCTTTTTCAGGAGGGGGTCTTAAAGAGACAGGCGCTAAAACGGAGCGTTTCAGACAGAGGGTGAACACAGGTATATTCAGACAGACAGTACACTGAAAAATAATGTATTTTTTTAACATTAAAGCATGTAAACATGTTCTAGTAGAAACACAAAATACAAGTATGAACCTTAAAATGAACATGATATGTCCCTTTTAACCAAAACTTGAGTTAAAAGCAACTTTTAATAGATTTAAAACACTTAAAGGGACTATTTGTAATTTATCACGCGCATAAATCATAACGGGTCGGAATCCCATGCGCGCTCGCGTGTGGGTACGCGTTGCTCCTGCTGCCTGCTGCCTGCTTGCACACCGCGCTCGTTCTCACCCGCTCGGCTCGCTCCAACTCCACGTGCACGCGCGCACACTGCAGAAGAGTTAGTTTAGCTCTGAGAATATCTAGTGAATGTGCAGTGGACGTTTTTGCAGAAATAAATGTTGCAGCTCCTCCAGACCAACAGAGGTTTCCCGTGTCTTGTGAAGTGACGGGGCTCCACAGCGAGTTATGTTATCGTCCCGACCGGGTGTCGGCGTCTCCCCCCCCCCCCCCGTTCCCTCCGCGGTCGGCGGGCTGAGACAGGAAAAGCCAGCACTAGAATCAGCATTGATCCATGGAGAGACCTTAGTCTGGTCAGCTAACATTACTGCCAAGCAGGTGAAATATAGAGTGATATTGTGTGTTAGCTAACGTGTGTCGCCTCACTGTTTAGACCGGTGCTCGTTCATGTCAATGTAGCGCGAGCGCGAGCGCGAGCAACAGGACGCTGACTTTCGTTGACATTGCGGCCGCAATGTCAACGAAAGTCGGCGTCCTGTTGCTCGCGCTCGCGCTTGTGCTCGCTCTACATAGACATGAACGAGCACCAGTCTAAACAGTGGAGCGACACACGTCAGCTAAAACACAATATCACTCTATATTTCACCTGCTTGGCAGTAATGTTAGCTGACCAGACGAAGGTCTCTACATGAATCAATGCTAATCCTAGTGTTGGCTTTTCCTGCTTCAGCCTGCCGACCCGGAGGGAACGGGGGGGAGACACCGACACCCGGTCGGGACGATAACGTAACTCGCTGCTGAGCCCCGTCACTTCACAAGACACGGGAAACCTCTGTTGGTCTGGAGGAGCTGCAACATTTATTTCTGCAAAAACGTCCACTGCACATTCACTAGATATTCTCAGAGCTAAACTAACTCTTCTGCAGTGTGTAGTGTGCGCGCGTGCACGTGGAGTTGGAGCGAGCCGAGCGGGTGAGAACGAGCGTGGTGTGCAGGCAGCAGGAGCAGCGCGTACCCACACGCGAGCGCGCATGGGACACCGTACCGGTATGATTTATGCACGTAATAAGTTACATATAGTCCCTTTAAGAATTTCATCAGTTTTATGTTACAGCACTTTGTATTTACCTCCACTACAACCGTGCCTTCACCATTTTATAGAAGTGACTTAGCAAGTGACTCAGTGTTTACTGACATTGCCTTTTAAATTATGTTTCAAGTTTCTTTATTTATCATATGCACAACAATTACAACAAAGCAGTCATTGGCAGTGAAAATCTTGGATCTCTGGTTCCCTTCAACAATTAAATATGTATATAAAAAGGAAAATCACAAAAGTAAATGCAAAATGAGAATCTAAGACATAAAAAAAGTTAAAATATAGGGCTTAAATATAAACATAAATAAATATAAAATAAGTAGACAGTATTTCAAATTGATAAAATTAATGCAGTATGTATCGGTACACTTAAACTGATATTGATTTCTTTTGGTGTCTAAAATGCGTTTAGCTGCTGCCCCCGTCCACAGCAGTACATTGCTTTGCTCCCGTGCTGGTACTCCTGTCTGTTTCTCCAAACTAGGGGTGTGCTGACTGTCATCTAATGTAGGTAATACACTGACTATGGATAAGTACCTCATACAACCCCACTTCAAAATACCCAAACTATCCCTTTAACAAACAGACATGAGAGTAGTATCGAGACTAAGCTAGTACCCAAAATGTTACACTATTCCTTTGGGCAGATTTTTATGGAAGTAACTTTACTTTTACTTGATACATTAATCCATTTCTAGCCAATTAAAGTCAGAAAAATATCAAAACAAAGTTCTTGGCTAACATGTAAGCAACTTTAGCATTCAAGTGGAGTTGTAAGTCCAATATTCACTCTCCTTTAAGTTCTGGTTTGGTCTAAGAAACTCCTGAGAAAACTATTAGTCTTTTTAGTTGCAAGATGTTCCACCAGCTGCTCTCTAACTCGTCTGGGTGACATTCGGTGCTGGGCAGTGTCCCTGAGGCATGTGTCTGAATTTAGGAACTGAGGTTTGAGAAACTGTCTGAGCATATTTCTAGTAGGAAGCTGGAAATCCCAACTTCTGATTAATAATCAAGTGCAGGGCAACACCTGAGAACTACATTGGGCTGTAAGGTGAAGTTCTCTGATCAAGGCAGTTAATGAAGTGTTTTCTTCTACACGTTCTGTACCCTCAGGTTTCCAGTCTGGAATTAAAACCAACAACCCTCTGAGTAAAAGCATCCATACTGCCCCGGTGTCCAGTGGGTGCAGCTTCAACAAGAATCAGTCTTTACGCAATTCTAAGAAAAGAGGTCTCTTCCAGTCAAATGTAAATTTGATGCTCGATTTGGATTCTGTTTGGTGTTATGAAGCAGTTCCAGAGTGATGCAGCAGCCTAAAACTGCAGTCAGCCCTCCCGCAGGCCGGGACATATATTATGGAACAGCTGAGTGAAACGAGTTCAGTAGCGCTAATCAGTCCCCATGAGGGGAGTCAGTAGGACTCTGTCTGTCTGTGCTCAGCATTCAATGTTGAGTTTTATTAACATCCACAACTACTCCCACAGCACAGAGAGCCAGTCAGTCTTCCTGGGATACAGAATACCAAACAGGGGCACTGAAAAACATCTGAGATTAAAATATACAGTATGAAAGATGAAAAGGTGACCTGTAACTTCTGGATTCTGGCGCATAACCCAGCGTAAATTGATTTCTGGGATTACTGGGGTTCTAAGACTTCCTCTTCTGTGCGCTTCTTATTATTTACAGTACAGTCTAATTAGCAACTTGAGACGCGAGAATGGAGTTGGAGTTGAGAGACGACGTCTACGACCGGATTGTTTCACAAGTAGCAAAGCTGGTAAAAAGCTGAATCATCGTCAGAGGATAGCCGCTGAGTGTGCAGATTGCATTTCGTCCAATGCGTTCCGCCTCTTTTGCTCTCCACATGGACTGTGGTGACCAAAGCCTGCTCAAACGTGATTGGTCAATACTACTTGGACTACAAAGGGAAACCAGAACTCTTCCGATACCTAAATCCTGTCCTGTTGCCTACAGATTTTACATTCATATGCCAACGTGATCCTATCCTTACTCGTCGAATTTTGCAGCTCAGGCAGAAGCCCCGGCATTGCTATAATGACAAAACATCATGGTTTGGCTTAAAATAAGTATGCTTGTAACGTAAAGGCTGGCCCACACTAAAAGATTTTTCAGATCTTAACAGATCCCACACATAACAACATGTTATGTGAAATTTAACAGTTTTGTTCCTGCAGCGTGTGGTGAGCAACGATTAGGCCAAAACAGTACACCACACACTAACAGATTAATTCACGAACAAGAGTCCCGACTAAAAAAGACCTAAACCTCGCAAAATCTCTTGCAATCAAATGTGACTTTAGTGTAAACAAACAAGACGGACGACAGGAAGAATTAGCGATGTTAGTTTTTGCGCTACTTTGGTTTGTTGCCGGTGGTTGTCCTTCAGCTTCAGTCAGCTTGGTTCCCAATTGGCTATCGTTCTTTCCCACGTGACTGCGTCATCGGCTGTCCTCGGGATTCCCCACACACAACAGAGATCAAATCGTAAATATTGAACATGTTTAATATTTACGATTTGAAATCGGTGCAGCCAGAATGGACTTCCGAGGCGATTGGGTGATGTAAAAATCACTCTTAAATACCATAGATAACACCACAGGATTATCTGGAAAGATAATCTTTAGAACCATCAAAAAATTGGGGCTTTGCTGACCATTGTCGGGAGGGGGAATCAGGCCCAAAATCGATTTGATTCTCGTGTAGTGTGTGCCTGGCATAACGTAAGCTACAGACGTAACGTCATGTGACCTAACGTCGTCAGTAAAAAACACTCAACTTTTGGTTTCACACTGTACATGAACGCCGGTCCCCTGAGTTAAAGTCCTTTGTTTGTTTGACCCATCCTCCCCCCCCTCTCCCGCCCTTAGAGGACTTCTTGCTCTAAATACTACGTCAGTTGCTCTGAGCGTCTACTAATGACGCGGATGTGTTTACATTGGAGTTATTTGAAAGCCCGGTGCGTTTCATACAGACGCTACCGGGTGCCTTGTGCGTCAGTATCAAGAGGCCGTGCACCACTGCCAAAGCATCTGTATTTGTATCTGCATATGCAGATATCTGTTTATTGAGATTAGGTTTATCATAATATAACCCTTACTTAAAGACAGGAAAAGGTTGCAGTCTCAGTTAAATGATGAAAAAGTCAACACTGACTTGAAGCACAAAATGGGACATGTTGATTTGTATATGGACACAATGTTTAGAAGACCGGGTTGCAACTTGAGGAAACTGTGATTGGAAGTGGCTGATTCCCATCCTCATCCTGTCACTGACTCTAAGCCGTTTTCCCTCAGATAATATCTGAGGCAGCTTAAAGGTTGTGAGTCTGAAGACGGATGTTAGCGACCTCCTCGATTCATCGACCGGCTCAAATCTACTGTCACACGCTAACACGGGCACCCTGTGTTTGCCAAAGGTCTGAGCTCAGAGTTTCGCCGCCGAGCAGAACTTCCCATCGATGCCATTTCTCGGCCAACTTCCTTCTCTATCTGTCTCGCTCCGGTGGCGGTGGCAGTGGAGGAGAGCCACGCTGAGCTGGGAGCGAAGGAGAAGACTTGAGGTGATAACGGAGCCAAAGATAAAACAGACAGAGAAAACGCACACACAACGAGCAGCGGCGTGTTCAGACGGATGTGTTCGAGAGCTATTAGAGCCTGTCACAGTTGGCTTGTCACGGATCTGGTACACACACACACAAACCTCCCAGCATCTTGCACAATCCTAATTCTCACAAGAGTACACACACCAGCTGACATACTCCCCACTGTGGCAATCATGCACAGACACACACTCACTTCCTTCCTATGTGTGTTTATAAGGCTTTCACACACACACATAGACACGTGTCTTCCTGCCTTCTCAGGGAATCAAAGACTGCGGCAGCAGGTATTTTCGACATGCAGACTTGAGCAATTTTCAAAGATAAGAGCTGCGACTGAGTGGCTCCTTCACCATCTGGGTGGTGTGTGTGTGTGTGTGTGTGTGTGTGAGAGAGAGAGAGAGAGAGAGAGAGAGAAAGTGAAAGAGAGACAGAGACCAAACACTTTTGTCTTTGCAAATGTCACCCAGCATCGCAGGAGGGACACCTGTGGCCAGGTGTGCAGCATAAAGACTGTGTCCGAAATCACTCACTACCAACTATATAGTGTGTTTGCCATTTTGTAATGCTCTCCGAATGTATAGTGAGAATTATTATACCCTAATAGTGGACTCAAAGTATCCCACAATGCATCGTAAAAAGTAGTGGACAAAGATGGTCACCAACCGATCACTATATACCATCATGCATTGGGCTGAGGGAAAAATAGCGGACGGAGAAGAGGAGAGAGCAGCTCGATTGAGACAAATCCATGAGTTGTAGCACAAAAATAATATATTTATTGTGAGCAGAGCAGAGCAGCACATCATAAGGGGGCGGCTGTGGCTCAGAGGTACAGTAGAGCAGGTCATCCACCAATCAGAAGGTCGGTGGTTCGATCCCCGGCTCTTATGGTCACATGTCCAAGTGTCCTTGAGCAAGACACTTAACCCAAAATCGCTCCCGAAGGCTGTGCCATCGATATGTGAATGAGTATTTAAATTAGATCCTGATGGGCAGACATGTAGTGTAAAGCGCTTTGAATGGTCGGAAGACTAGAAAAGCACTATATAAATGCGAGTCCATTTACAACACAAATGGCCACAAAGCACTTTGTATTTATTAATTTGGGGAAATATGCTTATTGCCCCCACATTCACAACGGCCGTTAATTCTTACCTTTCACAATAACAGCCCATAAAAGCTGCATCACTGCTTCCCAAGGGGAACTTAAATTCATTCAGAGCATATTGCTAAGAGACAACTCAACAAAATAGCTTACAATATGTATTTATCACACACAGAAATATGTGTCAGTGTTTTTTATGGACGGTATACCAGCAGACGTTGATCTGGCGTATTTTAATTGTGCGACAACAATGATGTAATTAACGGCGCCGAGAAACCTGATCTGAGTTGTGTCCGAAAGGGTTTTTTTATGTTGCCGATGAGCTCACTTTACATAGAACTCCTGGATAGTGATTAGGGAGTAGTGAATGACTGAATGATTTTGGACACAGCCCTCCTTAACATGAGAAAGTGTTTTTCTCTGCAGCAGGTGTGCACAGATTTTGAAGGAGAGTGTGATTTGGCAACACAAAATGGAAAAAAAACCTCCAACAAAAACAGCACTTTCATCCAGGAGACCGCTGTTCATGTCCAGTGTGAAACCAACAATGTGTTGTTTGTCTTTGTGTTCACAACGTTAAGTTTCACTTTCACATTTAATGGAGCATCATAATTTGACACGCAGGGCTACCGAGTGCATTAGAAAGTGACGCCAAGGAGTTGTGACAAAGTGTCAGTATGTGACGAGTTGGGATGAGAGCAGCAAAATGTATTTTAGCCACCTAAAACAAAAGCCCATCTAAAAAAAATCTATATCCATTAAAGCTGCAGTATGCGAGATTGGCGCAAATATGATTTAAAAAAGTTATTTTTAGAAAATGACCACTATATCGTGACAGTAGTACATGAAACAGGTAACCTGAAAAAAATCATGTTCCACTGTGTCCTACTGTGTCCTCCGCTGCTCCTAACGGCATCTGAAGGATTTCACTTACCGGAGGAAAACAAGGTCCGCTGTCCAGCTGCCGTCTATGCGAGCCGGCTGTCAATCACTCGCGAACTCCGACCAAACGGTCAAACTAGGCAGCGCTGATCAAATATGATTCAATATTCTGTTACTGTAATGCCTATTTCTCACCTCAAATGTTTTCAGAATCATCTTGTAGTGTACCGATTAGCTGTAAAATGAGAAAGTTTGTGACGCAGCCGCCATTGTAAAATCTGTTGAAGGAAGCCAAGTTCTGGTCACATGACCGGAGCACAGCCAATAGGAACGCTCTCTCTCTCTGAAATGACCTGTGATTGGTCAAAATCTGCCGTCACGGGCTAGATTTTTCTAAAGCCTGAAAACAGAGCCATGATGAGGAGCAGAAGTTTAGTTTTCTCTCAGACCACTTGAATTACAATATGCTGAAAGGTTATTATGGAATTTTTGCAAAATTATGCCAAAAAATTGTTGCCCACTGCCACTTTAAGTGTATGCTATATTTAGAATATTTTCACCACTTTATCTTGCAATCCTTTCCGACGGGGAACTGAACTGAAAGAGAAACTTATCTATGCTCTTTTCAAAGTCCCCATGGCTCAGTTGACAAAAAACAGTAGAGATTTCACTTTCAGTTCAGTTCACCGTCGGTAAAAATCCTAAATATAGCGTACACTTAAACTGATATTCTTTTTTTAGGTGGGCCTTTCTTTTAGGTGGCTAAAACACATTTCGCTGCTGCCCCCGTCCACAGCAGTACATTGCTTTGCTCCCGTGCTGCTACTCCTGTCTGTTACTCCAAACTGGGGGCGTGCAGTACCTGATTCAACCCCTCTTCAAAACACCCAAACTATCCATTTAAGATAACAATTTGCCTCCTGTGCATCTTCAGCATTTTTACTTAAAACTATTGCTATTGTGATTTCCTAATATTTTATGAAGCAATTAGTCTAAATCTTTTAAGCTGTCAGCGACCAGTTATACACACTCTTATGTTGGCCAGGAATACAACTCAAAATTGTTGTGTCTGTACCATTACGTAACTATCAAAAGCTGGCACTAAATATTGATCGTTACATTCACACACATTGATTGTCACATTCAAATCATGGGCCTCTTTTACACGTGTCATGACAAATGTCTCATATACAGATTAAATGAGTGGCTGGTTGACAGATTTCTTTATTTTTATGAAATCAATACAATAAAGTTGTGCAAAATGCACTTTGATGTAATATGGGCTTAACTGTGTTAGTTCAGGCTGGTCTCATACACTGTTCGTAGCTATATCTACGAATAGTAATGCACTGTAATTTGTGTACATCCCACAACATCAATTTCTGTAAGCAACTGTACGTGTAAGCACATAATCGGAAGAGTGGTGAACGCCGTGTACGGAGGAGGTCGGGGTGGATGGGTGGGTCAAAAATTACAGGACTTTCGCCCAGGAGACCAGCGTTTCTGTCCCGTGTGAAACCAGAAGTCAATGTTGATTTATTTCCCTGTGAAGATGACAGTTTATTTTGAAAAGACTATATGCATGTAATGAGCAGAAATTGACACGTGTTGGACATTCGTAGGAAAACAAACGAAAAAGGAGATAACATTTTTGTAAGACATCATACAAACCGTTGCATGCGAATACGTTGGTCAGTGAGAAATATGCATTAATATTATATATCATATTTGGGCATTTGTCCTCCAGGCCAGTAGGGGTCAACACCACAGTTATGGTAGTGGCTCTCGCTATTATGTAATATAAAGCACCTGTGCACTTAGAGTGTGTTTGTATGGTAAAAAAAACATAAATTCTTACAAACTCCAACAGGATTGCGAGATGAAGGAAATTCAAGAACTACTTGACACTGCTGCAGGTCAAACAAGAACAAGAAATGTATTTCCTCAGGTTAGTTTTTCACGTAAAAACTGAGGTCATTTACCAACGACAAGGAACTGTCCTGTGTACATAGCAGTGGTGGCTGGTGACTCAAAAATTGGGGAGGACAGGAGGAAAACCAACCCAGAGTGTCATCTTATTTTATTAAGTTATTTCTCCATTTTATGTATTAGCTCAGTGCTGCTTGATGAATGTGCTCTCATGTTTCTAATTTTATCATATGGGAGGGGGTTACATGGGATTTAGATTTTTTCGATTTTATTCTGTAAATCTTTTAATCTGGAAACAACTTTGTGCTTAAATTTGACAAGTGTTATATAAATTATTATTATTATCCTTACACAAGTTACCTAGGTTACTTATCTCTACTTTCTTATGTAAAAAGAAAAACTAAGAAGTAAAACAATGGCTTATGAGATTTCTTAAAAACAATCACTGCAGCCTCAGGGTGGGAATAAACCTTGTATGTGTAATGTGTCACTGGAAGCCTGTCTGTAAACTGACCGTACAGCAGTCCGTTGCCCACACCGGGGCTCAGAGCAGCACGTCGGGCCGCGAGGCCCGAGCCCCAAGTGGATCTCTCTCCATTCACTCCCCGGCGGGGTCCGACTCCTGCCGCTACCGCGTGCCCCAGGCAACCCCGACCCTCGCTCAGCTGTCCGGGCTGATCCACAGCGGGATACGGTGGCGTGCAGCGGTCAGATGCGCTGCACTCAGGGCTGCCACAACAAGCTAGCTAACTGTTGCGTTAGCTAACACTAGTTAGCGACAGCTCGATAAAAAGTCCTAAATAAAAAGTGTTTGTTTTGTTATGTGTTTAAAAGTAGTTCACAGTCTGCATGTTATAATTTATCTCCTTATACGCTGCTGTCTGATACTTTACTGCCAGTTCATCACGTACAATACAGCGGTAGAGACTGAAGATGACATTTGGACATCATCATTGGACCAACCCGTCAATCTTGTATTCTGCTGGTTGTTGATTCGTAACAGGCTAAGGGAGGTTATCCTCCCTTGGAGCGTCATTTGACGTGTTTTGGCCAATCACAGACAAGCATGAAAAAAACAAAATGCATTGAGTTGATATAAAATGTCCCGCCCCAAGGGAGGACGGAAGGTGCTCGACCTCCTCTACCCCCCACGATGCCCACAGCCACTTCACACAAACAGGCTGCCCTTTCCCCTCTGCCCTGCAGGTGTCGCTGATGAGGCATTTTAATCAGGATTTGAATAATGGATTTTTTCCAAAGAAGAAAGAAAAATTATTTTATAAATGATAATGAGATTTGGTAATGGTTTATTTCAACCAATTACTCTTTTTTTCATATTTTGATCTCCCTCTTGCCTCTCAAAACAAGACTCGGTCAAAACCGAGTATATGGCTGGACCGTATATGGTCAGTATGTCAATTTGTGGCTAAATTATTACACAAATAATCAGTGGTCATATCTATAATGTTTTGTGAACAGTTTTTTTCCACTTATATCTTAATGTTTGATTGAAAGACAACTTATAATGAAGCAAATGATATTCAGTAATGTAAATGGTAACATTTACTAGTCAGTATATTTTACATTTTATACAAGGTGAAAAGGTATTAGCATGACATACATTATGCAAGGTTAAAAGTATTTCAGTTTTTTTATTAACGCATGTGTATCAAAAGCATTCATCATATAAGTGGTGTGTAACAATATATACATACTTCGCGAAAGTTTATCAGCGTTGAGATATTCCCGCTGTCATCACTGACGTTGTTGCTGCCGTATTTATTCTAGATGTAGGGTTAATTAGCCTGCCACTGATCGATCCGAACTCCATTCAGTAAACAAGCATTTTAAAAGTTGTTTGCCTGTCGTCTTGCGGATAGACCTGACAAAGCATGAATTCAGACTTTTTACTAATCAGCATCATTATGTAGTTATTTCGGCAGACTTTGATCCGTTTATAACAACGTCGCTGCCGTATTTATGCCTAGATGACGTTATGTTGAGTGTTGATGGAGTAGCTACAATGTTAGCATAGCCTGGCATTGATCGATACGAACTCCGTTCAGAAAACAAGCATTTTAAAAGTTGTTTGCTTGTTGTGTTGCGGACAGACTTGACAAAGCATGAATTATGTCTTTTTACAAATCGACATCATTATGTTGTTATTTCGGCAAACTTTTGATCTGTTTATTGCAATTAAATCACCGCACAGTCTCTTTATTTTGGGTTCATATCGCAGTAGCGACGTGTGGCTGCTAGATAGTCAGTTCATGGCGGAAATGGAGGAAAGCGAGGCGAAAATTTGTACGGTAACACAATACGAAGCACAACATAACGTAACTTAAACGAACATAAACAATAACACATGCACAACAACAGCACTATGTAATGTTACACTGAACCGCTGACACGTAAAACGTAAACGCAGAACTGTTCGCCGCCTTTTCATTTTGAAAGAGCAACGTCCAATGAGGAGGCTCCAGCAGTCAGCCGACCAATCCTGTAACTTCATCACTCAGTCAGTCAGTCACTCACTCACCCACTCACTCACTCACTCACTCACTCAGTGACAGACTTTTGCGTTTGTAGGGCTGGCCCTCTGCGGTCCAGCCAAAAATAGAGGGGGAGCAACCTCCTCTGCCTCTATGGACCAGCCTCCACTGGTACATAGCATGTGATGTGTTGTAAAATCTGAGCATCGACATGGAAATCTGTTGGAGGAAAGTGGAGGTGGTGTGAGAGCAGCTTTCTCACCTTCCATCAAGCCAATAGCAAAGACTTTGATCAGAGAGGAAGGGAGGCAACTCTTTGATGCACAATGACCCAGCATGTCTTTAGAGTAGTGAGGGAGAGATTGGCTGAAGCACCTCTGTTCACTGACAACATGGAGGTAATGATGCTCATTTTATACAGTGCACTTCACATTTGAAGCACAAGGCTGCCGGTCTTATCTTGCAAAGAGTGCAGCCTTGGAATTAACTTCACAAGGTTACCGTCCATCCATACAACAATTCACTATGTTCTGTCAATATTCCTGTGATTCTAAAGTAAGAGAGAAGTGTGAGGAAAGGGAACTAGTTTAGTTTTTCTGATGAAAGCTTTTTTTTTTTTTTTTTTTTAGAAATACCTCTGCGGTTCCTCATAACATCTCAGCTCAGTTAATTCACCTGACCAAATTTTTATTATCAAACCTATTGGAATGAAGTGATAAAATACCTAAGTACATTTGAGTTTGACTTGCTTAGTTTAACTTAAAGAAACAGCCGATTAGACTGTTGTCAGGCTATTAAATAGGCATTA
This sequence comes from Sebastolobus alascanus, assembly GCA_916701645.2. Taxonomy (NCBI): domain Eukaryota; kingdom Metazoa; phylum Chordata; class Actinopteri; order Perciformes; family Sebastidae; genus Sebastolobus; species Sebastolobus alascanus. The sequence continues at coordinate 420,165 of CAKAOJ020000019.1, forward strand.
TCAGTCTCTATAAGCCCCATAGATGTTGGTCAGTAGGGGCCTACTAGTAGGTTTTATCATCTATTCACATGGTGGATCACCAAAAGAAGACAAAAACACAGGGTTTTCCCCCAGGAGATCAGAGTTCGCATCCCCTGTGAAACCAACAATGTCTAGTTATCTTTGTGTTCGTAGTCATTTTAACCCAAAACATGATGCAATGTGCAAGTGTTATTTTTGCCTAAACCTAAAGAGCTTGTAATTGTATTGCCTAAACCTAACTGTTGTTTTTTTTGCCTAAACCTAAAGAAGTTGTAGTTGTATTGCCTAAACCTAAATAAGCCTTTGTGTTTGTGTTCAAAATGTGACGTTTCATTCAGTTTTACGTGTCAGAACATGTTGCTTTTAAGTTTCACTTTCACTTTTACAACGTAGTAGGCGTGGTACAGTAGGCCCCTAATGGGCCACATTTATTGTGCTTATAGCAACTGATAATGTATATTTAATGAACTGATAACAGTCGAATCGGGTGCAAAAACAGCCTGGTCTCACTGCCAGAGCATCAAATACCGACGCTTGGGCAATACCCCTCAGCGTCTTGATACTGACGCACAGGTCACCCTTTAGCTTCTGTATGAGATGCACCAGGCTTTCAACAAACTCCAATGTAAACCGATCCGCGTCATTATTTGACACTCAGAGCAACGGATGTAGTATAAAGAGTGAGAAAGTCCACTGAGGGCGGGAGGGAGGGGTGGAGGATGGGTCAAACAAACACAGGGCTTTGCTCAGGATACCGGCATTCATGTCCTGTGTGAAACCAAATGTTGAGTGATTTTTACTGACGATGTTATGTCACGTAACGCTACATCACTGAGTCACATGACATTACGTTCCGAAACTTACATAACAAGCCTAACCATGATGGTTTTTCTAACTCTAACCAAGTAGTTTTGTTGCCTAAACCTAACCGTGGCCATTTCACAACGTTAACCACGTGAACACTCTGCGTCAAGATACTACGCAGAAGGCACGCGGGGGCTTCTGCCCAAGCAGCAAAATATGAGTAGGGATGGACTGCATTTATATAGCGCTTTTCTAGTCTTAGCGACCATGTCGTTCCTCACAGTAAGGGAAACAGAGACAGAATGATAGAGAAATAGTTTTGTATCAACAATTTCTTTACAGTGACTCATTATAGTGTGCTGTGTAGCAATGTGCAGACCATTTGTTTTCTTTTTTTCTCTTAAAATATATACCAGCTACGTTTGGATAGGACACTTTTCTAGGACAGATCAGGCAATTTTAATATTTCATGCACTTGTTAGTCATTTCAATCCCATCTGGAGCTCATGTCTGTGACTTTTCATCCCCTCTCCCAGTAGTAGTTACAGCCCCATGTACCTCTGTTTTTTTGTTGGTCCTTCCATAATCAACAAATCCGCCAAAACAAATACATTGTTTGTCATTATGGGAGAGCCCTGACTGAGATGAGTGAAGGTTAAGGAGTGATGGTGTAAGAAGTGAGGCAGAGTTGGGGTTTTACAACGACTCTTGGGTATGAAGTAGCTGTTCCCTTCAATGTCCTGTAAGCCAGCACCAGGGTCATGAACCAGATGCAAGGTGTAGCCAGTGGGCAACTTCGGGGTCTGAAAAGTGAAGCCAATGCAGAAGGGCCTTAAACTTGCATTCTTTCTAATAGCCAGCAGGGGGCGACTCTTCTGGTTGCAAAAAAAAGTCTGATTGTATAGAAGTCTATGATAAAATGAGCCTACTTCTCACTTGATTTATTACCTCAGTAAACATTGTAAACATAAGTTTATGGTCTCAATCTCTAGATTCAAGTCTTCTTCAATACAACATGATGTTCATTTAGTAAATTATGGTCCCATTTAGAGTCAAATAGACCATAAAGCAGGGTATGATTTAGGGCATGGCTACCTTATGATCGACAGGTCGCTACCACAGCGTTGTTCGGTCTTGGAGTTGTCCATGTTTTCGTCTTACAACTTTAACCCTTTCACAGTGTGTTTTCAGTTCATGAATGTTAATTATAACCTTTTTGGTTGCCTAAAAATGACTTATTCAGCATTCGGCTGTATTTAGCTCCACCCTCTTGTGTCACTTTCGGTTGTAAAAAAACAAGATGGCGACAGCCAAAGTGACGAACTCAAGGCTTCAAAACGGTAGTCCACAAACCAGTGGGTGACATCATGGTGACTACGTCCACTTCTTATATACAGTCTAATGGTGCAGCAGGGAACCTCTGTTGTGTGGGCAAACTTTGGGAGCTTTAACACCAGACAGGTAGCAGCATTCATTCCCAAGATCCAGGTACTTTTACAGGCGGAAGTCGAGCCATTTTGTCTTCATGCGCCACTGAGCAACTTTCATAGGAATGAACGGGGCCCCGCCTCCAACGCTGTATTCAGTTCTCTTAATACATCCATGGGGGAGATGGCAAGTGACTGGATAAGCACCTGGGCCGCCTCCCTAGTGAGAAAGGGACTAAGCTTGATGTTGTACTGGAGAACGTCACAATGTTTATCCTTGTATACAGAACCAGCTCCTGTAATTTGCCAAATAGCTAAAATGCCGTGTGGAATGATGAGTTGAATTACAGAAGGGCAGGGCAAATATTTTAATATCCACCTGCCCCTGTTATATTAATCCCATCTGAATAAACCTTGTACAAGCTGCTTTGGCAATACTACTCAACCATGGTCATGCCATTTAAAACACATTTGAACTAGTGACAAAATGACAGAGACAGAGTGACAGGGAAATATGTGATGGAAAATGATAGAGACAGAGTGATAGAGAGACAGACAGGGAGTCCAGTCATCAGCATTTCAGATTCGCTCCTCCACGAGAAACCCAACCATCCATAATGCATCACATGTCTCCTAGCAACAGCCGGGAACCTAGCAACAGGATCCTAGCAACAGCAACAAACTGCCGCCTCCTTGTGTGCCTGCCAATGGGGGAGCAGTGTGCCTGATGCACGGCAGCCAATCGGGAGCAGCGGGGGCCGGTAAGAGGGGGAAGTGGGTGTGTTTCCTCGCACAGCTGATTGAGCACACACACACACACACACACACACACACACACACACACACACACACACACACACAGAAAACACATGCATATCCAAACAGGACACATAGACACTCAATGAGAACAAGACAGAAAACACACACACATACATAAAAAGCGCACTCAAATTCCTGGATCCTCTGCTGATGTTTTTTTTGTATTATTTGGCCACCCAATGCTCACACCTTCATTGTGTTGAAAAAAGAAATATCTGGCTCAAATGCAATAGTATGCGTTATGTGTATACTATAATGCCTATTTCTCTCCTCAAATGTTTTCAGAAACATCTTGTAGTGTACTGTTTAGTTGTAAAATGAGAAAGTTTGTGAACCGGCAGCCAAGTTGAGATCAGTTGAGGAAATACCAAGCACCGCCCACCAGCCAGAGCACAGCCAATAGGAACGCTCTCTCTCTGAAATGACCTGTGATTGGCCAAAGTCTCCCGTCACGGGCTAGATTTTTTAAAGCCTGAAAACAGAGTCATGAGGAGGTACAGAAGTCTAGTTATCTCTCAGAACACTTGAATTACAATATGCTGAAAGGTTATTATGGAATATTTGCCCAATGATGCCAAAAATATAATGCCTACTGAAGCTTTAGATATGTAAGTTATGTGACAAATAAATCAACTTTGACTTCTGGTTTCAAACGGGACACAAACAGGGGTCTCCTGGGTGAAAGTCCAGTTTTTTTTTACCCGCCCATCCACCCAGACCTCCTTCCTATGCGACGTTTGCCGCTCTTTATACTTCCTGGTTCACAATTATGTGGATTACATACAAATTGATTTTGTTGGATATAAACAAATTACAGTGCATTCATTTTCGTTGGTATAGCTATGAACGGTGTATGAGACCAGCCTGAAGTAAGTTGCACTCCACTGTCTGGCTCACAGCTGTACTGCATGGTTTTAAATGGCTCCCTCCTATCTGTTCTCTCTCTGTGTTGTTCTGGGGGCTATAGCTAATATCAGTCCTCCACTCTGAGGAGACTCTATACACCCCGGGGCAAAAAAAAAGAAGCTCCATCTTTAACTTTAAATGAGCTGTAATGGCGTCTGGGGCCCTTTTCCCAGATCCAATATGGCCCCGCATCCTGCAGACACACAGGGGCTTTTCAATTCCCGAGGCCAAAGGTGTGAGTATTATCTGGAGATTCATTCCCTGGGCTTAAATGGAAGAATGAAAAGTGAGGCTTAACTTACCTGCCTTTTTGTGAGCTTGACGCAGCTCATTCTTCATTCAGTGCCGGGCAATCTTCAAACCAAGAGAGGAGGAGGAGGAGGAGGAGGAGGAAGGGTGTTTTTTCAGTCAAGATGGCTTGCCCATTGTCGGGATAAGCAGAGGTTGTTTGTAAAGTGATTTACCAACTTGGTGTGTTTGGTCATGAAAATTGAGGGAATCATTCCTAATTTCCTTTTAGTGTTTGGGACATATTGAACATCTGGATTAAAAGTGGAGAGATTGATTGTGCAGCAGGAGTGATTTGAGGTGAACATGTTGATGCTTTTTTGTTGCAGTGAATCTTGGTTGCCATTGGAATCCAACTTTTGTGAATCCAATGTGACTACCATCCTCCCTGAGGGAGAAAGCCACAAACTTTTAAGTACCACATTTGAAGCCCACAGAGGGTATGTGCAGTATTGACACTACAAAAGTAATGAGAGAAGATCCCACAGATGACCATATTCTCACTGCAGCGATCATTTGTGAGTCACTGAGTCACTTGTGGAGCTAAAAGACTAGCCTAGCCTACTTGTATCTCCTTTCTGCCATTGTTTGCAAGAGATTGTATCATGCAGGTTGGACACCTTTGTGCGTCAGCCCTTCACTTTTTCATATGCTGTTCAGATGTGGATTTCCATGCAGTTCAGCTGAACTGGAAACTAAAAGCAGACATAATGTCAGTATGAAAAAGTCTCCCCAGTAATTACTTGGGATGCACCATATGTCAGTGGCCCATATGTTACTGGCTGACGATTAAGAAAATTAAATTATTTTTTTGTTCCGATACAGGAATTAGGCCTGGTCGCCCTAAATGGCGTATGAATGACACGGTGATTCGCAAGTCATTTTGCGTGCAAAAAAAAAAAACGTTCTTCCTTTTGGCGTGTCATGTGCACGCTATGTAGTCTGTACTGACTGCAATGTAAATACATCCATGTAAATATGCTACGCTGGAAAAAACTAAACTAAATGTGTCCTCATGACGCAGAATGTCTTTGTAATGTTGTGCTATTTGTACGCCTTCCAGAGTATTACATCAGATAATGCAGAGCCTTGACTGCGGACTGCAAGACCCGGTTTCAATTGTTTCAGACATTTATGGAGGATAAATGTCAAGCTTTCATTAATCTATTTTCTCTGTTGAGGATCTTTATCTAAAGTAAACAAATAACCCATCAATTGCACTAGCTCAGTCTCCTAAAAGTTATGTTCCCATTAGGGCAGTCAATTGATTAAAAAACAAAATTTAATCACGATTAATCACATGATTGTCCATAGTTAATCCCGATTAATCGCACATCTTTTATCTGTTCAAAATGTACCTTAAAGGGAGAATTGTCAAGTATTTAATACTCTTATCAACATGGGAGTGGGCAAATATGCTGCTTTATGCAAATATATCTATCTATCTATCTATCTATCTATCTGTCTATCTGTCTGTCTGTCTGTCCGTCTATCTATCTATCTCTAAATATTGTCCAGAAACCCTCACAGGTATTGCGCATAAAGCATTAAAAATATGCTCAAATCATAGCATGGCAAACTCAAGCCCAACAGGCAACAACAGCTGTCAGTGTGCTGACTTGACTATGACTTGCCCCAAACTGCATGTGATCATAAAGTGGGCATGTTTGTAAAGGGGAGACTCGCGGGTACCCATAGAACCAACTTTCATTAACTTATCTTGAGGTCAGAGCTCAAGGGACCCCTTTGAAAATGGCGGTGACAGTTTTGCCTCACCAAAATTTTGTGTAAGTTTGGAACGTTTTTAGCCTCCTTCACTTCCCGACAAGCTAGTATGACATGAATGGTACCGAGAGATTCCTTTAGGTTTTTTTAGTTCCATGTGATGCCAGTATCTTCACTCTAGCCTTAAAACTGAGCACGCTACAACCTAAAAAGCGCAAGTTGTGTTAATGCGTTAAAGACATTAGTGGCGTTAAAATGGATTTGCGTTAATGCGTTGTTATCGCATTAACTTTGACAGCCCTAGTTCCCATACAACAAAACTGCATTGTCAATTACGTTTAGAGGGAAACATATTTTCTCCTGGATTACTTTTTTTTTTTAACGTATCCCAAATACATTTCTATATGCATGTAGCCATATGCTCCCCTCTGTATTTGTGGGCAGACAGCATTAAAATGTGTGACAAGCAGAAAAGCACAGCTCTCATTTAGATGAAGATCAGAAAGCAGCGAGCCCCTCAACAGGTGATCCCCCGCAGTGCATTTGACGGGGGGAAAAAACTGACTCTGCATCAACGTGGAGCAACATGAGGGCGAATGAATCACCCACGGCACTTTAAATAAGTGATTAAAGGGAACTTGCTGTTGACGTGACACCCAATCATCCAGGATCACGTTTGGATTTTTGGATATTTAATATTTAAACCTTTTCTCTCACCAAGGTGATTTGAATCTGCAATGCAAATCTCCTCGGGTCGCTAGTGTCTTCCGTGCCATTTCAGAGTGATTCTGTGTTGTCTGGATGTGATATTCAGAGGGGAGAGAGGTGAAAGAAATGATAGTAATGAAAGCCTGTCTGGGCCAGATGATGACCAGTGAAGGAAAACACATTCCTACGAGAGAACAGGCCTCTCCCTGTTTTATACATAGAATGGGATCTATTTGTTTCTCTGTCGGCCAAATGTAAGTGGATGAGTAAATCACATTGTAGAATGCCAGCAAAGATATATCTGACAAAAAGCAATCTTGAAAATTTAAAACAGAAGAAGCATTGTATTTTGTATTCATACTTGAATGAAATCTTGTTTTGGTCTTCAGAAGTTCGAACATACTCAAAATGCACCAATTATCCAGACCATCCTCCCAAAAAGACGTCTGTATAGGTCGTCTGTGCAAGCAGCTTATTACGACCGTTTATTGTAAGGCGGCAGTCTCTAGTGGCCGTAGTAATTACAGGAGCAAAGGAGGAAGTCAGGTGACGTAGTATAAAGAGCAACAAATTCCTCGTAGGGAGGACGTCGAGGTGGATGCATGGGTCAAACAAACACAGGACTTTCACCCAGGAGACCACTGTTCATGTCGCGTGTGAAATGTTGACTTAACATACTTAACTTACATCCCATACTTAACTTACCTGCATAACCTAAGTTACGTAACAAATGTTTTTATTTTAACCCAACCCATGATCTTTTCCTAAACCTAACCAAGTAGTTTTGTTTAAATTCACAACATTAACCACGTGTGTTACGTCCACCAGGTGGAACAATAACTGGACAACCTAACAACCAATGATTAGACAAAGTCAAAGTGAAGTGCAAAAATAAAGGTGTTTATTAAAGATTACTAAAGGTTAACAAAAATGTGGTGGAGGTAGGGACAAAAAGGTTGTGCCAAATAAACGTAATCAATAAAACAAACCAGGCCTAACTAATTGTCTGCCTTCTCTGGAAACAACACAGACAAAAGGCTGACTAAAGTATCTAAAAAACAGCGGTGTATAAAACAGACAACGGGTGGCACCGTCCAATAAACCTAGTGTTTATAGACATTAATTAAACTACGTGAAAAAGTGTATAGGGTACCCACAGCTTACCTATGTCCTCTACCTCCTCACCACAAACCTTAACTTTTAATTTCACAACTAATCAGAGTACTGCACAAGTCGAATGCTTCAGGAAAATGAGTCAGAGAGCGAGGCAGCCCAGAGTGTGCTTCTTTTGAAGGCAGCCCACGACAGCGATTGGCTAGATAGCAGGAGAGTGAGCCAATCAGCAGCTGAACAACTCTCCAAAGGTGTACTCCAATCACCTCCATTAACACCTAGACCTGGCAGCACCTGCAAGACAACAGGGAGGGGCAGAACAGTAGAAAGGCTCTGCACGCCTGTCTGGCCCTGCAGGCACGTAACACGTGTTTAAAACCGAGACTGTTTCCCAACATGCGCTTGTCGTTAGTACACTCCAACGGTCATATATGTTATTTTGGGAGTCAGTAGACGTGTTTCCATTCAATTGACAAGTGACAAAAGAAGTGTGAATTAGGTGCATTTCAATCAACAGTTTGGCACCAATAAACTCGACTACAGTTTGGTCAGAAGTTGGCGCTATAGGCTACGCATGGCTGTAATCCAGCAGTAAACAGAGTAGAAGAAGAGGTAGAGGTTGCGAACCGGAAACAACAACCCAGTCGCCAGGAATAATGTTGGCATTGGACGTTTCTGCAAACCAGGGATACATTGATTGTCGACGTTTTTGCATTCGGTCAGAGCAAGTGAGCTAGTTTTTTTGTGTCCCGTGTTCACAACATTCTCTGTCATTTTCACTGTACTAACGTAGTAGTTTTAAGCCCAAACATGTAGTTCTTTCCTAAACCTAACTATAGTGGTTTTATTAATTTATTACGGTTATTACATTGTTACATTGTTACATTATTATTTGTACACCAACCATGATCTTTTTTCTAACCTTAAAGATTCAGTAGGCAGAATGTTTTTGGCATCATTGGGCAAAAATTCCATAATAACCTTTCAGCATATTGTAATTCAAGTGTTCTGAGAGATAACTAGACTTCTGTACCTCCACATGACTCTGTTTTCAGGCTTTAAGAAATCTAGCCCATGACGGGAGACTTTGGCCAATGACAGGTAATTTCAAAGAGAGAGCGTTCCCTATTGAGCGTTCCTATTGGCTGTGCTCCAGCTGGTGGGCGGTGCTTGGTATTTCCTCAACTGATCTCAACATGGCTGCCGGGTCACAAACTTTTCTCATTTTAGAGCTAAACAGTACACTACAAGATGATTCTGAGAACATTTGAGGTGAGAATTAGGCATTACAGTAACAGAATATTGATTCATATTTGATCAGTGCTGCCTAGTTTGACCATTTGGTCGGAGTTTGCGTGTGATTGACAGCTGCTCATAGATGGCAGCTGGACAGCAGACTCCAGGTCAGCTCTGATTGGTTGTTTACCTCCGGTCTGTGAAATCCTGCAGATGCCAATAGGAGCACCGGAGGACACCGGAGGACACAGAGGCACAAGATTTTTTTCAGGTTACCTGTCTCATGCACTACTGTCAGGATATAGTGACCGTTTTATATAAATAACTTTTTTAAATCATATTTGCTACATTTATACCCAGTGCAGCTTTGACAAAGTAGTTTTGTTGCCTAAACCTAACCAATTGTTTCACAAAGCAAGTGGCATTGTGCATTTCTGCGTGATACGATGCTGATATGACATGTATTTATGAAACATTTTTTTTGTTTCAGAAAAGTCGCCATTCTATATATCCGTAGTTTACAGAAATGTCCAATGCCAACATTTTTCTGGCAACTGGATTGGAAAATGTTGTATGCTCACATTATATCAATGTGTAGAAGTGAGTTATGTCAGCTAGTATTGACCATGTTTCATGTCCGGAGACAAAGACAATATAAATATATATCCTAGAAGACGCCGACAGCAGAAACAGCTGATCAGTCATGTGAGTTAAATGTTCGCTACGTAAGAATTTATTCGGCAAAGGCGTTTCCATATTACATTTAGCGCATCAACTTTTTTTCGACAAAGGCAAAAACCACCTCAAGCGAGCATAAAAACTTTTATGTAATGTAAAAAACATTTTGCATTTCAGTTAGGTGAGGTCAAAAGTATTGACACAAAAGATATTAAAGCATGGTGTTACTTTTATGTGAACTTCAAACCAGCCTGTTGTTCTGACCTCTGACCTCCCTGTGGATTCAGACAGAAGAGAGATTATCTACAGGGAACCATAAGGTATCATTATTCTTTTTTTACAGCATGTAAAACTTTATTCATTCAAATAATGGTTATGGATGGTAGATTATTTATGCCTTTATCAACCTGAAATTAATTTACCTTTCTTTCTGTTTTTGGACAAATTCTGATACTGAACAGTAGATTCCTACAAGTAGGAAGCAAGTTGCTACCCAGAGTGAAGGACCTTGAGTGGACCTTGAGTGTGTCAACGTCTTCTTTTTTTAGGGTGAGAAGGAACATTAGATTAACAGGGTGAATGGTTCAGTGTCAGCCCTGTTTGCATGTCCAGGGCTTAATTTGTCCCGGATCCTGCTAAATCATGATCTGGGACCTCCCAGATTGGGACCGGCACCTATTTGATTGGATCAGGCACCTATACATGTTGTGTAATATTTAATGGTATCTGTTATGTCATTCTTTTATTTCCCATTGAAATTACTCGTAAGTCGCTTGTTTGCCTATTTTGGATGTATTTTAACCTGCAGCGCGCTCTGCCTCTGTCTGCGCTCAGAGTCCCCTCTCCTCATCCCTCTGTGTGTGCGAGTATAGACAGTTTGCGGGCCCTCTTTCCCAAAACGGCGGCTTTTTGAAGCTTATGTCTCTGTGCATTATGCACCGCCTCTCCAGCTGCAACCGCATGCGTAATGCAGCCTCCAGGGGCTTACACTCAGGCCAAAAGGCCCCCATTGGTTGCATCGGAGAACGCTCCAACACAGGCAACGGAAGCGAGGGCTCTGGCTTTGCTCGTCTCCATGACATGACTCGGGAAGTCATGTCAATTCTCCATTCTCGGCTAAGATGGACGGCACAGCACTGCAACACGTGTCTTTCGGTTTAATTAAAGGCATTCATTTTGAAGGATTCTGTTATAGTTGAATATTCGGTAGGCGTTCGTGCTGTGCAGTGAAATCAGTATGGTGAATTACAATTCCCATCGTTGTGTGCATATTGTTTAGTAGGCTCCATTGGCATGTCAGAAGATGCAACATTTTGATGTTGATGTTTAATGACATTTTGAAGATGCAATATTTTCTATCGGTGCACTGTACATAACTTGTGCCATTCTTTTTTAGTTTCAGCACAGCAGCACCCTATGTGTGTATGTGTTGTCTGTGCACCAGGCACTGTAGTCTTGAATTTTTTTCTCTTGCCGACCCACCGGATCCGCAGTCCTCTGTGTTCCGGCACCTCCTGATTTACAAATTAAGCACTCTTAATGTCCCATCCAGAGGAGGACATGAAAGGAGACAATGGAAGTCCATGGACTACCTGACACTGGGACTTGGACCTGACTAGTCGGTGGAAATTGAACGAATGGATTGGACACTCAATTTATCACGTTGCTGTCCATTTTCTAAATAGCCACTAAGTCCACATCATTTTAACGTCTGCAACTAGCTTGCTTGTCACTCCTCCCGTTTTCTACCCAAATCCAGCGTGGGTGGCAAGGGTGAGGAGTGCAAATCAGTTATTTATTTATTTTTTAAGTTGACATGTTGTCAAAATAAGTGTTGCTTGGTGGCTGGATGTATGCCGAAATACAGAGTAGACCTGTTGGTGAGCAAACACCAAACTTCCTGTCTCTCTCTCTCCTCTCCCACTCGTCCTTCCTCTCATATCTCTTCACACCTTTCAAAACACATCTCTTCCACTTTCTCCACGTCAATTTTCCTGTTCCCTCCAAATATCCTTTTCCTCCCTAGTTTAACGGTTTGTCTATGAAGGACAGAAATTGCCTTAAAAATATCGTGAAAGTCTGCTCCAAAATCATTGGAGCCCAGCAGAGCGACTTAAACTCTCTCTAGGAGAAACGTGTTCTCCAGAAGGCCAAAAGTATTATTAATCACGACCACATCCTGTCCAGTGGGTTTACACTAATGCCTTCAGGACGGCGCTATCTGCCGCCTTCCAGAAAGACAAACCGCTTCTCCAAGTCGTTCATTCCTTCCGTCATTAAGCTGCTGAACGCAGCGTAGCTATCTTGAATGAACAAAATTTTTATTTTGAATGTAAAGTTATTTTGCACAAACCATATGATGGTTGTCCGTGTTTGTATTAGGTACATTCGTGGAATGTAATTTGTTATGTGCAATACTCTTGGCACTTTATTCTATTTATTAATTTATCTCGTGATGTTTTTATTCTTGTATTTATTGTTTTTATTTCAAATATTTTTATTCTCGTACTTTTATTGATCTTGCAACTCCCTATATGCCATCTACTGTGTTCCCTCTGTCATTGATGACTGTGCAGTATGAATGTGTATATCTCTCGGTGGACTGTAGAAACTGAATTGCCCTTCGGGGATAAATAAAGCTATCTGTATCTTGTAATGGAAATTTGTCTATTTCCCTAGATGAGTACTGATGAACGTTGAAATAACGATCTCAAACACCTGACATGTCTTTGTTGTATTTTATTCTTGCAAGAAGAGGCACTGGTTATACAGAGTCACACCGAGTCTGCCGAAGAGTGCCCCCGAGCCGAAAGTTACAATATCATAAGTAGGAAACTACAATGGGGAGCTATGGGAAAAAGAATTGTTTTAACACAGATAAGGAGTTGTTTTTACACAGTGTCCCGGTGAAAGTCAACATTCAGTACTTTCCCACTACATGAGACAAAGATTACACATTCGACAGAGTAGACAGTAATTTTCCACTGTTGCATAAAGAGACATCGCTACCTACATAGTAATTTTCCACCACAGTTCCCCCCTTTTTGATCGACAGATCAACACTAATTACCCCCCAGTGTGTCCAATTAATTTGACAATTGAGCACCAGAGCATTGTCACGGTTGATCCACAACATGATATTTATGCTAAATGTCAGATGGAACAAGTGGAATACCGTACAAACATATGATGAATTTAATTCAAATCGAAAACCCTTCCCTTTAGGTATTTGTTAAGTATTATTTTAGTTGCATATAATGATGATAATAAAACATGAATCATACATGATTATAAAAAGGTTCAACCTTAACCTCTAGCAATGACCTATGAGTTCCATCCTCCAGCCCATTAAGGCCTACTCAGGAAAATACCTGTACCCAAAACAACGTGGGGGACTCCAAAACCCTGTAAAGGTTTAGAGAGCTTTGACAGAGGTCGCAGGTCACATGCCTCTACTGACAAAAGGCCAAAAACTCTGCCTCCGTTTTACAGGAGATAGAGCAAAAAGACCAGATGCGCTAACTGCTCTATCTGGACAGGACAAAGGTAAAACCTCAGATGACAAAAGAGGGAAAACCCATATTGTCCGATCCGTCAACCCGATTATCTTCAGGGTGATGTAAGGTGATTTACCTGATTAAGTTTCAAATATAATCCAACACACTTGATTAAATGACATCACACATCTAAATTTTAAACTTAATATAAGGTCAATCTTCATTCTTAAACAAGATAGATAATAGAACCAGAAATAAATGGAACAAAATTTAAGTAAACCATAAATCATAAATCATAAATCATTTCATTGTTCATCTTCAAGAGTAAACACTTTTACTATTAATCCCTCCTTCCCCCCTTTTGCTCATTCTATTGATAAACATTAAAGTATATACATATGATGTATCAGTATAAGTACTTCATCAGACATAATAATTCATCGAGATTTAAATTATATCATCATAGTAATACATCATAGAAAGTATTGAAATTTAATACCATGAATTATTAGATTATATTAGAGCAACCTGGGGAGAGGTAAAGCAATCATTTAAACAACGGTGTCACCATCAGAATCATCAGAATCATCTTGATAGTCAGGAATAGGAAACAAGTCAGGCTGCACGCCTGCAGCCTGAGAAAGAGGAGCATAGTGAACCATGGTCTGAGATATCATCCTGCTAACCATAGATCTCAAACAGGGCACAATGCAAGACAGGAAAACAAAAAGTAATAACAATAGTATCCCTGCTTTGACCAAGAGACCCTTCCAAGAGGATGACAACCAAGAGAACAAATCCAAGCCTTCAGGGGCTATTGAATCACTAGATAGTTGGCTGTGTAGTAGAGAATTGAGATGAGAAATTACATGTGTCATGTTGTCCTTTGCGTTAGGAATGTATGTGCAGCACTCAGTACCAATAATATGGCAAACACCACCTTGAGAGGCAGTGATCAAATCAAGGGCCATTCTATTTTGCATGGAGTAAAGTCGCAGCGCTTGCACTTCAGGGGAAAGAGAAGAGAAACCAGTACTGACCATAGCAGTAAGGTTTTCTAAATCTATAGCAAGACGATCTATCTCATGCGCATTATTCACAGTACCCCACCCAGGCAGAATGCCCCCTACAAATTTACGCCCCTGGGAGATGCGGACACGAGTGTTACTTGTCTCTCGGCGATCACGATATGGGAAATAGTGGGTATATGCGCCTGGCCTGAAGTGCGTGATGTCAGTAGTAATACGTACATAGGTATCATCTTAGCAAGGTGACAAACACCGCACCATTCGGGAGGAAGAACCAAATAGACATGTCTACCACAGACCCAGACGTGGTGTTGGAGAGCCCCAAACCCCTCATCAGATGGCACTCGGACAATGGGATTTGTAACCTGTGAAGCATTGTTTTTAAGGGGGATATTTGTCAGGTTCAGTTTGGCTATGTATGGCACGCCTTCAGCATTCCTACAGGGGGTAGTGTGTTGCACTACGCCACAAGTGGAGCCACGAGTGATGATGCAGCCGGTTGATTGTCCTAAAAACTTTGCACCCTGTCTGCAAATTCGAATGAAACATACGTTAGGAGCAATGGAACCAGGAGTGGGAACGGTTAACAGTGGGGCAGACATGGTGATAATAGAAGAGTTTGCAAAAGAACTGAGGTTCCTGATTCGAATCAAAGCACCAGTAAAATCAACTAAGGATTCATTTACCAAATTGGCATAGGGTGTCATGTTACCCACTCTATGTGGACTCTCAGCAACGGTAAGCGCAACCATCGCTGAGAGTGTTTCAGTAGCATTTAAGGGCCATGGTACTAGCGGCGTCGACTCGGTTGTAGCATGAGGCATAAGAGAGCAGGCATAACAGCTTTCATTAGTCATCCGTCGTACAGATATCGTGAGGGCTTGATACCACAAATTACTGCCAAAATCTTGTGTCTCTGGCCAAATGTGCCTTTTACTTACGGGGTGGATTGTGTTCTCTGGTGGAGTGATCATCAAAGCATAAGAAAACAACCACCATAGCGGTGGTGATAACATTAATGTAACACCAACCATTAAACACAAAATTGAACCAGATGTACCCGCGGCAACCTCACGGCTTCTGCGCTCCATCGTAGTCCAACGAAGATGGGTGTCGTCTGTAGAATGTTATCTCAGGAACAAACGTGTTATCAACGTGGCAGGAACAAGGTGGCGCTTGGCTCACACCTTCCCTGTACTGTATCAACGCAGCCTTACTCAGGGGTGTGTCTGAGTAAGTGTGTTTTTTTTTTGTTTTTTTTTAATCACAGATATGACTTTATTATGGTCATATATGTGTCTTACTTGTCAGAGTCTATTCTCTCCGCTAAGACAGGCGGTTGAGGAGGTTCGCTGGGAGCAGGAACGCGCTTGCAGTGGCTGGCATGGATCCACGTGGCTCTCTCAGCTACTTTGACTGCAGTGTGGGTAGTTAGGAGCACCTGGAATGGACCCTGCCACCTCTTAGCTTTCCAGTGTTTCCTCCTAAAGTCCTTCACCACCACATAATCGCCAGGCTGCAGTTTATGCAGGGGCGTGCTGGCAGGGAAAGGTAAGGCAGCAGTGATCTGTTTCCTGATGTCAGAGAGGGTACGAGAGAGGTTAATGCAATATGTTAGCATAGCATCTTCACATAGAGCAGTGTCTGGGGGAGGACCTCCTGGTGGTTCAACTCCAACGTGAGGAGGAGCTGCAAAAAGACACTCATAGGGTGTTAGGTTAGTTCGTGCTCGTTTCCTCATTCTCATATACATCAAGACAATAGACAGAGCTTTAGGCCATGGAAGATTTGTATCTTCACAGCACTTAGCCAGTTTTAGCTTCAAGGTCCCATTTTCACGCTCAATAGCTCCCCCAGAGGCAGGATGATAAGCACAGTGATATCTCATATCTATCACAACATCAACCATAGGCATGGTTCTATAGGCTTCATGATTATATTTGGCATATGTTTCTACAAGAGATGCCCTGGCTGTTCTTCCTTCTATGAATTTAATGCTATCTTGAATAATCTGAGCTAAATCAAGGTTAGTAGGCAAAGCATCTTCTTCATTGCATACAGCATATGTGTGTGTATGAGCGCATGTCACACTTCCCTGTTCAGTTGTTTTTGCTGAGTGGGTGTCCTTATCCGCACACTCCATCCCCTCCTCCAGCCCAGAGTCCGGACCTCAGTCTGCTATCTGCTGGCGACCACCTGCATGTCCGCCCCCCACATGTTGATTTTGTGGGCACTGAATAGCCAAGTGTCCAATTCCTCCGCAGATGCTGCAGTGAGGTCTGCCACCCGCCTGTTGAATTTGTGGGCATTGATAAGCCCAGTGTCCAATTCCTCCGCAAGTGCTGCAGTGGGGTCCGCCACCCACATGTTGTTTTTGTGGGCACTGTGTAGCCCAGTGTCCAAATCCTCCGCAGAAGCTGCACTGGTCCTTAAGAAATGGAGGACCTCTGGCACCCCCACTTCCTCGTCCATGACCACGTCCTCCACGTCCTCTGCGCCATGGCTGCCGTGAAGACTGCTGCTGCGGCTGCTGCTGCGGCTGTGAAAACTGCTGCTGCGGCTGCGGCTGTGGCTGCGGCTTTGTCATGTCGATCTGCACTGGGAAGCCTCTGTCAATCTCTTGACAAGGTCATTCAGTAGCAGGAGGTGCAGATATTTCAGGAGCAGTCTTTTCAGTTCGTTTTCAGTGGGTTGCCATTCTTTGCAGAAAATGTAGAGTCCTTCTGCCATCTTTAAACCTCCTGCTGACAGTGGAGGGAGTTCACCTCGTGCATTCTGAATGTCTGTGGAAGTCCATGCGCGGTGAACAAGGGAGGGGCCCCGTGGGCCTGCCACTTGTATCATTGGCAGATTGGCAATATCAGGTTTATCCTCTGGCAGGCTGGAAATCTTTTCCTCATCTGCCAATTCTGCTTCTGATGATGCCTCAGCCTGGACCTCTTTCTTGCTTCCCATCTTTGTCTGAGACCTCGTTGTCACGTGCTGGCCTCCTCCGACGGTCCCATCCACCCCTGCAGAGGAAGTTGAGCTTCCTCCTTGGGCGGATGAGCTGGAGGGGCCTGCTATGGGTGCGGTGGCTTCTATGGGTGCGGTGGCTTCTATGGGTGCGGTGGTTGTCTTAGACGGCTCGCTCTCCTTCTTTTTGAGCTCGGATTTTCTGTCTTCTTCCGGGTTGTAAGGAGGAGGATAGGTGTCCAGATCAGGGTCCACCTTAAACAGAGGAGAACAGGGAAATGATGATTTATCTGACTTTATTTTAGAAGTTACTTTAGGCATCTGTTTGCTGTTACTCTTTCTTTCCCGACGTTCTGCTTCTCCCTTCCATGCTTTCAGACACCTTTTATGTTTTCCTATTTTCTCCAAATCTTTCACCTTAACCTTCTTTCCGTCCATCATCTTCTTCTCTACTTCTGTTAATCTGTTCTCTAGCTTTTCCAACTGATTTATGCTCAATGAGCCTCCAGGAGGAAACCCATAATCTTTAATCCATGTAGAAACACACTCTATGCTTTCCTCTCCGTATTTGGATCTTATGACCTCGATACATCCTCCCTTAGGTGGAGCATCCTGATTTTTTACTCTGGCCAGAGCCCATACTTCAATTTCAACTCTCGTTCGTCTTTTTACAACACGGGTAGCTTAACCAAGATAAAGCTATAAGGCGGACAATGAACCTCGCTTCCTGCGCGTTCCCTTTCCCCTTTTTCTGAGTCTACCGACTCTGAGTCTACCGACTTCAAATGCGCGTTTCCTTTTTCTGAGTCTACCGACTCTGAGTCTACCGACTTCAAATGCGCGTTTCTTTTTCTGAGTCTACCGACTCTGAGTCTACCGACTTCAAATGCGCGTTTCTTTTTCTGAGTCTACCGACTCTGAGTCTACCGACTTCAAATGCGCGTTTCTTTTTCTGAGTCTACCGACTCTGAGTCTACCGACTTCAAATGCGCGTTTCCTTTTTCTGAGTCTACCGACTTCAACAATTTCTATAGAAATAGAAAGAAATATTGTTTTTATCAATGATTAAAAGAAATCCGAATTTCAACGTCTCACCCGCTTATAGTTGATTTGTTGGACTCAATCAGGTCCTTTTGGATCCCAGTAGAGACAATCCAGAGCCGTCGGGGATCGGTCCTGTCGTCTCTGAACTTGTCAAGGTACAGGCAGGAGGTTTCTCCTGGATGATCAGTCACCGGTCTCCCGTCGTCTCAGGACGATCATCCATGGAATCCTGTTCGTGACGCCAAGTTGTAATGGAAATTTGTCTATTTCCCTAGATGAGTACTGATGAACGTTGAAATAACGATCTCAAACACCTGACATGTCTTTGTTGTATTTTATTCTTGCAAGAAGAGGCACTGGTTATACAGAGTCACACCGAGTCTGCCGAAGAGTGCCCCCGAGCCGAAAGTTACAATATCATAAGTAGGAAACTACAATGGGGAGCTATGGGAAAAAGAATTGTTTTAACACAGATAAGGAGTTGTTTTTACACAGTGTCCCGGTGAAAGTCAACATTCAGTACTTTCCCACTACATGAGACAAAGATTACACATTCGACAGAGTAGACAGTAATTTTCCACTGTTGCATAAAGAGACATCGCTACCTACATAGTAATTTTCCACCACAATCTGTATCCTTTTTATGTCTCACACCTCTCCATCTTTTTATCGCTGTCTTCCTTCTTTCCTTCACTGTCTCCCATCGGCTCTGTCTTTAATTTCTCCTTTCACTCCTGTTCTCTCTATTTGCCTTATTGGCATGAATGTTGGATGAGCAGTGCTGCAGAATCAGTTGAATAAAAATGATACAAACTATCTACAACATAACAAGAAAAGGCTCCCCCCCCCTCTGTCCCTTTTGTCACACCTTGTCGAATTTTGCTGCCTTCCTCTCTCTCTCTCTCTCTCTCACACACCCACACACACACATACACACACACTGCCTCCCAGCTCTCTCAGGATTTTTTTCTCCATCACTGCTCAGATTAATCAGCAGCTTCCTGCCAGTGTCTGACAGTTTTCCCCTAGTTGGCCGGCCTCCAAATCAGACAGTGTTAGACACCAGCTCACTGTCCTGTCTGTCTGACTCTCTCTCTCTGTGTCTGTGTGAACATCAGTCTATCTATCTGTCTGTCTGTCTGTCTGTCTGTCTGTCTGCTTTATCCCAATTGGCCATAAGATGTCACTGCAATTATTTTGTATTTACTTGCATTATAAGTCCGAGCGTGGCTGGATGGAGACAGGATGCCTGTCTACTTTTTAGTCTGTGCAGTACAATATAACCAATATATAGTGTAAATCTGCAAGGCCATGACAATCCTGTCTCTCTGCTGTCTGTCCACATGCCCGTCTGTCTGCAGTGAGTCAGCATGTCGGTGGAGAGCCACCTTAATTTAGTCCGGAGGGAATCTGTGTCTGCCGCTGAGTAACTGTCTCTCACATCCAGCCTTGTGCTACATTGGGAGTGTTGCCTGCATGCTGACGATCATGTACACACACACACACACACACACACACACACACAAAACACAAGTACACATACAGGTACATTTTTGGGCCACTAGAGGTAATATACAGGCACAGACAAACACACACTCACAGATGCTGCTGAATATTCACCTTGGGGCACATTGCACCTAGACACACTCATACAAGCACACATACACACAGACTTGTATGCAAAAGTGGTCATATCCACAGAGGTGTTCAGTACATGTACAGTACAAACAAATCTTTAAAGCAATAGTTATATAGACATTTTGGTTAATACACTTATTTGCCCAGCCAGGAAATAGACTCGCACATAATCCCCTGTAAAAACCGAAACGTGTTGTTTTCACACTTAAGTTTTTGTACGGATCAAACAAACGACATCTTACCATGTTTGGATGTTTTGTTACAATAATAACTGTTGGAAATAGGTGTCTGCCTCTATCAGCTTTTTCCACAGTGCTTGTATAAGCCTAGTTTTCTACGGAATTGAACAAAACAGTTTGAATAAGTAACAGAATGAACGTAATCAGCTCATAACGTCATGACGTTATCAATGTCGGTTATGTGTTCACGTACCAAGGTAAATTGTGGACAGTTTTCGACCATTTGGAATAGGTACTGTATAACAGCCTGTATGTTCCCATACAATGAAACTGCATTGTCAATTACGTTTCTAGGGAACTGTATTTTCTCCGGGATTACGTTTCTTTTTGACATATCACAAATATGTTTCTAATCGAAAGTCTGTGGCATTCTGCGTAGGGAAGAGGTCGGGGTGGATGGGTCAAACAAACACAGGACTTTCACCCAGGAGACCACTGATTGTGTCCTGTGTGAAACCAAAAGTCAACAATGATTCATTTTAAAGGGGACATATCATGAATAACTCACTTTTTCAGTGCACATACATTTGGGTATCTGGAGTGCCTACCAACCCACTAATTGTGAAATAAGACAACCCAGTCAGTTTCTTCTGGGCTGCCTAGATCAGAAAACATGTGATTCAACAAGCCATTCAGATTTTGCTCCCCTTCCTATGTCACATGCAGGCTCATTAGAATATATCGGCCACAGCTCGAGAACTACCTTTGCGAAGGTGCACCATATTTTTCTCGTAAGCCAATCAGAGCAGACTGGGCTTTTTCGGGAGGTGGGCTTAAAGAGACAGGCGCTAAAATGGAGCGTTTCAGACAGAGGGTGAATACAGGTATATTCAGACAGACAGTATGAGGAAAATAATGTGTTTTTTGAACATTAAAGCATGTGAACATGTTCTAGTAGAAACACAGTATGAACCTGAAAATGAGCATATGTCCCCTTTAATTTATGTCCGTAACATAAATAACTTAACCAACTTATTTTAAGCTAAACCATGATGTTTTCACTAAACCTTACCAAATAGTTTTTTTTGCATTTTTGTTTTGTTTTATTTCAATTTGCAACGTTAACCACATGTTTAAAACAGTTTAAAAGTGCGACCGTAATCCAGGAGAAAATACTTTTCCATCGAAACGTAACTGAGAAGTTTAGTGTTATGGGAACGTATTTTTGTAGGAGACAGGGTTGGGTATAAACACCTCTGGCTAGAGAAATGGTTGACCACACTTTGTACAAAGTATTGATTTTAAAGCTTTAATGCTTTGTTACATCCTGTAGGAGTCACTTACAACGAAATTAAAAGGTAATATTATACAATGGAAAAATCATCACATTGTGCTTTAAAGACACGTTTCTACTTTGTCTTCTTTTTCGACTCTGTTCTCTCTCTTCCTTACTTCCTCTTCCTCACTTTCATATCCTCTCTTCACTGCTCACTGTCTCTTACTACTTACTCTGACTTCCTCGTCCTCTAAATTGAAATTTCCTTGCTTCTCCCTCTCTCTCTCTCCACTTATTTAATTTGGTATCACATTAAGGCTCCGGAGAAGAAAGTTAATTACGCAGCATTTTGAATTATGAATTGCGATACAGTTTAGTAACATATTGCCTCATTTCTCACCGCAGACTAAAGCTGCGATGAGATTTTTCACAGTTACTTTGCAGGTATCAAAGGTGTCATGTTCAGTGGGATATTTTATGAGTTGAATTTTATATTAACTTGATATCATCTTTTGTTAAAGCCCACATGACAGATGAAGGGCTTCATTCCAAAATGCAATTTTAAATTAATTAATTATGGAAGAAAAATTGGCTATCTGAAATTTCCCAGTCAATATTTTTCACTTAGCAGGAAGCCATAATATGACTGTCTTTAATGACATTTGTTATAACAGTTATGAGACGAAACAGTTTTTTTTTTAAACTATGATACAGTCTGCCAAGGATACAACACTAATAAAATAGTAGGTTTACTAGATTTCATATGATTAAGGCTAAGCAAACTTTATTTCACACATTATAATCTTAAATTCAGCAGTGAAAATGAACAATAAATTGTAATTGTAATTGTAATGTCATGCTGGGGAAATATCTGAATCTGAAGGATGAGTTGTACTATGATCCCATGCTATCAATTAAAGAGGGTGGACGATGTTGGAAGCTAGCATAATTTGAAAGTAGCATCGCCTCAGGAGCTCCGTCTAAACCCGACCCCTCCCCTCGGGGCTCCTTCCAAGGCAACGCCCCCCACACACATGCACGAGCACCGTCGCATCATAACTACTTCACAGACACATAGCGGAGAGAGGACCTCAACTCAACAACGCTACCGCATGACAAGTAACAGCGGCAGTGCTACTTTTGGCTGAGTTTTCTCTTCCATTCTCAAGTAAACTTGCGGCGGCGACGCGCTTTGAGTTCAGGCTGATGCACGCCAAGGGTAGTGTACGAGCAGGGAGGCAGGGAGACATCTGATTGGTTCTTTCAAATCGGACCACGAGGCAGTGATTGGTAGACGTTTTTACAGGATTACAGCAGCTACAGATGACGGCTCTTTTCCTGTCCTTTTTGAGAGCTCATAAGAAATGGATCGCTGT
Source organism: Sebastolobus alascanus (assembly GCA_916701645.2). Taxonomy (NCBI): domain Eukaryota; kingdom Metazoa; phylum Chordata; class Actinopteri; order Perciformes; family Sebastidae; genus Sebastolobus; species Sebastolobus alascanus. The sequence goes on from CAKAOJ020000019.1 coordinate 442,883, forward strand.
CGGGGTGTAAAGACCATTTCAACCAATATAACAAATAATTTATACTGGAGAACATCATCAACCCTGCCTTTAAGTAAAGTAAGTAATACTTTTACACATAAAATCAATCATGTGTTCTACTTCATTTAATCTTGATCTTTAAAAGTAAAATCCTCCCTCACATCTTGATGCGCTGTTAGAGAGATGTCTTTATTTGTTTTTCCCTCCAGCATCTCATGTAGAATGTTGTGGATTTCAGCTTTAAAGGGTCAGTTCACCAAAGTAACAAATCTTTTTTCTCCTCGTGTTAGTGACTTTGTCACGTGACAACTTTTAGTGATGTTTGTGAAGTGTTTTCCTTAGTTGTTGTTACATTGCTTCCGTATGTATTTTACTTAGATAACATACTTACATTTTAAGCCCAGCCATGACGTTTTGGTAAACCTAACTAAGTGGTTTTCTTGTCTGAACCTAAGTGAGTGGTTTTATTGCCTAAACCTAGCTGTGAACGTTTGTGTGGCGTACAAATGACACGCAAAAAGGCTAAAATACATACTTATGAACTGTGGAATGTTCCGTTAGACCGGGTTGAATCTCCTATATGAGGGAAAGACACTTTGCTGTTGAGTTTTTCAAATGTAATTCCCCTTTCACCTTTATCGGGTAGAGGCGGAAAATCTCCGAGACAAATATATCAAAAACTGAACAAATAAAACCAAAATTGTCTACATAGGATAGGATCCACTACAAAAGAAAGAGACAGAATATACGTTTTGTTATTGTTAATTTTTGCTATTAACAGAAAACTATGTTTTCATGAGTGTGTATGAGTGTATAATCACCTGAAACCAAGAATTGTTTTTTTTTGTTAGCTTAGAATGAGCCCTTCATATCTACATAGGGAGAGGTTCCTCTTCACGGAGTCCGCCATGTTGCTCCGCCATGTTTCTACAGTAGCCCAGAACGGACAAACCAAGCCCTGGCTCTAGAGAGAGCCTTCAACGTTTTTATGTTACCTGAAGGCCACCGTATTTCTCCGACACGCTTGTGAAACTGCCGTAACGTGAGCCGCAGAGTGCAAAACCGGGGTACCGTCAGATGCTGTCTGACTTCCGTTGCTCCTAAAGTTGTGTTATTATGGTAAGGATGGACTCTGAGTGAGGCGGCTCACATTATCGCAGTCTTGGAAAAGAAGGAGTGAGCGGAGGGCATAGACTGTATATAAGAAGTGGATATAGTCACTGTGACGTCACCCATTGGTTTGAGGACTACTTTTTAAGCTTTGAGTTTGGCATTTTGGCAGTCACCGTCTTGTTTTTTTGCGAACAGAAGGGACACGAGAGGGTGGAGCTAAGTACAACCGAACGCTGACCAAAAATGTTATAATTAACTTTTATGAACTAAAAACACACTGTGAAAGGGTTAAAGTTGGAAGGCGAAAACATGGACAACTCCCAGACCGGACAATGTGGTAGTGATACGTCAATCACAAGGTAGCCCCGCCCTAAAGCATCCCCTGCTTTGTGGTCTATTTGACTCTAAATGGGACCATAATTTACTAAATGAACATCATGCTGTATTGAAGAAGACTTGAAACTAGCGATTGAGACCATAAACTCATGTTTACAATGTTTACTGAGGTAATAAATCAAGTGAGAAGTAGGCTCATTTTCTCATAGACTTCTATACAATCAGACTTCTTTTTGCAACCAGAGGAGTCGCCCCCTGCTGACCATTAGAAAGAATGCAAGTTTAAGGCACTTCAGCATTGGCTTCACTTCTCAGACCCCGAAGTTTACCACTGGCGGAGGGGTACTCAGTTGGTTGCAATCTGCAGCCACACCACTAGATGCCACCAAACCCTCATCGCTGTCCCTTAAGTTCAGAGTTTTAATTGAGAGTCCACTCAAGTTTTGCTCATCAAGCTCATAATTTAATGTTTAATGTCAACAAACTGCCTACCATACCAACAGTCTACGGTCCTTACAGTCCACATTCAATTTGTACATATTATTATTAAGACGTTCACGACTTCTAGTAAATATAAGTACGGATTTGTGTGGAGATCAGACTCAACATTTACACACTATACTGCTTCTGACCCCCCCCCCCCCCCCTCCCCCAGTCATTTACATTTATATTGAATTAGAATCCGTGGTGGAGAGCTAGTGGAGGCAGCCGAGACTGATTATAATGGGAGATTACGAGCCGACTGCACCACCATTATGTCGTGTAATTACAAAGAGAGAGAGAGAGGGGAGGATGGGCCCCTTGGACGCCCAGATGTCAGGATCTATTTCATTTAGGGAAATAATGTCTCTCTGCTTCCCCCTCCACCTATTCTACCTGTAAATATTATAGAGAGCTGAATTATCCCCTCTTTTACACCCATTTTTATAGGTCACACTTTATTGGAGACAAATATCAAACGAAGCATTATAAGGAGGATGTGTGGGTCCCCATCAGGCGTCTCGATCGACTTTATGGCTTCATTTGACTGCATCGATCTGGTGTCGTAATGCATGTAGGATTACTGGCCGTGCACTCAGGAAGAGAACTAATGGGTTCAACATAATGTGAAGCCTGTTGGAAAAGATCATCCCTTGTGTTTCCTATTATAAAGTACTGTCGTTGATAGATTTTAGACTAGTGATTCCTGTATTATAGGAATAGTAGAGCCAGGGATGTGTTGGTAAATTAAAAGGAAATCACATCAAACGCTAATCAAATATGCATCGATGAGGGCTGTCAAAGTTAACGCGATAATAACGCGTGAACGCAAACTCGTTTTAACACCATTACTTTCTTTAACACATTAACACAACTTACGATTTTTAGGATGTAGCGGCCTCAGTTTTAAAGCTATAGAGTGAAGATACTGGTATCATATGAAACTAGAAAACATACGGAATCCATTGGTACCAATCATGTCATACTAGCTTGCAGGGAAGGAGCTCAAAATAAATAACGCTCCAGACTTACGCTAAATTTTGGCGAGGAAAAACTTGCATGGCCATTTACAAAGGGGTCCCTTGACCTCTGACCTCAAGATGTGTGAATGAAAATAGGTTCTATGGGTACCCACGAGTCTCCCCTTTACAGACATGCCCACTTTATGATAATCACATGCAGCTTGGGGCAAGTCATAGTCAAGTCAGCACACTGACACACTGACAGCTGTTGTTGCCTGTTGGGCTGCAGTTTGCCATGTTATGATTTGAGCATATTTGCCCACTCCCATGTTGATAAGATTATCATATACTTGACAAATCTTCCTTTAAGGTACATTTTGAACAGATAAAAAATGTGTGATTAATTTGCGATTAATCGTGATTAAATATTTTAATTGATTGACAGCCCTAGCACCCATATAAGCTTTTGCATCAAAATTAAATTAAAAATTACTTTTTATCATTTTAACTAATTTTAATGGCAAAAAACCCAACCAATAAAACAAATGCAGGAACAATCTCTCTCTAACAACTCCCTCATCATATCAAAGTGAACTATACTCAGCTTTTTGTATGTACCATAGCACTTCAACACAGTTCCTCCAAAGTGCTTTACAACACAGTGAGAACATGTAGTCCTGGACTGGGACAGATGAGAGTGTTTTATGAGAGGATTTCAGGTCTCTGACATGTAGTATGGGGACAGAAAATAAGCACTGACAATACCTTGTTGTGCTTTGTAGACAAACAGCAGGATTTTAAACACAGTGCTGTAGCTAACAGGGAGCTTATGGAGGGAAATGAGGAGGGGAGTAATGTGTTCCATCTTTTTTGACATTGTTAAAGGGTCAGTGTGTAGGATCTGGCGGCATCTAGCGGGGAGGTTGCAGATTGCAACCAACTGAAATTTATCCCGTGTGTCAAGCGTGTAGGAGAACCACGGTGGCCGACGTGAAAACATGAATCGCCCTCTCTCGAGCCAGGGTTTGGTTTGTCCGTTCTGGGCTACTGTAGAAACATGGTGGCTGGCTCCATAAAGAAGACCAGCTCCCTATGTAAATATAAACGGCTCATTAAATTAAGCTAACAAAAACACAACGATTCTTATTTTCATATGATTATACACTAAAGAAAACATACTTATTAATATTATATTACATTTCTGCCAATAGATCCCCCTAAATGTTACACACTGTTCCTTTAAAGTCCCAGTGAAATGAAAGTTTGAGTGTCTTTAGCTTTTGTAGTGTGGGTATTCCCTAGTGAAACAGAATAGTTCAGCAGTGTACTGATACAAGAGAGATTTAAATCAAATCCTACGCATTTGATTGGACCGCTAAAAAGTGGGTGGGGTCAGAATGTAGTGTGATACGGAGCTATAGGGGACTATGGCTCCACATTCAACTTGTTGCTAAAAGTTGTAGATTGATTGATGGATGGATGTCTTGATATTATTGGTCGAAATTGGTTGGTACTAGCTTACATAAGCATAAGTCATATTAGTTTTACAGGAAGAAAAGATGATTAGATTTTAACATAGAAATACGAAGGAATTTATTTTTTGTATTTTATTTTGTATTTCTTTTTTGCATATATTGTTAAAAAGGTGCACAATATGGCCGGGGAGGTGATCTAAAAGGGTTAAAAAGGATTTTTTTTCCCATTGCATCTCAACTTTAAAAACCTTGCTTCAGCATTTTTAACTAGTTGGAGACATGATAAAGAAATCTGAGTGATGCAATGCTTAGTTGATTAAAACTTGATTTAACCAGGCACTTCAACGCTGAATCAAATATGACTCAAAGATATATATATATATATATATATATATATATATATAGCCCTGTGATAGACTGGCGACCTGTCCAGGGTGTACCCCGCCTTCGCCCAATGTCGGCTGGGATCGGCTCCAGCCCCCCCGCGACCCCTAACGAGATAAGCGGTTGCAGATGGATGGATATATATATATAATTTTTTGCATTCGATTTCACAAAAGAATACAGGAATAAACCATCAAACTGCTTCCTGCTCCCGAGCTGATATTTGGCATGCACTTTTGAATGGTCCCTCATTACATTGTGTCCTCACCCATTATCCTGTTGCAACAGGAAATAGGCTACATCAAATAAAAGGTACAGCTAGGACAAATGTGTCTGGATGTGCCATTGATTTTGTCTTGTTAATGTCCATCCCTCATCATTCATTCCATATTTGTTGCAGTTAATGTTCACAAGTGAAGAAGACAGCAACAGCAACATTTTACCAGTACCACCATTATTTTAAAGGCAAAACTAATCTCAGGTATAATTGGTTACCATGGTGTGTTTTCTATACCTAACAGGTTTGTGCCAGTCATGCCACCCACATTTGCCAACTTGTGATCCTGTCATGAATCTGTGAAAGAGATTCAATGCTCATTATAGAAAATTAAGGGGAGGCTGTCGGCCTGTAGCTCCCACATACTGTATGAACTGACTGTCACGTAAGTAAGCAAAAAGGTCTTGAAATTCTGTTTTAATTAAGATTTTAAAGTGATACACTGCAGTGATGTCTGCACCATTTGCTGACTCTATCTACAGTGGAATCAGTCCAGTTGGAAAAGTGACACATCATTGCTCTTCATCCTTCAATCGCATCATTGAGGGTGATCACGAATATTATAATTTGTTCTCATTAAGGTGTACTGTAGACAAAGCTCTGGATGAAAATTCATGTCTTAACTCCATCTTTCCCTCAGACACACACAGCTTGGAGTCAGACTCTTAGATACAGTAGATCCACACAAGTCTGCCCACATGGTGGCACCACTAACCAGTTAGTCCTTCAGATATTTGAAATACAGTCCGATATACAGTGGGAGACTGTATGAGGATAATGAAAAGGGTGGAGAATATCTGTAACCAATAGATATTTTTAATTTTTTTTTTTTTTGCATATTTCCACTGAGTGGGAATAGTAGCTGACTGATTCTGAGTGACAAATCACACTGTAGGCTTACATTTACAAATTGTCACCAGTATAACTTACTTCTTATAGTACTTATAATCAAATGTTCTTCTTTTTCAGGTTGAAAACAGCAGAACACAGGGGACTGAGAAGAAACACCTTTGAGTAGAAGCAGAGGGATTACCAGCACAACTTCACCTACATCAAAGCATATGGGAACATCTTTGAAAAAAGTATTTTAAAATCACTTTAATGGTGATTGGAATCTCTTAATCTATGTTTCTGGTTGTGGAGGTCATAAGCATTGTTAGAATACATTAGTGGATCCTTCACTGTTTATTACAAAATAAATGTTAACATGTGGTTTATAATCAGGGGCGGCTGGTAGAGGGTAGAGCAGGTCGTCCACCAATCGGAAGGTTGGTGGTTCGATCCCCAGCTCCTCCGGTCACATGTCGATGTGTCCTTGATCAACCCCAAATTGCTCCCGAAGGCTGAGCCATCGGTGTGTGAATGAGTATTTAGATTAGATCCTAATGGGCACAGTTCGCACCTTGCATGGCAACCTCTGCCATCAGTGTATGAATGTGTGTGTGAATGGGTGAATGCTGACATGTAGTGTAAAGCGCTTTGAGTGGTCGGAAGACTAGAAAAGCGCTATATAAATGCAAGTCCATTTACCATTTACCATTCACTAATGCACATAACCTGCTAAACAGCCAGATCGTCAATTCTGGTCCCAAACATATCCATCAAACACTTTGAAATGAACTAATGGACCATGTAAATGAGCCATGCCAGTGAACCTCTCAGGGGTGCTGATTGGCTCCTGATATGCTGAATACATACTGTCTCAGAACCTTATGGGGAGGCTGCACAGCCTGAAATATGTAAACTGCAAGACTAGGATGGTAGCATTACTCTTAATAAAAGATAACAGGAATATTGTAGTATTCTCCACTGTGATGGCATTTTCTACTACTAAGACATCCCCAAAACCTTCCTTAAATTAGTTCTTAAATTAATATGTTTATGTATTTATGGGATATTTCATCAATCCCCCTATAGAGAGGTCAAAGGTCAGGATCAGATACAGAGCAGCAGCCCTTCAGTTGGTGGTTAAACAGCTTTTAATGATTTTGGTTTCCTCTGTTTGAGGTGTAATAAAAAAAGAAAAAAAAAAACATTTAAACTTTCAGGATTAATGAGGACAATAACAACAGTCATTAAGCCAAATAGCTCTGATATTTGAAGTTGAACTGTTGGCAAGCATCATTATCATCACCAAGTAATAAAACGTTCTGTCTGTGAAACGCTGATAATCCAGGACCTTTTCATATTTTCAAAGTGGAGTTTATGTGAGAAGTGACTCAGCCATGATCAGACTGGACAATGGCCCCACCTAGAGTTCGGTCTGTGCTACTGACATTTTTATTTGTGTTCAGACGACATTTATTGTGACAGATATTCAGTAAATGTCCTGTAATGGGCCCATTCAGCTGTTACCAGCCTGGTTGGAGTTGCATTTGCTTTTTGTTGGAGCACTAAATGAATGCATTTATTTATTTTATTGGCAGAAGACATTTGTATGGGGAATTTATTTCGTACTAAAGTGAAAGTAATGTATGCAAGAGTGTTTGTACATATGTGTACAAATTAGGCGAGCTTGACCACAGCAACCAATAACCATAGATAGATGGATCATTTGAATTTATTTATTTATTTAACAGGTGTGACAGGAGAGGTCAAGAAGCTGGTTTGCGCAATCTGAAAAATAAGCGATAACGCATTAAACAATTCATAATAAAACAATAAAAGAGAAAGAAAAAAAGAAACTAAGTTGTATGTAAGCAACTGCGAGTCGTTAAGTTGTGTGTTAATGCATCAACATAATAATTAATAATACAGTATATACATATGTTAGTATGGAAACGCCATTAATTGAAACGAAGTATAACCACTACTACAGTACTACTAAAAACAATATTAAAAAAGCGAGACTTTTATTTTGAAGGCTGCTTTGGGACATACAGGAAGTAAACATTGTTCACATGCAGTTTCCGTTTTAAATCCTGTTTGACGAGGTTCGGGTTTGACTTTTATCTTCGTATGTTTAGTTGTTTCATTTTTCAGCTGATGTTACCTCGGCTCCAGCTATGAGTGCAGTTCTTCCTCGGATAGAGCAGCTGTCTGCCAGAGTTGTTCGGGTTCTGGGCTGTAACCCGGGACCGATGACCCTGCAGGGAACCAACACTTACCTGGTCGGCACCGGGCAAAGGTGACAGCGGTACACTGAAGCGTTTATTATGTTCGCCAAATGAAGCTTACTTTGATGTGTTTTCTACTGAAGAATATCTGTAATTGGAAACGATTGGCCAAAAACGTGACAGCTGGACTCATGAAAAAGGACGTCACGCCAAATTCCACTCAACATTATGTAAATTCAATGTTTCTTTGCTTGTTGGCTAAAAAACATAACGTATAGACCAAGATTGAAAATGTATCCTGAACTGCCAGGGTCCACGGGTTATTTCGGCATATATAAGAAATATTAATAATTTGGAGTATTTTTAAAGTTGTTAGACTAAGTTTAATATATATATATATACTGTATATGCATGTGTGTGTGTGTGTGTGTGTGTGCGCACGTGCGTGTGTGTGCAAAAGTTTGGTTTTATTCATAAATTATTATTAAAAAAAAGTCATAAAATAATACATACACAACTTGCAAAAATATATACTACACAATAGAAAAGAAAATATACCCAAAACAAAAAAAGGCACCTAATTCAATATATATGGGTTATGTAGCCTATATGCAAAGTAAAAAAAATAAAATAAAAGTAGGTAAAATAGTTAACTAGTTCACTAAATTAGCAAAATTGATGCTACTTTTAAAGCCTTGAATATGTATAGTATACTGTATAAAATGTGTGATTATATTGCAGGCGAGTGCTGATAGACACTGGAGAGTCTGCTGTGCCTGAATACATCAACAGTCTGAAACAGGCACTGAGGCAGTTCAACACCAGCATCCAAGAGATAATCGTCACACACTGGCATCATGACCACACGGGTGGAGTGGAAGACATCTGCAGGGACATCACTGGTGAGGACAGTACTGTATGTGTGGAACAGGTTTAAGGATCCCTGGGTTATCATTCTTACAGTATTATTTGAATCGGAAATTGGAAATCAGTACAACAATACATTTATGGAAGTTTTAAAGGGTCAGTTCCCTTTTGCTCAGGATCTAATTGTCATAATAGTACCTGTGTAGTTGCAAAAAATTATACAGGTCAGAAAAAAACACATTTAATCATTGTTTGTTAGACAGTCCAATATGTCTCTGTTTTCCCTCCTGCAGGTTCTGAGGTCCGAGTCAGCAAACTGCCTCGCTCCAGCCGAGTCACTGAGACAGCCGGAGACAAAAGCTTTACTTATCTAAAAGATGGAGATGTTGTCCAGACGGAGGGGGCCACACTCAAGTCAGTTCAGTTCATGAGCAAGTTGAATATATATTGAGAAGATTTTAAACTGTTGGGGCTTTCACTCGCTTTAGAGGAAACAATAACAACAACCAAAAGACCACACCAAAGACGTAGTGTAGATAATATGCAATAGAGATACATAATTCAAAATAACACATTATTTTAAAGAAGCCTTTCTTAAGATGACGGTATTTTGAGAAGATAATTGTACCACAGTAACAGCTAAATATGTGTTAACATGTATTTATGAGTACATACCAAACCCTGCCATTGCTAATGTCTGCTCAAATAACTGACTGTAACCAGATCCAGAGAGTCATGTTTTACCTTCCTTTATCCCAGAGTGCTGTTCACCCCGGGCCACACTGACGACCACATGGCGTTGCTGCTGGAGGAGGAGCGGGTGCTCTTCTCTGGAGACTGCATCCTGGGCGAAGGCACCGCCGTGTTTGAGGATCTCTACGATTACATGAAATCTCTAAAGATCCTGCTGGACTCTCAGGCCGACATCATCTACCCTGGTGAGTGAGCATACATTGGTATGAATGGTACACTATTTTATTTCTTGAAAGACTCCATCAAAAATGATTTTTTTTTTTTTTTTAAACTTTTATTTACCCAGAGAAGCTTCTCTGAGGGCAAAGCCCTCTTTTATAGAGAGGTCCTTGGCCACACAGTTACACACATTCACACCTGAAAGCTGCCCAGTACAACCTCAATCTGATTTGTTGGCACTTTATTTTTTTATTTATTTAGTTCTTTCATCTTTTAGATTTATCTCACCGGTCCAGAGATTGAACCGGAGACCTTCCAGTCACAATCTTGCTTCTCATATTTCCTGTTTTTCATCCCTTCAATATTAATTCTCACTTTTTACCTCCTCCAAGGCCGAAGGCCTTGGGCCAAGGAGGTTATGTTTTCACCGGTGTTGGTTTCTTTGTCTGTCTGTCTGTCTGTCTGTCTGTCTGTTAGCAGGATTACTCCAAAAGTTTGCGATGGATTTCAATGAATTTTTTTGGAGGGGTGGGGTGTAGCACGATGAACAATTCATTAGATTTTGGTGGCGATCCGGATCATGATCTGGATTCAGGATTTTTTTAAGAATTCTGATCAGCCTGAGCATTAAGACCAAAGGTTATAACACATGTGCAGTGTAACCGATGACACGTTGATGAAGCATGACCCCGTCTTCTTCCTTCTGAGAGCAGAGAGATACGTGTGTGGATGTGTGTGCGGGAGCTGCTGGCCATCCGCGGTGAGAAAGAAAAAAAGCGGTAGATGACGGGATGAGAGACAACTTAGTGTAACATTATACTGACATAACAAGGCTGCTGAATGAGAGATGCATCCGCCGATACGTTACACGGAACACACCCTGTTAATAATAAGCCGACCACCTCACGGTACCGCCAGCTGTGAGCTGTGATCTGTTTTTAAAGTCAGGCACCTTGGCGGAGGTCTGCGCTCTCCGAGTGCCATTCTAGTTTATTTACATGCATTCACCAGTATTAAAGATGCTTAAAGTTTTAGGGCTGCAATAATGATTATTATCATTATTATTAATGTCTTTTTTTTCCCAAATCCATTTGTTAATTGTTCAATAAAATGTAAGAAAACAGAGAAAAATGCCTATAACACATTCATAGAGTCCAAAGTGATAACTTTGCATTGCTTATTTTGCCTGATCAACAGTCCAAAATATTACATTAACAATGAAATCAAACCAAGAAAACAAGCCAATCCTCACACTTAAGAAGGTACAACCAGCGAATAGCTGCATTTTTGCTTGATAAATTACCTAAAAAATTTGTCAATTGTCAAAGTTATTGTTGATTCATTTTCTGTTGGTCAGCTTTGACTGATCATTTCAGTGCTACCAGTTTTGCTTCTTTGATTTCTACTTGTTCCTTTCTGTGGGTGTGGGAAGACCCACCTCCTGTCAGTCAATCCAGCCGAGCCAACCGACAAACCAAAACAAGAAGCTTCTGCATTTACTTTATTTTTGATGTAAAATAAAGCTAGATTATACATCATTTCCACTTGCCATCAGTCAGTCTGATGTTTCATTGTGAAGTCATTCAGATGTTTGGATAAAACCCTTGCTGCTGTTCTCTGTGCAGGTCACGGACCGGTGGTTCAGGATGCTGGCTCTAAGATCAGACACTACATCAGCCACCGGGACCAAAGAGAGCAGCAGATCCTGGCAGCCATTCAGGATGGAGCAGGAAAGGCTTTCTCCTCAATGGAGCTCGTCAAGATCGTCTATAAGGTCAGGACAAAACCGTCTGTTACTTTGATGCTTTGTCCAGCCTGTTGTCAAGGGCAGACCGGCGTGAGTAGTGAAGCTAAGACCAGCAGTATGCTGTAGTACACCTTAACCAAATTTGGACTGTTGCCTCTGCAGCTCCGGATAAGCTTGTTCATTGTCATCCACACTGGATGGAGACGCTTTCAAGCCCTCAAAATACAAAGTAAACATACTGAATATACAAACTAAGACACTAAAACTAGGACATGCAAATATGCAGCCTGCAAGCAATCACACAAGCTACCTTTCTGTGTACCTTGTCATGGAGGTGATCATAGTCAAATGCTTGTTTTTGTTTGGAGAAAAATGACAGATGCTTCACACTGCTTCTCTCCCAGGACACTCCGGAATACCTGCACAAGGCGGCTAATGTGAACCTGGTCCATCACTTAAAGAAACTGGAGAAAGAGGACAAGATCAGCCTGGGTACGTCATCTCTTACTACCACTGCAAAAAATACTGGGAGGGTTTTAGAGCATCAGTTCTGGCGAGCCATGATTTAAATTTGTCAAATCAAAATAGACTTTTTTGGCAATGCAGATAGTTTTGGTATTCGATTAGATTTAGATTTATTTTATTTATTTCGAACATGTAACAAATAAGCTAAAAAAAACCCAAACAAGAATAATAAATAAAACGAACAGTAAACATATAGCAAACTCTCAGTATAGAAATTCTCCTCAACAACATAAGTAAATATTACATGTCTGAAAAGGAGTAGGAAGAAGTATACACATATGGTCCTACCCCTTCTCCATAACTCAAACAATTAACTCATTATTTGTCATATATACAACTCATAAACAACTACCCACTGCTATTATGTTCAACCCAAATATCCACCCATTGTCAATCAGATATAACTTAAACCATTACCTCACGTCCATCAAACCAAACCTTCCTCATCCCTATACCTCTTAAAAATTGTACATCTTCTTGAATTGATTTATACTAAACATACATACAGGGGGGCAGAATGTGCCTTATTTTTCCCAGAACTGCAAAGCTCCTTGCTAACTTTACTCGTACATATCTTATATGGGCTTTCTAGCTGATTTTGTGGTCTAATATCACAGCCAGAAATTTATTTTCATATACTATTTCTATATTATTATTACACGGCTTTGTTGAATACTCGATTCTGATTGGTCAATCATGGCTATGTATAACAGACCGTTGCTATGGACGCAGTTCTGATCTCGAACTCTGGCGGACCGTTTTTGTGTCAAATTATTGATTTCTTAAAGGGATTATTTGTAACTTATCACGCGCATAAATCATAACGTGTCGGAATCCCATGCGCGCTCGCGTGTGGGTACGCGCTGCTCCTGCTGCCTGCTTGCACACCGCGCTCGTTCTCACCCGCTCGGCTCGCTCCAACTCCATGTGCACGCGCGCACACTGCAGAAGAGTTAGTTTAGCTCTGAGAATATCTAGTGAATGTGCAGTGGACGTTTTTGCAGAAATAAATGCTGCAGCTCCTCCAGACCAACAGAGGTTTCCCGTGTGTCTCCCCCCCCCCCCGTTCCCTCCGCGGTCGGCGGGCTGAGACAGGAAAATCCAGCACTAGAATCAGCATTGATTTATGGAGAGACCCTCCTCTGGTCAGCTAACATTACTGCCAAGCAGGTGAAATATAGAGTGATATTGTGTGTTAGCTGACGTGTGTCGCCTCACTGTTTAGACCGGTGCTCGTTCATGTCAATGTAGCGCGAGCACAAGCGCGAGCGCGAGCAACAGGACGCTGACTTTCGTTGACATTGTGGCCATAGGTGTCGCTGTGAACAAGCAATTTCTGATTCTTACATATAGCCCCTTTAAGTAAGTAGCCGTGTAATAAGCAGAGTTCTACGCTTCACGTCGCGGTGCCGCATCGCCCTGTCGGGTTAATTTCACAACAGTGACTGGCTCACTGTACATTATCCCTTAAATATTGTCTATCATCACTTGTATGTGAGTGTTTATCTTACAATTTCCAAATAACATAATCTTTGCTTTGTTCAAATTTAATGATAATTGGTTTATGTCAAACCACCGTTTTAATTTACTCATTTCCATTGTAGCATGGTTAAGGGTCCATGAAGATTGATTACGTGTGGTGTTGGTGAAAATTAGGCTTTACACTCACTGACTGTTAGCTAAAATACAAATGTAAATATATATTTTCCCCTCAGTGAACGAATCTTCACAGAACATGAAATGGAAGAGTAACCTGTGATGTCCACAGAGACCGTGAAGAAATGCACTCTAAATGACCATTTGTCAAGAATGATGAAAATCCATCTGGTTGACAGTTCATAATTTTTCAGTCTTTCAGCATAATGTTTATGGCTAAATTGCTTAGATCTGCTGATTGACAGATATGTTAATGATAAATCGGGGCTGGTGGTCACACATGTTTGTTTTAGCCTCTCAGGCATCCCTTTTGTTGACTTCAAACAAATTCTGCCTTTTTCTTCACTTAGCAGCAGATAACCACGGCTGTGGCCTTTAACCTAACCATCGAGAGCATAATCTCAAACAGCTATGTGATTAGTGAAATAGACGTTTTATTAGTGAAGTTTGGCGCACAACCCTGTCCTCTTCCTCTTTCTATCCTCCCTCCTCCTCTTCTCTTTCTTCTTTATGTTCTCTAACTCAAGGAAATCTGTTTACCTGGGTATAAAACAGATTTTAAGAGGTTGCAGTTGCCAAACTTAATTAATAAACCTCAGGGTACAAAGGCACAGCGGTTTGGAGGCACTAGGTGAAGAAAGGTCAGTACTAGGACTAGTATAGTCCTAGCTCTCAGAGACTTGACTGTGACAGATGACAGATGCTTTTACATTAAGAGATTTCTATCCAGACCACCATTTTTTCATCTGTTATCCCCTTATTAAAACTTTTATTTATCTCTTTGTCTTTTCAGTCTTGATAATCAAGCACTTGTTCTCGATAGTCTGCACAGGTTTTCAGTCAATCACTAGGTGGCAGTGTCTGCTAATTAATTTTATGGGGGCAGAACTTGAACTTATGATTATTATATAAATTATTATAATTCATGATTTATTCTAATTAATTAATTTACACGTATTGCAACATATGTCAAAAATTACAAATATTTTGTATTTGTTAATAAAAAAAGTAAAAAAAAATGTGTGATGGAAAAGATGTTGAAAAATATTGAATTTATTTATTTATTTTATTGGTTTAAAAGGACTGTGTGCACAGACATTAATTGTTTACATAGAATGATCTACAGTATTCTACTGTGAGGTGCTGTTGTGTTTTTCTGGTCATGAATGAGAATGATTGTGTATTTGTGATGATTATTAGATCATCCTGAGGGATAGCTCATATGTCAGCTATAAAACTCATGAATACTGAAGTTCACCACTTTGAACAGCTGAATATGATATCAGCTAAATCATCATGATGACCCAGTATTCCACAGAGTAATAGTCAGATCTACTGTATGTACTTTTGACCCCTTAATGAGTCTCATCTGTTTTCATGTTGACTAACAGCTCTGATGCAATCTGAAAGTTTGGGATTTTTTTTTTTATTGATACAGGAAGAGCTTTTTATCTGTTGTCTGTTGGCTGTTCTACATAGACTGCTCATTTTGGAACTGAAAGGCAACTTTACTGAAAGCAACTTCGCCACTTGTAGTAAACAACTACAGTGCATGAATCATGCAGACATTTGCGCAGACACTGTAAATCATGTTATTTTATTTTTTAGGGTGTCTAACCAGATGGCCAGGAATAAGCCTTGTAGGAAAAATTTGATATTTTACAGTATTTCTGCTGATCAATGGCCAATAAACTAGTCACAAAAAATTAACTGTAAGACTTTCGATGAATATAGTAGATATGATTATGATTTCAGAAAAATACGTAGGTCTATACACAATAATTGGGCTGGATACACATTTGAAATCCTTTATAGGGATATTACAAGGTATAACAATATGTCAGGAATTGAACACACCAAAAAAGTTCCTTAAATTCCTTTATAGTCACTGCTGAGATCTCTCTGTAAATTACTCAGAATATTAAAGGTGCTATTGATAACATTCAGCCACTAGATATCACATTCTCCCTCCCCCGTTCCATTGCATTAACTTCACAACTAGTCGTTGCCAGACACTTACCGTCAATCTCAGACATTTATCCGTATTTACCACATTAACTGACGACCCTGAGATAACACGTGATACCAAGGTCGTTTTACTACTGCCTCACAAGCCTTGTTAGAATTGGGAACCAAACGTCAGATATCTTCCACAGAGATAAACAAAACATTCATTTTGGACCCCCCAAAATTTCTAAAATGATTGATTCACAGTCATAATATTTTTCAGGGAAAACACATACTTTTATTCAGCACCTTTCTAAAGGCTCTGTGGAAGTATTATTATAATTTTTTTTTAATATTTTTCTACAAAAAAATATTATCAATAAGAACTTTAAGTGAAATAGCACTGGAATAAAAACACTAAAAAGTAGGAGAAGAAAATGATAACTGTGAACTAAGGATGCAAAACCACCAACCATAACTCAGTGGTTGCAAGTCTGCAACTGAAAAACAACATTTTTATACGAAGGTGGACCTGTGTTACATTGTACCTACGTGTTTAACCGAGTCAGAGGGGTTGTTGTGACAAAACTGTTATTATAATGTACCATCGGAAATGCCATTGCTATGTCCATCTTTACCTGACCCTACTCTGTTTCAAATGCTCCTCTTTTGTAAAAGTCTATTTCTTTCTTTTTCTTTTCTTTTATTTATTCCTTTTTGTGAGGTCTTATGTCAGTGAATGTTCTTCTTCGTTTAAAATGGAAAATTAAAGGTCCCATACCATGCTCATTTTCAGGTTCATACTTGTATTTTATATTTATTCTAGAACATGTTTACATGCTGTAATGCTCAGAAAACCCTTTATTTTCCTCAAACTGTCTGCCTGAATATGCCTGTATTCACCTTCTGTCTGAAACACTTCGTTTTAGCGCATTTCAACAGAATTGCAATGGAATTTTAACGGAATTGCGTTGCTAGGCAACAGCTTGGGTCCAAGTTTATTTCCTGTCAGCCGAGGTCATTCACATACACTGCAACCGGAAATAAATTGGGACACATTTAGAATGTTTACCTTTAAAACTGTCAAATGGTCTTTATGTTGTAGATTCGTGACATCACAAATGGACAGAAATCCTGACAGCTTGTTTCAAAGGCATAGTTTCTGAATACGGGCTGTGTGTATTTCTCCATGGATTGAGCATTTTGAAACTTTCAAAGTATTTATATAGCACTTCAATCTGCTTTATAATAAAAAAGACACAGAAAGTTCCAAAAAAAAGTAGGACAATCAACCATTGAGAACAACATACATTCTATAAGTCACTACAGGAATATTATGTCAATAGTTCTTTTTATTATTATTATAAGGCTGTAAGACTTAACATACCATATTACACCTTAAAACTTCCATCACAATCAAAACCAATAATATAAAACACATAATAATGTGTAAAAATTCAGTTTCAAAATCATCTTTAATTGATTTTATTCCAAATTATTTCCTCCAAACTGTCACAAATATTAAAAAGACACTATTGTGTGTTAGGTTAAAGAGCTGTCAGTTTGTGTGTGAATGTGTGTTGGAGAGAGAGAATGGTAGAGAGACACCCAGCTCTGCAGTGTGGTAATGAGATGAGTGGAGGTGGTGGTGATGGAGAGGGAGGGAGGGAGGGAAGGGGTCTACTGGTAAAGATAAACAGCCGAGGAGCCTCTGAGCCAGAGGAACATGGCGGCCCCGGCCCTGGACGACACTGCCGCTCCGTCCCGCTGACCGACACCGCACCGAGCGATACACCCCGCACTGCACGCACCCATGGCTTCTCAACTCTCAGGTAAGTTTCCTGTCTCTCTCTTGACTTGACCCCCCCCCCCCCATATTCATTCAATCCCACCCCCAGAATAAGGCTTCCTGAGGGGGCTTGTGTAAAGTGTCCGTACCAGTTTAACGGAGGTTATCACACTTTATGATGCACATTTCCTCCCGATAGCGCCGCGACATTACCGTTAGGACATTTCTATGGTGTTATGAAAACATATTAAAGGGTAAACTGCATTAGAGTCGACTGGTATTTATCGCGCAGGTTATTACCCCGTGTTTTGGCCTCTTTAATGAACTGTTGGCGACACATTGAGACTTGTCGGTCGGACTGAGTGACTGATGGCTGTCAGAACCGAACCGGGTCTTTAGGAGACATTACCGCTAGCTAAACGGATCAAAATGCTACTTTCCTCCGGTTATCTGCCGAAGCCGCTGTCAGCTCTCAAGTCTTCTGGTTTTATGAAAGTAAACGCTGATACGCTGGTGTTTGTTTAATGTGTTCAAACATTGTGTGTTTGTTAGCAGCACAAATATCCCGAACGGGACTTTGCTGTGTAACTTTAACAGTTAGCTGTTAAAAGCCCTTCCTGATCAACAGAAGCGACAAACTGCGGCTGAACCGTGTGCGTCAGTCGGGCTCCTGTTTGGCTGTTGTCAAAGTAGAATTTCCCGACCCCAGAATGTAAGCATAGGTTGTTTTTAGAGCTGTTTATGTGACTAATGTAAACATATAGTAGTTTCACTGTTAAATATTTGACTTATTCCCGGTTGATATCGCTCGGACTTCCTCAACCGACTCAAGCGTCAAGTAGAATAAGCACAGTCCCGGTTTTTGTTTCAAAATAAAACACCAATTTATTTTGAGTGTTAATTCTTTACTGATATACCACATTGCGTATTGATAGATAGTTTAAGATGTGTAGTTTATATTGTATTAGCATGTTTATGTATTAAAGCTGTCAGAGTAATTTTCAAATCAAATGGAGTATCACAGAACTGTTCATGGAGGTGACCACATTTACAGAGTTACAGCTAGATAAATTGTAGTTGTAGACAAGCAACCGGTATTTGTAATCCCAACATTCATTATAACAATATCTGACTCTAGTGTTTTTGGTATTTTGTAGCGTTTTTTTATTGCTTGTATTTTAAAGAGTGAATTGAACAGCTTCCGGTTCTGTTTATGTTCATTCTCATCAACTTGACAGTTTATTGATCAGCCTTGGGCAGTGATGTGAAGAGACGCATCTCCCCCTATTATAATTATTTTTTTCAGTTCAGAAGTTTTAAACATCCAATAATAAAAAACAAACAATGATAAAATGAATCCTGAAAAAAATAAATATTTGAAATAATGTATTATATCCCACTCAAAGTAATCCCAATGGGAATAAAAACAGGTGGAACACAGTAGGGGTTCCCCAGCAAAAAGGGGAATCATTTATTTTTACTATAATTCCATCCATAAGTAACACAATAACATAATCTATGACTATTTTGGTCATGGATTTCATACACTTTCTGTAATAAAACTTCCAAAAGCAAGAATCCTATCAGATTGGGGACCCTGGGACAAAATTTTAGTTGTTTCAGTTTAGGGGTCCTAAATGATTAGGAACCACTGAGTTCTTGAGTTCACTGAGTCATTCAAGTCTTTCTTAAAAAAGCCCAGAATCTGTGTTTCCCCGTAGTTGAAAAGCATCTACATAGAAAGCCTGTGGTGAAAGGTCCATGCGGCCCGGCTGGGGCATTTTGTTTTGGAAGAACAGAATGTAAATCAATGTCTTTATGTGCTTGTATGATAATTCTGTTTGGACTTGAAAGAAGCATGGCATGAGATGAGCTGTAGGGCTGTGATTTAATGCTGCACAGGTACTGCGTAGGTTAAACCTTATTGTCTAACAGTCAGGTATACAGTAGGCATTTACCAGTGCAGGTTCAAGAATTTTTGTCCTTATTTGCTGTTGTGCCGGTTTGTCTGTGTTTGCTGTTGTGCTGGTATGTTACTGTAGAGAACCTGTAAGTTTGCCTACGTGACAGGTGCCATCTGACTCCTCTGGCTATGTTATCTTTGAGGGCTGTTTTTTTGGCTCTTTTTTAAAGCGTATTTGCTCTTTCCTGCACCCCAAAGTGAACTTTGTAAAGGATTGCAACATGCACACCAGGTTACCAGGTTCTAAGTTTATCCCCCGTCTCTGAGAGATAATTTCTGTCTTTGTTGTTTTCCGATGCTGTTAATGCATCTGCACAGCTCAGTAACATAATATTGTGCATGCTTGTTTTTTCTGTTCGAGGATCTACCTGGGTTTGCTTCTATTGTTGTTTTGTTTCTGCTTTATTATAATTTGGTGAACTCTGCTTTAATGCACCAGGGTAGTGATTTGTCATTATGCTTCAATACCGTTTCAATGCCAAAACTACCTTTTAGTGCTGCAGCAAGAGTGCAGGAATGTACTTAAGACCAAGATCTTAACATGAGATTGGCAGCTTGCCCAGTGAGGGATCCTTAGTGGCTTGAATTCACTAAACCACGTGAGGGCTCAACTAATGCCCTGACCAATGACAACAGCAGCAGCAGGAGGAGGAAGAAGAGGAGGAGGTGGAGGAAGGGCAGAGGCTTGACTGTGCAGTTCTCCATGGCAGGTTTTCTACCAGGTCTTATCCTCAGCAGGCACATCCATGCTAAAGAAACACATATGCTCATTTTTTAAACCATCATCATCAAATCCTTGCTCTAATTTTCTTGTTCCTGATTACAATTTCCGGATGCACCCTGTCCATTTGATTGCAATAGGAGTTAAAGAGAGACCTCATTTTTTATTTTTGGTTCTTGATCCCCACTCTGCTGGTTCATCTGCCATCTCACATATACTAGTATTCACCAAGGTGTGTAGGGTATTTGTGGGTCTGTGCTCAACTAAACTGTGTTTGTTTATGTCTGGCTCTTCCCACTCCCACCAACTTATCAGACACACACTCACACACACTCACTGCCACCTGGCTCTCTGTCACGTAGCAGAGACAGTCGTCTTCTAGGTCTGATCCTCCTGAGACCAAGTGCTCTAATTAACCAGCACCACACACACACACACACACACACACACACACACACACACACACACACACACACACACACACACAGCCATGTCATGACTCCTCTGAAAGCCTCCTGTAGTGCCTGAATACCATAATTACTGTAATATGCCCTCACCAAAATGTATGCAGAGGATGTGCTAACAATATATATGATCGTAGCAGGTTTTCTCTCTAAACTGCAGTACATTGGGTCAGAGTTTTTGTACATATTTTTTAAAATTCCAATTTTTAAAGCTTCAGTAGGCAACTTTTTTTTTGGCATCATTGGGCAAAAATTCCATAATAACCTTTCAGCATATTGTAATTCAGGTGTTCTGAGAGAAAGCTTCTGCTCCTCCTCATGGCTCTGTTTTCAGGTTTTAAAAAATCTAGCCCGTGACGGAATAGTTTGACCAATCACAGGTCATTTGAGAGAGAGAGCGTTCCTATTGTCTGTACTATGGCTGGTGGGCGGTGCTTGGTATTTCCTCAAGAGAGCTCAACATGGCAGCCGGGTCACAAACTTTCTCATTTTAGAGCTAAACGGTACACTACAAGATGATTCTGAAAACATTTGAGGCGAGAAATAGGCATTACAGTAAAAGAATATTTATTAATATTTGATCAGCGCTGCCTAGTTTGACTGTTTGGTCGGAGTTCGCGAGTGATTGACTCGTGGCTCTCATAGACGGCAGCTGGACAGCAGGCTCCAGATCAGCTCTGACTGGTTGTTTTCCCTCTGTCTGTGAAATCTCGCAGATGCCATTAGGAGCACCGGAGGACACAGAGGCACATGACTTTTTCAGATTACCTGTCTCATGTACTACTGTCAGGATATAGTGACCGTTTTATAAATATTTTAGTCTTAACCAGCATAATTTTTTTGTGACTCAAATGTAATCATCAACTCAAAGTCTTGATCACATGATGCTCAACCTGGGGCTGACTGTCATCACAACAGCCATTCTATATGCAGCACTTTTCTTTTTGTAATTTGAATTAGGGCTGTCAATCGATTCAAATATTTAATTGCACATTTTTATCTGTTCAAAATGTAAGTTATAGGGAGATTTGTCAAGTATTTAATACTCTTATCAACATGGGAGTGGGCAAATATGCTGCTTTATGCAAATGTATGTATATATTTATCATTGGAAATCAATTAACAACACAAAACAATGACAAATATTGTCCAAAAACCCTCACAGGTACTGCATTTAGCATAAAACAATATGCTGAAATCATAACATGGCAAACTGAAGCCCAACAGGCAACAACAGCTGTCAATGTGTCAGTGTGCTGACTTACTATGACTTGCCCCAAACTGCAGGTGATTATCATAAAGTGGGCATGTCTGTAAAGGGGAGACTCGTGGGTACCCATAGAACCCATTTTCATTCACATATCTTGAGGTCAGAGGTCAAGGGACCCCTTTGAAAATAGCCATGACAGTTTTTCCGCACCAAAATGTAGCGTAAGTTTGGAGCGTTATTTAGCGTCCTTTGCGACAAGCTAGTATGACATGGTTGGTACCAATGGATTCCTTAGGTTTTCTAGTTTCATATGATGACAGTATCTTCACTCTAGAAATATTGATTGTGTTTCAGAAAAAGCTATTTGTTGATCTCCAGTCATAATTTAAAGCACACATGAGTCTCCGAAGAAAGCACAGAGGTTTTATTTCATCTGTCTTTTGGTTCCTCAAAGCCAGTCAGGAGGAGAAGCAGCAGCACTGATATCACTGCTCACATAGCAGGCAAGCTGATGCAGCTGAGATGTAGCTACCTTGAAAGGTGTACTGTATGCACTCACTTTAGATATATCAGAAATACTTTGATCGAATGTGCAGGGAATTTCTGTTGGTTACAGCCCAAATTTAGACTAAAAGTATTTTTTAATCTATAATTAAAAGAACAGGTGTTGCAGCAAGATGTATGGGCAGGATAGTAAATGCTGTTTCACCTTGTTAAGATTAAATTATGGAAACAATGAGCAGACCAGAGCTGAGTGACCTCTGACGTCTTGTAAGTTGATCCCATAAACACAGGACTGTACACATCAGTTTATAAATAATAATTAATAGATACAGTGTCAGAGTACATGTACGTACATGTACCATCTGGTGTTTACCATACTTTACATTTAGTGCGACACATCATATCGGTTGTCATAAGTAATGTGTTTTAGTCATTGAACAATGTACATTATACAAATCTGAAGACTATACAGTTTTATTTTGTAAATAAGAATTTCTCCATAGTTCCCAGTCTCATCAACAGTTTGTAGCCATTGCTCGGGCAAAATCACCATCCCTATAAGAGAACACCTGTTCGTTAACTAGTTAGCCAATGAACATGTTAAAAATAAAACGTGTATACATTTTTTATCTTTTCAGCTGCTTTAATCTGCCGAACAGATATACGACAAATATAAAATAGTATCAGGTGGGTCAAACCATCCTGTTCTGTTCTGTCAGAAATTTTCCAACAGGAACACAAAGACACACAACACAAACGGGCCACACACAACATGCAGAGAGAGAGAAAGATAGTAATATGAAAGCTGAAATGTTCTGAGGTAGCAAGTAGGTTTAAGGCGTAGTTAGACTCGCCAGAGGTTAGCGTGTCAGTGTTGCCTCGCAGAGACGTGAATATTACATGCCTGTCTTATCGTGCAGTACCAGCAGGGGGCAACAAAGTCACTGATTTAGGTTTAGGCAAGAAAATGCTTTGTGAAGTTAAGGAAAACATCATGGTCACTGACTTAAGATCAGGCAAGAAAACCATTTAGTTAGGTTAAGGGAAAACGTCATGGTTGGGCTTCAAATAAGTATGTAAAACACGTACGGAAATAACATGACATCAGTATGGGAAACACATGTCAAACATCTCGTGACAACCGTCACAACAAAACATGTGACAAACGTCACTAACGTAACTCGTAAAACAAAATATTGGTCTCGAACGCCGGTCTTCTGCTTGAAAGTGTAGTGTTTGTTGGACCCATCCACTTCCCCACCCCCAACCATTAGTTGTCTTTCTCAATTTATATACTACGTAACTAACTCTGAAGTTAGACCTCTGTCACAACATTGCACCTTCATGCGGGTGTGTAATATTCATGCCTCTGCGACACAAAATGTGACACTGACACGCTTTCTTCCGGTGTACAGGCGGGTCTATTACACGCTTTGCCATGAGACTTATCTGCGCCATTAGTGCCCCGAACTTGGCACCGCTGTTATGTCGAAGTCTGTTCCCCGTCGAAAAGTGTTTCCCTCCTGTTAAAATGATAGCGCCCGCCTCGGTTTTTAGGGTTAGGGATAAGGGTTGGTTCAGGTTTAAGTAGGGGGAAACACATATTGATGGGAAAACGGTATTCGACACAACACCGGAACAGGTTGTGATCTCATGGGTTGGACGTTAACAAATAAACGTAAACGTAGTACTATTGTGAACAGTCGACGAGAGCCTGTAGACTAGTAGTGTAGTAAGACTGCACTGTTTCTATTGGCCAGTCGTATGAATTTACAGGTCAAAGGTCAACAAAGATGAACACTGTATGCTGCCATGTGAATGTAATATCACTAGTTATTTCAGAAACCTCATTTGACTTGAGGTTCCTGCTTTGAATTCTGACTCTCAGGGCTGTTACAGAAAGTCTGAGTTCCTGACATCGACTACATCTCTGAAAGGCAGCATAATATTAAACTTCTGTTGCATGTTAGACTTAAACATTAAAGTACTTTAAGAAGGAAAAAACAACCATTTGTACAGTCAGCTTGGCAGCAGGGCCTTCCTATGCAAACTGTAATGAAAGCTGTGCAGGGTTGAAGCAGCAGACCTAGGAGCCAAGTGTAGCAGGTTGCATAACAAGTGCTAATTTGGTTAGCTGGAGCTGACGGCGGCTGTAATTCTCCAGCTCTGTGACAGCAGAGCTGAGTTAGAGAGAGTCCACAGGCCTCCAGCCGGATAATACAAGCTAATAGCATAACAAGCTTTTGCAGAACAAACGTAGGCCGCGGCCAGAGCTAATTGTGATGTTCATCATCGCCTTTTGGCGGCAGGACGTTGTTGCTAAGATGACAGGGTGGAGACTGAGCAGTCAGAGAAGTGTTTTTGTGGTTTTTGCAGCCAAAATTCATGGTAATGCTCAATAATCCAATACTCAGCCTGATCCCATTTCACACTGTAGTCAGAATCACCTGAAACTCTGTAGACAAATTATAGTTGTTTCATCGTAAGTTATTCAATTTGGTGCATCAGGAAATACTCTTGAAGCTTGTAAGCTTCAGTCTGAAGACAACTTCTCTTTTTCCACAAGCTGCTTCGAGACTGACACGAGCATGTTTATTGTGTTTTGATTCAGCGTCGCACTTCATTGGCAGGAGGATGCACGCTGTGAGGCATTTGAGGATAAAGGACGGTTGTAAAAATAAAAGCTGTCCTTTAGTAGAAGCCAGATTAATCTCTGAATGACTCTTATTATCATTATTAAGGAGTCGGAGTCAAGTCGAAAGACAAAGCACACACCTTCCAAATATCAGCAACACGTAGTGCGGACCTGTGTGTCAAGCAACTGTAGGAAAGTTTGTGTGCCACATGATCTTTCAGCTGAGCATAGGGAAATTAATTCCACTTCAAGGCACTTAATATCGTTTTCCATCTTGCCATTGTCCAGTCCCTTTACGTTGATATATCCAAATTCTTTTTATGTTTGTTTCATGGATGTTGTGATTCATTTACACTGTCACTGGAGTGAAATT
Source organism: Sebastolobus alascanus (assembly GCA_916701645.2). Classification (NCBI taxonomy): domain Eukaryota; kingdom Metazoa; phylum Chordata; class Actinopteri; order Perciformes; family Sebastidae; genus Sebastolobus; species Sebastolobus alascanus. Next base: position 468,279 of record CAKAOJ020000019.1, read on the forward strand.
GATTTCCGTTTTCTGATTTCTTAAATGTTGCTAAACGTGACACTGCTTCCTAGTGGACATATAGGCTACCTTGTACCTCCAATCCGTACAAGTATATATAAAAAAACACATATACAAACGTGTTTTGAACGACACCCGTGCATGCCATGGATGTATAATAAGAACTGGATACCCTCAGCCTTGCTTCCAATTTATTCCAGTGGTCACTCGTGGTATTGCAACAAAAAAAACAAACACAAGGCTTTCATCCAAGAGACCGCTGTTTGTGTCCCGTTACGTTTCACTTTCACTTTACAATCAGCTATTCGTTCGTGTCCCGTGTTCACAACGTCAAGTCACACTGTCACTGTAAAAACGTAGTCATTTTAAGCTCAATTCTCTCTCAGCTAATTTTATGCTCAACCATGTTTTTTTTTCCTAAACCTAACTAAGTGGTTTTGTTGCCTAATCCTAAGCAAGAGTTTTTGTTTAATTCACAACATTAAGCACGTGTTTACTATGACCGAAAAGTGATGCCGAGGGGTCTGACAAAGCGTCAGTATGTGACGAGCTGGGATGAGAACGCGTTGGCATATTCAGTGGGCTGCATACCCCAGAAGTAAACCTGGAAACTAGAAAACGTTTTTTAGCGTATATGCGCCAGGCAAGCATTTCTTGTTGGACTGAATAGGCACCATCTTAGGATCCGGTATCCAGTTATTATAATATATCCATGGTTTATGCTCGCTAATGTGCAGCCCAGAGACAACCAACCATTTATTGATATGATGGCAGCTCAGGAGAGCATGTGGGACTTCCATTCATATTCTCTATTGTGATGCATGTACAGTAAATGCACTGGCACTGAAACTTAGCTAAACAAAATGAAATTAATCCCTGTCACTGAAATGTAGAATCACTGATCTATTGTTTTGCAGACGGAGCATCCTTTGAAAGAGTGCAGTTTGGTTTATGTTGGGTGATATACTTCTTGATTCTGGCCGGGATTATGAAACTGTGATCAGCTTCTGTTATGTGGTCGTACAGTAAACCAGCTCTGAGCACAGTGTAGCAGTGGACCTCCGTGTTACCATAGAGCTGCTTAGTGACACAAATTAATCACAGTCAGGAAGTAGGCCGTCTCTCTGTGTGTCTCTCATTGACTTTCTGTGGCTCTCGTCCTCTTCCCCCTCTCTGTGTGTTATATAGACTGTGTGTGTGTGTGTGTGTGTGTGTGTGTGTGTGTGTGTGTGATCTCTTTCTACCACAATGCCTCATATGCAAATAACTAGTGAAACTCTCCATCATTAACAGCAAAATTAGGTCCCGAACATGAACCACTAGTATAGCTGTGTATGTGTGAATTTGTGTGTGTGGATTTTTCCTCTCTCATGTTGAAAACAAAGCGAGGTGAAAGACAACTATACCTAAGGACTTAATATTTATTTTTCAAAACAACATTTATTTTTATATATTCTTAATATACTTGGATACAATCTATGTTCATTATTATTGAAAAGTAAAAAAAATGAATTTCATATTTTTCTGCCACATGTCCTGTTTGTTCTTTTGAGAAAGAAGCAGTGTCCAATTAGAAAGAAATAATTGTTTTATATATATTTTGGTCTCATGATGGTGCCCCCCCCCCCCCATGCATTAACCAGTTGGAACATTGTTGGTTCTCAATCAACATAAAACATAATCTACAGTTTTTTGTCTACGTCACGCTGACTAATAGCAAGACTACAGCCTGCCACGCACAACAAGAGCCCCCCAATTTGAACAACAACCCACAGCTTGTCTCATTTCCTACAAACTAAGATACGTGTTTTGTCCTACACGTTAGCTTGCTGAACAGGCTACCAAACAAAAATCTACCAGGGAAAAGTGCACTGTGTCATTTTGCAGGCTAGATACCTGTAGCTACTCAGCTACTCAGCTGTTAGCCGCTGGAACAGCTTAAAAATGTTTGACTGGTCAGTTTAGATGCTGGCACGGTCCTTAGCATCTTGTTCACTGCTAACAAGACACTGCTTTTAAGCTACAGTGCAGGTTTGTTAGCTTTTTCTCCCCCTTCATGGTTCATGCTGTCAATCAAACATGGACTCTGACATGACCATTCAAAGGGTTAGAGAGAAAGCATTTTGCATTTTGACATGTATATGCAAAGGCCTTTTTTTTATTCCTTTCATTGATAATAATAAATACCCCAATGAATTTAAAATCACTTTGCCATTGTTTGCTGCAGGAGGGGATGGCTATAGTTGTAATTTTCAGTTGGACTTAATTACTGTACCTCAAGGGAGTTGTTGTGTGATCAAGTTATTTGCATCCCTATCTCCAGAAGCCTATTCTGAGCTGTCCTCAGTGAGAGGTTCTTTGGTGAGCTGTGCCTTCTTGCAACAGGAAACAAAACTTTTTTTTACAAAATAATCCTAACTCAAGTTCCACTAACTAGCTTTTAATCACATCTCACTGTCCGAAGAATATTCATGCCCTGAGAAAATAGAATATTTCAAGAACCTCTTTCTCCTGGAATTATTGTTGAAAAACTAGTCACTGACTTACTCAACTGTTAAGTGCACAAACTGAGCTGAATCACAGCCGCGGAGTCTTTCTGTCATTGTGTGTGCAGGGAAAACATTTTTACTTGCATGTGTGCTTGTGCAATTCACAAAGCAGTTGGGTAGAGATCAGCTGTCCATCACTCCTACATACACATTGACGCACACACTAACACTGACACATGATGTACACATATGCAGCTATCTTTCAGTGGTGGCAGGTGCATGTTGAAGTGTTGTGTGGTTTGAGTCCGCTGTGTCCAACTGACTGAGAGGGCGGCTGTCTGTCTCACTCATGCACGCACACACACACACACACATACACACAAACACACACACACACACACACACACACACACACACACACACACATACACAGACACACACACCAGGGGGAAGAGCTAGCAGATGTCTCAGATTTGGCCGCTGACCAAAAAAAACTCACTTCTTCTTTTTACTACTTTTCATTTGGTCCTCTCAATTACAGTAACCCTTACCACCCCAACACACACACACACACACACACACACACACACACACACACACACACGTGTGATAACTATTGCAGCTTTTAACTGTTATGACTTGGCAGGTCAGTCTAGTTCATGGTAAAGATTTATCACTTTATGGCACAAATTAATCAGATTAATAAACTTTAAAGCTTCAACAGGTTGCATTTTGTCTTTGTAGAATCCCTGTAAAAAAACAAGTTATGCAGACTTTTGGTTACCTGTTGTGTTCACCTCCCTAAGAAACATGCACATTCAATTTAGTGGAAGTGCATCAATGCACTGCTGGTGTGTGTTGCCCGTCAGGCTTAAGGAAGAAGTTTTGATGTTGATCTTGCGACATGTATGACACTGAATCTGGGTAAACATTGTATGTTACTCAATAAGAACATCGTTGACAATAAATAAGTGCCCATTTCTAGTTCTTTGGGCTGAGTGGGTTTTTAATATCACTTTACAGATTTCACGATCTGACTACAAGCTGCAATTTAAGCAAATAACAAACCAGAAATAGCAAGGGTCAAAGTCATAGTAACCTTTCTCAGAAAACATGATTATTACATTAATAGGGAAGAGGAGGTGGGAGAGAGGATGTGATTCACTGAGGAGAACATGTGACGGGTGATATTTCCTGAAAAGATGAGTTTTCAGCCAGTTAAATAAGATAAGGTGGGGTGACATATGCGACTGACATCCAGTGAGCAGGTAGACTCTTTCAGTGTCTTTGCAACAGGACATGTGATCTGACTTGTCAGTGGAGACACAGTTTGTCTGCAATATGAAAATAAAAGTGCTTCTTAAAAGTACGAATCAAAAGAGACCAAGCATCAAGCAGGTTTCCGCATCAGCTCAGCTGTTCAAGTAAAGTGAGACAAATAGTTTCGTAAAATAGGATGTTTGTGAACGTGAACCGAAGCCAGTGGGAACTTGATGAACCTGGACCAGCACCACACTGGCCCAGGTCAGCATCACAGTGTGAAAAAGGCCTCAAAACTCTCTGAATCGTCCTCCCAGGCAGGGTCAGTGTCTGGGAAACACAGCAGGTTCTCTTGTTATTGTGGGCAAGCATGAGACTTCCAGCATAACCAGTGGGTGATGTGTAAGGTGAAATTCTGCAAAATTATTTTACACTGTAAAAACTCAACAGCATATTTATCAAACACACTTCCATGCATTTGATCCTGGGTGTGGCCCCTAGTTGTACTTGATGACAGATCAACTCCTGTGGAAACTTTATTCCACTTTATGTGTAAATGCATTAATCCATTCTGTATTAAAGGGAACGTCCAACAATGTTTACACATAAAAGTTAGTTTACTGGTCTTGGAAGCTACTCAGCCTGTGAAAACAGTTTGTGAGAAAATAACCCCAGGGATGTCACCAGGGTTGTCTCAGCTAAACCTTTTTAACAGAAAACCTGCATTGCAAACCGGGGTAACGCATTCCCACTCTCAACTCGTGTGCCTGTCGGCGCCTGATACTGACGCACCGATGCACCCTTTAGTGTCTGTATGAGACGCAGCAAGCTTTCAACTAACTCTAATGTAAACCCATCTGCATCATTATTAGACGGGCAGAGCAACTGATGTAGTATAAAGAGCGAGAAATTCCGCGTCGGTCGGGTGGATGGACGGGACAAATAAACACAGGACTTTTACCCAGGAGACCTCTGTTCGTGTCCCGTAGTTTTGTTACGTAACCTCTGGACTTTTCTAATGCCAGTTACGTAACTAAACAGACTTATTTGAACCAAAACCACAATCTTTTCCTAAACCTAACCAAGTAGTTTTGTTATGTAAGTAAACCTACGTTGGAAGTTTATTTTGAAAAGAGATTATATGCATGTAACGAGCAGAAACTGTACATTTCCTGTGAACACAGAAGTTTATTTTGAAAAGACACCATGCACGTAACGACCACAAACTGTCCCTGCACTAAACCGTCGCTAGAGGGCATCGACCTAGAGCGTCATAGTTTGAAGTGTAGGGCCACTGACCAAGCGGCGGTATTTGACGAGTTGGGAGTCAGAATGTGTTGACTGGGGACGTAGAATTCGAAAATTTGAAGGACATCAATATGTCTGACAAAGATCCTCTATTGAATTGCATTATGGAAAGTTTAGGTTCCAGTAGAGTTTGACACATATTAGGGGCGAAAAGTTTGGATGTCTCAGCCTCTGTTGCATTAATTTTGACCATTCTTTTTAAAAATTCTCTCAAAAGTCCTCCAATGTTTTATAAGTGCAAAACCAAATTATTGCATACTCTTTTAACATATTACTTAATGTGTCTTACAGTCTTACAGAGAGGACTGAATGATGATGTATGTTTACCCAGGATGCTTTGCATATGAGGTGAGTGAGCTCATTTAATTATGATAATTAATGTGTTTTTGCTTTTATGTATCATGATCAGATGCAACCTGGGGTAGCGACACTCCAAGACCACCATACTCTGGTCTTAGTTTACCATTATATATCTTAGGCCTAAGATAAAGTGAACGAGTTAAAGAGGACCAATTATGCTTTTGTGCTTTTTCCATTTCCTTTAGTGTGTTATATAGTTTTTGTGCATGTAAAAGGTCTGCAAAGTTACAAAGCCCAAAGTCCGCCCTTGATTGAAGTCCCGCATTTTCTTCCGTAACGTGATGATATCACCAAGTAACACACTTGCATAACTGTGAGTTTGTCACACCCTCAAACAAAGCTAGTTGGAGCGGAGTCCAAAGAGTTGGTTCGGTTGACCAATCACAAAAGTGGGCCATATGACCAATCAGAGCAGACTGGGCTTTTCGGGAGGAGGGGGCAGGGGGCTCAAACAGAGCGTTTCAGACAGAGGGTGAAAAGAGGTGCTGCAGCACAGCCGGACTAAAATGAAAGTGTTTTTTTGAACATTAAAGCATATTCGGGTAAAAACCCAGAATACAAGTATGCACCTGAAAATAAGCATAATAGGTCCTTTTTAATGTTGGTGTTCTGCATGTCCCAACTTTTGGATTGTGTACACGATATGGGAACACTTTGCAAATACATCTTTCATTTCTATAGAATCTGTTTAGATCTCAGATTCACATAGCAACTTGCATGATAGCCTATATGCAAAATACACAGCACCACTTCAACCCATCTGAATGTGAATTTTAGTATATCTCTTAGAAATGTGATCATCAGAGGAAGATGAGTTGGTGTTATGAGAACTTGATGTGACCACAGTCGGATCAAAGGTTGAGAAACCCTGCTTGAGTTTATATAGTTGAGCTTTAAAACTGGTTCCCTGTAACTGCAACAGACTCAAAAAGCAAACAGGGACATCCTGGCATGTCAACAGGGAAATATGTGTGTGTTTGTGTGTTTAAGTGAGACAGCTAGCCTGACACATTTTGTGTGTTTGTGAGAATACATGTGCTAGCTGTGTGTGTGTGTGTGTGTGTGTGTGTGTGTGTGTGTGTGTGGCCTGTGAAGCACAGCTGCTGCTTCCACCAGCGCTTCCACCTTTTGTCATTTTTGAAATTACCCTTCTCTATCTCTCTCTCACTTTCACTTGCGTTTCTGCCATCTCACTTAGTGTGAGGCTTATTATCCAAACAGGGACGAGGCTTATTATGCGAGTGCTGGATGTAAAGTAACAGCCTTTCTCACCCTCTCTCAGTCTTTCTCTGTCACTCATTGGCTCTACTGTTTCTGACAGACTTCCATTTGCTTTCCTTTTGAAAGTTTGTGGACTGAAAAACAATGTTTTTTGTGAAAGTACCTTGTAAATTTCTTATTCTTCAAAGAAATGATTCAAAGTGTGAGATGAATGGGGACTCAAGCTGCTGCTGCTGATGTGGTGATAGTTTGCTTTCACTACACAGCCTGTGTAGACAAGATGTTAATGTAGATATGTGATATGGACACCAAAAGTACGTGGACACCCCTGTCTTTGGTCTGAGGTTGTTTCTCATGGTTTGGGCTATAGGCCCCTATTTCCAGTGAAAGGAAATGTTAATGCTACATACTTTTAGACAACAGTGTGTGTCCAACTTATTGGTACAGTTTGGGAAATACCTTCTTTTGTTTCAACATGACAATGCCCCTCGTGCACAAAGCCAGGTTCATAAAGAAAAGGTTAAAACTGCCATCCGACACCTTTGGGATGAACTGGAACAGGAAGTGGAGCAAATCCCTGCAGACCCATACTTTTGGCCATATAGTGTATGTTATTATTATATCAAGAATCAGCCACAAATTGCCATCCAATATTCAATATTGAGGTATTTCTTTAGTCAATATCGCCCAACCCTAGCAGCTCTCAACACTATGCATAAAGGCCAATTCATGCTTTCCATGTCCGTGTGACCGCGAGGGTCCGCGTTGTTCTGCGTGAAGTAAATCTCGTCAACCGCCCATGTCCGCCCAGGACTGTACACATAGCAAGTGCGTGGACTGCGCATGCTCCGGTTTCGTTCCACACTCCAGTCCAGTTGATGGCGTATGCACATTTAGCTGGTTTGCAAAAAAGAAGAAGATAACAAATTGGATGCTTGTTTTGAAGTAAGTCTATAACTTGCAACGTTGCTCCGCATCTCCAAAAAGGAGAGAATCTGGATCAGAGGTTTTCAAAGAGTGAGGAGGGCCTCCCCAGGCTCAGTGAATGGATATGACAAAAAATATTAGTTATCAAAAGATTTTTTTGCTTGTTTTGAAGAGAGGTTGTGCGTGGAGATACGCCGTTACCCACATTTATACAGTATACCGGTAATTCGTCTTTAAAGGAATTCAAAGACAGCCAAATGGCATTGAACTCCTGGCAAACGTTATGGGGCATTACCGCTACCAACTGGAATGAAGTGTGGACCGACGCGGACCCTCGATAGAGTGCTCCAGGGATGATGTATTTTGTAAACCAACCAGGAAGTTAGCATCTCCCTGGTTCCCTCGACAAAAAAGCCAATGGCATTTTTCCATTGGGTTTTGGAATATTGCAGAAAATAAGTTCTGTGGCAAACAAATGTTTATGATACGCGTTTTGTTCAGCAAGATAATCTCCACAAATGAACACTGCTTCTATGATTTTTGAAGCGTGAATGCAATCGCCAGAAATAAACACTTCTACACACTAACACACACTACACACTAACACAACGTTAGGCTATAAACAAACTACACTGCAGTCGCATGAGCGAGAGTATACACAACGAGGCTGTACAGGCGGACGAGTTGGCATGATGGCGTTTAGTAGTCTCATTTAACCACTTGTTAGCAACCGCTTTTTTCAAGACACGTAAAGACTTCAAAATTACGATTGGAGTATTTATATCATATTACTAAACTTTAAAATCTCTTAAGCTTGTGTTAACAGCAGACCTTATTTCAGGCATCTAACTAAAATCCCATTCAAAAAACTCATTGACTTCCAGACAAGGGAACCGGAAGTGCTAAAATGCTAACTCATTTCCGGGTTTTAGGACTCATTCCTGTAGCACTCTTTTAGTACAGTAATAGTACTGTATGAATGAACCGTGTATGCGTGACAGTATGTCCGAGGCTTAATGTGTAACTGACAGTGGCAGTTTTTTAAATGTCACCATAAGCAATTTAAGTGCTTGAAAATTATTGAAATTTGTTCATTTTCAAAAGATTCAGCTTATTTTTATACCTTCAGTATTTTTGTATACATGCGACACAAGTTAATCAATTATATCAGTGTGAAATTGACATGAAATAATACTTACTAATAATGGTCACAATAAGAGTCCAACATTTAAGAACAGCAGGTCATGTAAATCATTCAGTATCTAGAGGGAGGTTTTTTCTGCACATTGGCTAATAGGAGGGAGGAGTGTGTGTGTGTGTGTGTGTGTTGTGGGAGGAGACAGGGAGGAGTGTGTGTCTACATGTTGGGGGGAGGGGACAGAGAGAGAGAGAGAGAGAGAGAGAGGATTTGTGGCATGTAGTTTGTCAGCTGTCATTAGGCACAGATGACACACACACACACACACAAAGGTAATCTCATAGAGAAAAGAGGGGAAATACAAAACAAGTGTGTGTTTTGAGTGGCGTGTGTGTGTTGTGAACTGCCGTGTTGACTGTGTGTGTGTGTGTGTGTGTGTGTGTGTGTGTGTGTGTGTGTGTGGTGTGAAAACCAGTGCGTCCGCCTGGCCGGCATCAGATGGTCAGCCGGCTCTGGATTGGTTATGGACTGGTTTAACCAAAGCAGCGGTAAGTGACCATCAGACTTTATTCTATTCTGAATAACAGATTTAAAGGTCCACTCTGTAAGTGAGCTATTTTTACATTCATAATTGAAGTGTTTAAGGTTTAAGTGAGTTTGTAGATGGATATTTATGTGTAATACTCCTGTGTTTACTAACATAATTGATGTGAACAAACCTTCAACTTCATTGCAAAACATTAATTACTTAGATGAAGTTGTTTTACCCTGTGTTGAAGCACCTGTCAGTCATACAATGGTCCACCCATGTGAGATAGTTGAGCTACTGGTTTTTTTTTTTCATTTTTAATTACAAATTGTTGGAAAATTGTATGTTTTTATTCCAATAACCGTCTTATTTCTTATTATACAACCACAATACTTGTCTTTTATTATTTATTTATTCATTTATTATTATAATCTATTATTATAAACCATAGAACACCATTTCAAGTTATAGTAATAGTTATAATATTATCATTATGTCTATTTATTACCAAGATGAGTTTGATGCTCACAGTATGCAACACTGTCTTAGTCAGACTTGGACTTTGAGCTGTCATGTATTATTGTGGTTTTGACTCTGTGTGTGTGTGTGTGTGTGTGTGTGTGTGTGTGTGTGTGTGTGTGTGTGTGTGTGTGTGTGTGTGTGTTTGGGGGAGTGGTTATGAATGACTGGTCACACACACACACACACACACACACACACACACACACACACACACAGACAGTGCACAGTCAGCAGGCCTGTAGCTGCTCTGTCACCTGAGGTCTAACCAGCCAACTGTTTACTCAGTTTGCTTCAATAACAACTGTTGTTAGCACTCATTCAGAAAGCAGCAGGTTCACTGTATGTGCAGTGAATAAGTCAAGGGAAAGCTGAAGTAAACCGGCAACATTTTCACAGTTTTACATGCAGAGTTTCATGATGAGAAGTTCACAGTAGAAAAATATGAAGTAGGAAGCCAGTTAGTGAGGCGTTAGTTCACTGTTTGTTTACAAGAGTATTTACTAGGGCTGTCCATCAATTAAAATATTGAATCACGATTCATCACATGATTGTCCATAGTTAATCGCGATTAATTGCAAATAAATCGCAAAATTTTTTATCTGTTCAAAATGTACCTTAAAGAGAGACTTTGGAAGTATTTAATACTCTTATCAACATGGGAGTGGGCAAATATGCTGCTTTACGCAAATGTATGTATATATTTATTATTGGAAATCAATTAGCAACACAAAACAATGACAGATATTGTCCAGAAACCCTCACAGGTACTGCATTTAGCATAAAAAATATGTACATAATCATAACATGGCAAACTGCAGCCCAACAGGCAACAACAGCTGTCAGTGTGTCAGTGTGCTGACTTCACTATGACTTGCCCCAAACTGCATGTGATTATAATAAAGTGGACATGTCTGTAAAGGGGAGACTCATGGGTACCTATAGAACCCATTTTCAGTCACATACCTTGAGGTCAGAGGTCAAGGGACCCCTTTGAAAATGGCCATGCCAGTTTTTCCTCACCAAAATGTAGCATTAGTTTGGAGCGTTATTTAGCCTCCTTCTTGACAAGCTAGTATGACATGGTTGGTACCGATGGATTCCTTTCTAGTTTCATATGATACCAGTATCGTGAGAAAATCACAAGTTGCGTTAATACGTTGAAGAAATTTGTGGCGTTAAAATGAATTTGCATTAACATGTTATTATCATGTTAACTTTGACAGCCCTAGTATTTACACAGGATAATGTATACATGTAGATAGATATCCAATATCTGAAAAACACGACACATAGTGCATGAAAAGAACAATGCTTTGGTGCCATTAATGATCATTGCACAATGTGCCCTTGTACTGTATTGACCATTTTATAACTTACAATGTGGAGAGAGGGAGAGAGGATCTAGATCAGAGGTTTTCAAAGAATGAGGCGGGCCTCCTCAGGCTCAGTGAATGGAAATGAAAAAAATATATATTAGTTATCAAAAGAAGATCACATAGAATAGTGTGTGATTTGGTTAAAGATAGTTCATAGATACGGTAGTTTGGGGAAATTTTACTTGCCTTAGTACAGACCTTTTTTTATGTATTTGGTGTAGTCCAAAGTTATGTCAATATCAAGCTATCTTGGCTCAATTGTTGAGTGTCTCTGATGGGATCAAATAACATAGTCATGATCCCATAGTATCCAGGAATGGAGCGAAACTAAGCAAGTAAACTGCGAGGGGGAGAGGGGGTGTCTTTTTCCAATCGTTGTCTGAGGGGAGACCCACAGTCTCAGACTTTGAAAACCCCTGTTCTAGACTCTATGTCACAGGCATTTGTCACTGCAGAAACAGGAGAGTTGCTCTATAGAGTCGCTCAGGTGTGACTGTATGCTAATTTTCACGCTGACACTAGCTGCAACTTGCGAGATAAGTCGATCAGTGAGTTGAAGGTGGAGTTTGACCTCGAGCACAGTGGGACAATGTGAAACCTCCAGCAGCGTTTTTGCTTTCGTTTTGTGTTGCACTTTGTTCCTCGTCGTATCAGTTAATTAATCTCCCATCAGTTGAGTCATCAGATATAAGCTGTATTGATACCCAACTTGTCAGTGTATTACAGGATATCATTTATTATCAGAAGGGAAATTTAATTTTTAAAAACGTTGCATACAGTAGTGTTGTCATGGCCTCTGGTGTTGAGAAGGATTTCTATCTAGTTTATTTTCAGTCAAACTTTGTTCAAAGTGACTACTGTATTTTCATTTGACCGGATTTGTAAGCTCACTGTATTGTTACACCCCCACTATAGTTCAGGTTAAAACCCTTTATTTTCATTTCTTGAGACTTGTTGTTGTCCTTTATATGAAATCGTACTAATCTGAGAGGCTTGATGTTAAACTTGAGCCGAGAAGACTTCACGCTCAAGAGTTTGTGTCCAGATTTGGCCTCTGTTGAATGTTGTATGTAGCACAACACTTCAGCCGCTACACAGATCATGACGAGAGAGTGTCACTGATGATAAACAAAGCCCTCCCCCCCCCGTCTGTACAAGCATCACTGTGACGGCCTGACTGCCGCATGTTGGAGAATTTTACATGTTCAAGGGTCCAGAGTTTAACCAATGGACTGAATCAGGACACAAATGCTCCACTGTTTTTCCTGCACTTTGTGTGGTTCAGTAGTTTTTGTATCGTGCTATATCAGGATATACAGTCTGTTTGTTGTTAAGTTCCTTGAACTCCATCAGATGTACAGTACTTGATGATTTAAAGAAGACATATCATGCCCATTTTGAGGTTCACACTTTTATTTTGGGCTTCTACTAGAACATGTTTACATGCTTTAATGTTCAAAAAACACATTCATTTCCTCATAGTGTCTTTTTGAATAAACCTGTATTCACCCTCTGTCTGAAACGCTCTTTTTTAGCGCCTGTCTGTTTAAGCCCCCCCTCCCGAAAAAGCCCAGTCTGCTCTGATTGGCTTGCTAGAAAAATATGTTGCACTTTTTCAAAGGTAGTTCTCAAGTGCTGCGTCTCAAATCGGATACTTCTGTTTGTACAGTTCGATATAGTACACTGTGCACACACTATGTATTTACTTGTGTAGTACGTTTCAACAGGGTAGTGTTTTCGCAGATCGCACCCGGCTGTTGTGCACTCACCCGAAGCTTGGTAGATCAGCTGGTGATAGTGAGCCACGGACATCACGCCGTATCGGCAGTAAATCAATTCAGATGGATAAATTAACCCAATAATTGCTTCTATCCGACTACAGTATAGTGGTACTTAGTGAAAAAAACACATGTATAACTTAAATGTGTATAGTTAGGTGTTCTCCGTTTCAATAAAAAAGTTGACTTTTTTATGCAAAAAGAATAGTAAGATCTTCATTTGCATTTATCACAGAGGACGCATATCTTTACAAATAAAATAAAGTATTGACTGAGTTAATCTTTGCATATAAACTATTATCAATACAAGGTTTTTGAGAATCGATTTGCAATGTATTGCAATACTCAATATTTTCGATATTTTCTTCCACTCCTAGTAAACACTGAGTCAGTCTTAACAGACAGTAGACATATGGATCTTGTAACCTTAATCCCTGACTATTTTTAATTTAGGAATTGCTTTGAAAAAATAATATTTCTTCATATAAGGAAAACCTATCTGCAATGGTGGCAGGTGACCTGCAATTTTTACCTGCCACAGCCAACATTTACCCTGTATTTGGCATGTGGCAGGTGCTAATTTCATTCCCTGCCTGAATGGCTTGCTGAATTACATGTTTTCTGATCTAGGCAGCCCACAAAAAACTGACTAGGTTGTCTTATTTCACAGTTTGTGGGTTGGTAGGCACTCTAGATACCCAAATGTATGTGCACAAGCACTGAACAAGTGAGTTTTTCATGATATGTCCCATTTAAGTGTTTGTTATACTGCTAGATTGACTTATTTTCATGTGTACAATACATTTTGTGTGTGCGAGTGAGAGTGAGAATGAGTGCTAGTCTTACAGTACATGTGCAAATTAGTGCACATGGGGAAATTGCATTTAGTGATGTGTTTCTCTTTGAGTGTACCCATAATTGAGTTAGCATCTGTGCAGGCATGTTCAATGTTATTGATTCCGGTCTATAATCGATCGGGCTCTCGCATTACATGAAGCTGCACATGCAGAGTAATGAGCAACTGCTGGCCGAGCAGCCTGCAAACAAGCCATCTATAAACAGTTTATTTAAAGTCATGAAATCTTTGTCTCTTTTGATTCTGTGTGTTTCAATGCAGTTCTTGCCTGACATTAGCTATTAATCAAATAGATGATTTTCTTGGTTTTTCAGTTGATGCAGTTTGAGTTTCTCTATGTGGTGCTCTAATTGTTTTCTCCCCTTATATTCCAAGGGAATTATATACATAAAGGTTTAGGTGATTTAGCAGTAAACAATTTGAATCATCATCCACATAATATGGGTCATGATAACGGGTTCCTCATTTTGCTGTGGCGCCAGCTAATGCTAGCAATATTGATCACGAGAAATAAAAATAAAAAAGTAAAGAAAAGTAGACATTTTTTAACAGTGCTCATGCGATACTAAATCATTAAAAGACTTGTAATGTTATTCAAATACCAATTAGTCTGTATTTGTTAAGACAGGGACGGGTGGGGTGGGGGTGGCTGGTTTGCTAATAAAGGAAATTGGCTGAAGTGGGTCAATGTGTACAGCTTGAATTTTACGGCGACTCACTTCACAGCACACAGAAAGGCGTTTGCTTTCCATTCCAGCACGCCAGTGTGAGGAGGCTTTGACTGCAATTCAGTAAAAAAGGATCGGGCTGCCAGGTGGCGAGAGAGGACGACTGCTTTGTTGTCGTGATGACAGAATTTTAGATTTTAGCCGTAAATTGGTTGACTACCTGAGAAAAACTCCCCGTTCCAAACATGAGTGAAATTTGAAGTTTGTGTTCAGGGAGTAACCGCCAAATTATTAGTGTCAAAATTCTGTGTTCAGCTATAATATTGGGCATCAGTATAGACTGTATACACAATATCACCGACAGAGGATCAACTTTGCACACTTTTTTGAAGCAGGTTGAAAGCAGGTTTTAAATATATCAAGCACTTACATCTTAGAGGTACAGATAATAAGTTTTGGCAACACACTAACTAGCCAATACCTGGATTATTGTAAAACTTCCAAACCATGTGTCTGCTATCCAATATAAGGTGCCAACTCTAGCAAACACAAATTCAGTATTTTTGGTGAAGGGATCTTAGTAATGAAGTTCTGATAACAGACAACAAGTGAAGGAGGAAGATGCTGCTGAATAAAATGATTAAGTCTTCAGACTAAACGTTCGTTGGGTGTTGGATGGTGTAGTGACGTCAGTAGGACATTACCAGTGACCTCAATTGTTACCGCAGCTCTTTTGCCATATCCAGCGTATTAATGTTAGCCATAAGGCAGACTTCCAATTAAGCTCCAAATAAGGGCTTAATATAAGCAGGCAATGCAAAAGCTAATCATAAATAATCTATTTTTGGTTGTGACAGTTTTTTCAGGTTTAGTACAGCGTTCCAGTTTAGGCCTCATACACCATCCATTGTTGTGGTCAAACTAATTAGAAGGCAGTATTTCTTTGCTCCTAAAAAGCTGACATTTTGGACATTGGAGGTTGTAACAGGACAGTCACAGCATTCATTTGGATTTTGGTGAATAAGTGTGACAAAGAAGGATTTAAACAACTGCTATCATCAGCAAACTTCAAGTCTGTTTTTGTTTTTGTGGCATCATTTGATACAGAAATGCACCACTTTATTATGAGTCCGCACCGGCGACCGCATTATGTGTTCTGGTTGTCCGGTCCATTCTCGTGAACGCAATATATCTCAGGAACGCCTGGAAGGCATTTCTCAAATTCGGCACAAATGTCCACTTAAACGCAATGATAAACTGATTAGAATTTGGTGATCAACGGTCAATTTCGTACTAATGTCTAATAGGATGAAATGATGAAGTGATGACGTTTTGGACAGACAAGGATGTAAACTGCAACTTGACTGGTTGGTGGAGGCATACAACCGCGAGGCAGTAATTGTAGTTAAAAATGTGTTTGTTATTTATAAATTTTTCACACTGCAATTTTGCCATGTAACTTGCTTCTCATTAATTAGTGTTGATGAGTTTTAAGGCCCTGACACACCAAGCCGTCAGTCGGCCTTCGGACAGTTTTGGGCCGTCGGTGAGCGTCTGTCGGCTTAGTTTTTGCGGTGTGTCCCGCACCGTCGGCTGTAGTCTGCCCTGTCAGATGTTCTTCGGTTGATTCAGCATGATTAATTGGCAGTGAAGCTCGTTGGTGAAAGAAATCACTCTGATTGGCTGCTCAGCTTACATGAATCAGTGCACGAGAAGAAAAAACGGAAGTGAGGAAAGCAAGCCAACGAGTAAAGACAAGAGGAAAAACACAGAAGCCTCTTCTCATTTTTCATCTTCATCTCATCTGATCATTCCGATACACGGATATTTTCACGACATGAACATCTGGAATGAAGCTAAGTGGTGAGTGAGAGTGGTGTGAAAATGGTCGGCAAACGGCGCTTTGTTTCTTTTACGTATCATAACAGCGGCTTGTATATCCGCCGTCCTCGGTCTTCCAGTTTCCCTTTTTGAATGATGAATACAGATTACCGTGACCTGCTGGTGTGGAGAGTTATTTCATCTCACGCAGGCGTAGAACATACGTGCTAACTGGCCGTTGGCTGTAGTCTTTGCGGTGTGTTCAAATGCAACTTGTCAGGCCAAGACAAAGGCGACGTAAGGCGTATGTTCTCACCTGTTCATCACCTGTCTGTCTATCAGCATGATTAATGAAATTTGGTGGAGAGATTATCTTTGATAAACTATAACTACAAACTTAATGGAGATACCGTTTTGATTCCAAATCAAACTGATTTTAAAATATCAATTTAAAGTCAAACAGAACAGTTTGAAATAGTGTTGTGGCTGTAACACCACGTTGGAGAATTGATCCTTGTTGGCAGCAGAGATGTGTGGAGCAGTTCCTTCTACTTTGTAGCCTAACTGGTAACTTGTGTTTGTGCTCTTTATATTGTGTTAGTTTAGTTTAAAAAGAACGGAAGTCATATATAGTTTGTGGATATTTGTTGAGTGAGCAAATATAACTCAGTAAACCGGAAGTTTTTAATGTGGTTGGTTTTAATGTATGTTTGCTTGTAAGCCTGTAAAGTGAGATGTGTTTGCCTGCTTGTAATTTATATAAGGTGTGTAGGTTTTGAGATGCATTCTTTCAGATTTTTATCATTTTAAACAGAGTGAATGGCTTGTGACTAATTTGCTTGGCTGTTTTTTTATCTCCGGCTGATCATCTGTGTCTTTTGATGGTTTTGGTTTTGAGGCCTCAATTCCCCTGAATCCAAGACTGTTTTTTCCTATGGCAGACAATGAAGTAATCTTAACCGGAACTCTAGTGAGCCTCAGGGTGTCAATAGAAGCAGCTGTACAAGTTTCCTTCCGCTGTTGCATTTTAATATATTTGTTTTGTGACAGTACTCTTTGTACTTTTTTTTTAAGTTGTAGGTGTTGTTGTCTCTGATGCTACCCAGAGATATAAAGCCGGTTAGATCGACAAAATGCTTGTTGTCCCTAGAAACAGGCGCTAAGCCACCGGCTCAGAGCAGCATCACCGTGGCACCAAACAACAGCGATGTAAAGAGATTGGACCTATTGACGCGGACACACACAGATGCACAGAGATGCACTCACACACTCCCACCATGCATATGATGCGCGCCCCTCAGTGTGGGAGAAGCCAGCGTTCTTAATCCAGCTGCAGCAGGGTATTAAATCTACTTTATGTTTGTGTGTGATGGGAGGGTTCGCTGGTGTAGACCGCAGCCTTGACAGAAGCTTAGACACCAAGGGGAGGAGGGTCCCACCTCTCAATCACCGCTGTCAAACCCGCCGCTGTCATGTTTACATCCCCCAAGTGCTCAACATGATCCTCGTTTTATTGATTTGGTCCACTGTGTTCTATTAAAAGAGTTGGATATTCTTCTACATGAAAACAGAGAAAGTTCTGGGTATCATCACCAGAGCATCGTGGCCATGGCTTTTCCATTGGTTCCCAGACTTTTTGGCTTGTGACCCCTTAAAAAGAATCCAGTTCGAGCACCTGCTCATTATTCCACATCGGATTACTTTTAGAGTCCTGAGGAGTTAATTCACACAAAAAATGAAAAAAGATTAGAAGAAGGTCTAAAACAATAAACCTAATTGTGTGTTGTGAGTGCTGCAACCCCCTGGCAGGGTGTAGGATAAATGGCCGACTCGTAGACTTGGAAAAAACGTTGTATCCCGGCTAGGCTTGCGCTGATTGTCGATCGGATCATATATCGACGATTATTTTTTTCCTGCGTCGATACTGAGCTAGTTTAACTAACTTACTATCAGAAATAAGATGTTATAAAAAGTATTATCTAGAATCTGTGCCGCACTGTGCATTTAGAGATGTTTCTGGTTGAGCGGCTGAGCCCCATTAATCAGCACGAGTGAATTTTAAATTACAAACCCATTTGCCGTCTCTTTCCATGGATCTGACACCCCGCATCTCCGTTATCCATATGCCTGCTCACCAAAACTTTGCTCTGCGTGCCATAAGAGTGTTAAAATTATGGATATGATTTGGATTGTGATATTAAAGATAAGATAATAATGTTAAACGCAACATGATGCTGTGATATAGTCGCACAGACAAATAGACTTTTAAAGGGGAGCTGTTGTTTGAGTAGAGGAGACATCGCTATTAAATAGATTTTTTAATGTTTAAATATTTGAAATAAAATGTTCACACTCTTTAAAAGATTTTTAATTCACGTAACTTCCCTTCAGAAAGCTTAAAGGTTTGATTATTTCAAAGCTCCGTCAATAATATCCACAAATACAAGAGGTTACGTTTTTCTTTGACACTAAGGCTCGAAGTTATCCATGCTGGCATTTTACTAGCGTGCTGTGACATAACTCCCCCCCACCCCCTTCTACTCCTGCAACCCCTGGCGATCGGATCATCTATCGCGATTTCAAGTAACCACGATTGGACAATATAAAAACGGAAACCTTTAAGTCAATGGTGTAATGCAGCTGGACGTCGGTGACCTTAGTGTAGGCCTACTCTCTGTAATTATGAATGACTAACTTGGTTCACAACGTGATTTTTGAGTTGTCTATAACAACAAATGATGGACCATTTTTGTGAAAACAACTTTGACATTTAATATTTAATGTCCCTAAAGTATATAGGAACCACACTGCGAAGGTGTTATTACTTTAGAAGTTTTACACTATCCCCTCAGAAACACACTGGCTTTAATTTTGTGCTGTCATTCATTACATAAGACTGCGTGGTCAGTGTCATTTTTTCGTTACATGCTCAAAACCTCAATTATTCTGCAAGCTAAGGCCCTGAGGATGACTCATTACTGTAATGACAATCCAGTGTGCTTTACTTCCATGACAACTATCATTTTGTCAGGGTACGTCTCTCATGCTTCCCAACCATTTATTCAGCTTTACAGCCATTTTCTATTGTATTGTAGTGTTTCTTGTAATTGTCTTTCTTTCCTGCACTTTGTCTGCTATTTTATAGTATTATTATTATTATTATTACAGCAGCTAATCATAATTACTGCAAATATGTTCCCATCTGTCTTCCCACCTGACCTCCGTCTGGCTGAAATCCGACACCCACTTGCTCCCTGTCACCTGTAACATACCAGGAAGTAGATTTCAAGAGATACCTCTTAAAAGCTGAACAGACCAGAAAAACAGTTTGTAGTTAAACAAATGATAACACATCTGAACCCGCTGTCCCATATACTGCCTCCAGCCATGAGGTTAAAACACCATTTAGGTTAGTAATGAAGATAGGAGACTTTTGAATGTTTTTTTAAGCTAATAATCATTTTGGTTCTTCAAGTACTTTTTTTTTTTTATTTTCAGTGTATCATTGTCAAATTCATTATGACATTAATACATACATTAATATGATTCTTATGGCTGTCAAAATTATCACGATAATAACGCGTTAACTCAAATTCGTTTTAACGCCACTAATTTCTTTAACACATTAATGCAACTTGCTATTTCGGAGGTTGTAGCGGGCTCACTTTTTAAGCTATAGAGTGAAGATAGTGGCATCACATGAAACTAGAACCTAAGGAATCCATTGGTACCAACCATGTCATACTAGCTTGTTGTAAAGAAGGCTAAATAATGCTCCAAACTTACGCTAAACGTTTGCGAGGAAAAACTTGCGTGGCCATTTTCAAAGGGGTCCCTTGACCTCTGACCTCAAGATATGTGAATGAAAATGGGTTCTATGGGTACCCACGAGTCTCCCCTTTACAGACATGCCCACTTTATGATAATCACATGCAGTTTGGGGCAAGTCATAGTGAAGTCAGCACACTGACACACTGACAGCTGTTGTTGCCTGTTGGGCTGCAGTTTGCCATGTTATGATTTGAGCATATTTTTCATGCTAAATGCAGTACCTGTGAGGGTTTCTGGACAATATTTGTCATTGTTTTGTGTTGTTAATTGATTTTCAACAATAAATATATACATACATTACCATAAAGCAGCATATTTGTCCACTCCCATGTTGATAAGAGTATTAAATACTTGACAAATCTCCCTTTAGAGGGACTAAATGTAACTTATTACGCGTATAAATCATACCGGGTCGGTGTCCCATGCGCGCTCGCGTGTGGGTGCGCGAGCGCATAGACTCCAACACAAACTACACGGAAGCACCAAAACTGCAAAGTTATATCTAGTGAAGCCCGTCTTGCAAAACAGTGTTGACTCTTCCTGCTTCGCCCACCCCAGCCGCGGTCGGAGAGAGAGACCGTAACTTTTGTCTGGGCTGGAGGGCTGGAGCCTCTGCTCCTGCTGTCTGCTCCTGCCTGCTTGCACACCGCGCTCGTTCTCACCCGCTCGGCTCGCTCCAACTCCACGTGCACGCGCGCACACTACACACTGCAGAAGAGTTAGTTTAGCTCTGAGAATATCTAGTGAATGTGCAGTGGACGTTTGTGCAGAAATAAATGCTGCCGCTCCTCCAGACCAACAGAGGTTTCCCGTGTCTTGTGAAGTGACGGGGCTAAGCAGCGAGTTACGTTATTGCTCCGACCGGGTCGAGAGGCTGAAGCAGGAAAAGCCAACACTAGGATCAGCATTTATTCATGGAGAGACCTTTGTCTGGTCAGCTAACATTACTGCCAAGCAGGTGAAATATAGAGTGATATTGTGTTTTAGCTGACGTGTGTCGCCTCACTGTTTAGACCGTTGCTCGTTCATGTCTATGTAGAGCGAGCACAAGCGCGAGCGCGATCAACAGGACGCTGACTTTCGTTGACATTGCGGCCACAGGTGTCGCTGTTAACAAGCAATTTCTGATTTCTTACATATAGTCCCTTTAAGGTACATTTTGAACAGATACAAAATTTGCGATTAATCGCGATTAACTATGGACAATCATGCAATTAATCAAGATGAAATATTTTAATGGATTGACAGCCCTAATGATTCTATATTATTACAGAGGCATCATTGGTGGTAGTGTTCTTCATAATCAACACTTTCCAAGATCATCCTTTTCTTTTCCTTAAGATAATTATCCACTGTGTCAAAATGAAGCAGCCTCTAACAAGTAAACAGAATAAAAACACACCTGTGAAAGCCTCACCCTGTCACTAGGGGTTTTAACCCAAAACAAAGAAGCTGATGAGCGACGGTTTCTATTGGAAACAGAGTCCACTTAAGCAGGCTGTGATCGATCCTGAGGTGTAATTCCTTAATGGCCGGTTTGACCCTCTGGCCTCGTCTCTTCTCTCTGGCTCAAATTGTTTTTAAATGGCTTCACTTTGTGAAGCTCTTGGCTCCTCTGATTGCATTAGTACTGGACCGAACGGGGCACATTAGTTTTAATTCAGCGTGTGTTTGTGTGTCTCTCCATATGTGTGTGTGTGTATTTGTGAGTGTGGATCTGCTTCAGACGTGTGTGTGTGTGTGTGTGTGTGTGTGTGTGTGTGTGTGTGTGTGTGTGTGTATATGCATGTGCACCTTTCTGAGTCTGATTGAGACTTTCAGCCAGGCTTTCATCAACTTCTGAAGTCACCCAGTTGGGCTCATGATGATGATGTTATCTCCAGTCAACATGATGTCACCTCATATAACCAATAATAAACCTGCTGTCCATCAAAAGCGATGACAGCACTTTGACGTTGTGTTCAATGTTTCTGAACTTCGTTTAATTCAGTTGTGAGGTGAATTTCTTTTTTCCTACTTAATACAAACTCATTGATGCCTTTTTAATGTGCAGCTTGAGGGTATATTGAATGGAGAGATTAGCCTAGCCTTGTTTTGCTACTTGATAATGAGATGGAAACACTAGAAATTGCATGGTTAAATCTCTCCGTTGAAGAATGGCAGGTCTCACTAATTAACATACATGTTGCATATTTATATTCATATTTCACTTTGTGTTTATGTGTGCCCACTGCGGCACACATAGATGTTGAGTATTAGTATAGTAAAAACTTTGACCTGCTGGTGCCTCTAGAGGAAAAGTCGCCAAAATTGTTATAATTTATCCTTTCAATACCTTGAATATCTGGTCAGAATTTCATGGCCATCCAATAGCTGTCAAGATATCCCCGGTCTGTCCAAAAGTAATGCAAGAGGAGTACCTCGTGCGTCGGTCTCCGATGCCGAGGGGCACTTACCAAGCGACGGTATTTGACGAGTTGGGAGTGAGAATGTGTTGCCCTAGAGCTGCTGGCATGGCTAAAAACTGGGTGATAGTGTTTATCATCATAAGTCAAGCTAGGTAGCAACACTCATTAACAAGGGCTTTCATTGCATTATGGGAACTATGAGCACAATCAGAGCCAAAGATATCACTTGGCAGAAACTACCTGTTGTTTCTTTTTAAACAAAAAACACTATGACCTGATTGGTCTCTTTTCCTCTCCTCTCCTCTCCTCTCCTCTCCTCTCCTCTCCTCTCCTCTCCTCTCCTCTCCTCTCCTCTCCTCTCCTCCCCTCCCCTACCCTCTCCTCTCCTCTCGATGTAATTAGGCCATATTGTCCTCCTTCCTCAGGCCTTATTATTCAGAGCAACAGATGCCCCTCTTCCCGTTTTCTTCCTTCTGTCAGCCCCCATCCACACCTACTTGGCTTATTTTACAACATTTACACTAGCTGACTTGATGTCTGTACGTACACACTAATAAACCCATTGTTCATTCGTTTGACTCTTTACTATCCTATTTACATTTCCCTTCCACTTGCCCCCTTTTTTGATCCATTATTTTTCTCTTTCTTTCCTCCGCTCTCTTTTTCATCTTTCTTTTCTCTCTCCCTCCCTGTTGTTTTTCTCCCTCCCTTATCCCTCTTTCCTGCCTTCATCTGCTCAGTGTCAGCTCCACAGACCGGCTGTTATGTAACAGTCAGGTGATGTGTTGGCCCGTTGAAGGCCCTTAAAGGCCTAGCGTCCTGACAGACACTGCCTCTCCCCTGCTAGTAACTGATAGACTCTGCCCCATCACTGTGTGTGATTGTGTGCATAAGTAAAGTTTTTTTTCACATTCTGTTTCAATGTATAATCTTGTTAGAAGACAATCTGTCTTTTTGCTCTTGGTTTCCTAAACCTCTGTTTAGTAACCAGCTCAGTTCAAGTCATATCAGAAGAGCAAGATTATAAAAATGACTTTTTGAAAGGCCTAAACCCCAAATGCTTTCAAACTGTATGTTTAAAAACTAACCCTACCTGACTGCCACAGATATTGCTCTCACTGACATCAGCGCTAGTGTCTTAATGAGAGCAAAAATAACTGTTAGTGTTGATTTCAGTCTTGTTGGACTACAGTACTTACATTATTGGATTT
Source organism: Sebastolobus alascanus (assembly GCA_916701645.2). Lineage (NCBI taxonomy): Eukaryota > Metazoa > Chordata > Actinopteri > Perciformes > Sebastidae > Sebastolobus > Sebastolobus alascanus. The sequence continues at coordinate 491,982 of CAKAOJ020000019.1, forward strand.
GCTGCTGTTTTTTTGTTGAAGCACTTCTTAATATTTGAATCCAAGAAGCAAAACTGAAGGCTCTACCATATAGGTGCAACGCCACCAGTTAAAATCGCCATAAAAATCATCGAAGATAGAGAAAGGTAAAACACTGTTTGTGCAACTAATTTGCACGTGAATAATTTTTTTCCCGATGCTCTAACTCTTCTCAGCTCTGTTTGTGCACAACGCACAGAGCTGGCTGTAAACAGGCAACAGGCCGTGTGTCGCAAACTGCCTTTCTTCTTTTAATTCTTACACAATACTTTTAAAATATTTTTATTTTTTAAATCATAACTATTTATTTGACTCTATTTTAGCATACTTTCAGCTTATTTATTAGTGCTCTTATTTATTAGCTAATTACTTTATAGATTTTACCAATTATTTTGCACTGAATAACTGAGTGGTGGATGTGTGAAACACAATTTCGTTTTTATGTGGAGCATAAAAATGGCAAATAAAGGAATATTGAATCTTTTAGAATCACAAAAATATTATCAAGACAATTTTGCTCTCAACATTATGTCTTCTATTAAAGACTTTATTGGCAGAAATGTTCATGTAAGAACAATGTGAATACCTACTTCTAACTGAAGTAATTATTGACACCTACTGTATTTCCACTGGGCCTCCCACATATTGCCTACAGGAACATTACAACGATGCATTGTTTTCGTGAGTCATGAGCACCATTCAAACAGGCTGTGTACATCTTCAGCACATTAATTATTGTCTTTTTATTATAAAGTGGTTAATAATGCTGTGCAGATTAGAGAGAAGAGCACTTTTCATTGTCAGTGGAGGATTTTAATTTCCACAGTGCTCAGTTGCACATGGAATTAATGCATCTACATTAAAAGCGTCCTCATAATGGCATAGGCTGTACTATTTTGCATTATATTTTACATGTGCATTAAGTGTAAATTGCCAAAGAAGTTAGGGAACTGTGGAAGTTCCTTGGCCTTGTACTGGAGCTGTTTGTGTCTAAATATTATGTCAAGCACCTCCGGTTACGGATCTGCATTTGCATTGTTCAAACAGGTATTACTTTTGCCTCATGTGCCTATTTCCACATGTATTTAATGTTTTAGAAGAATTACTAATAGCATAAATAATATACCATTATGAATATTCTTACAATTTTTTGAGTGCTGTTCTGATTAATTTGGATCACTTCTGACGCTCTTTCATCTTTTCTCTCTCTAGGTGCTGATATTTGCCGAAGATGAGTAGTGGGGGGGGAAACACCCCAGAGCCCCCCAGAGGGGGAGAGTCTCTGAAGAGGAAGGACTGTCAGTCAGACCTCCTGGGGCCCAGGTGAAGACCTCAGTCCACCTTCACTATATAATGCCACTAAATCCTCATTGTCATTGTAGCATCAGCACATGCCTCCTGGCAATAACCGCAACACTTACAATACATTACAATGACTTAAGGATGCCACATAACCTCACCAGGAAGTTATTGAAATAGGGCTGTACTGAATAGTTCGAAGCTTCATTCATAACATTGACATTCAAATTCTAAATCAATATTTGAATGCTGCACAGCTTTTTTTTTTTTTTTGCATGTCTATTCATTCTGTTGAAAGCCGGTATTTCTGCACAGTTGCAGATAAAGATCATGCTGCACTAATAATATTAGTGTTATACTGTTTGTAGAATTAGATTCCAGTTGTGGCTGCATAGGATTGTTTCTGATTTGTGTGATCCAAATATTTCCAATAACTAGCAATGTAAAGTCCAAAAGTCAACATTTATTGAAATAAGACAGATGTAATCATTTCCAAAATTAAAAAATACGAAATATGCTGCTTCAATCCATATTTGTTGGCATTTAGCCTTTCAAAGACAACATTTTCACTGCAGTCAACGACTTATATACATTAAAGAAAGTTAATTTAATAAAAATAAAAAAGACTAACTCATTTAATCTGATGAATCACTTTATTCAAATTGAGGATTTTGTTTGAGGATTTTTTTTATATTTTTTTTTGACAGACATTTGAAGCTTCATTCGACAACCTCAATAGAAGCTTTGAATGTAAATAAATAATGACATTCGGTAGAGCCCTAATTATTATTATTATTATTATTATTATTATTATTATTATATCCTTATTTATTCCTGTATTTAATTCTTGTCCCACTGTTTGAGTATGAAAAGAAACCATAAATATGTCAAATAAGTCAAATAGGCTTTTATTTTCAACATTTTCATGTCTTATACTGTAAATGACAAGAATTGTTAACGCTCTTTTCATAAACGGGTGAAATAAAATAAAAATACTTTTACTCAGTGAGTGAGAGTAAAAGCAGGGAGAGAGGGAGAGGTTGGTGAAATGAGTCGAGGCTCACGCAGCAGGTCGATGAAGAAAAATGCTGCATCAGCATTTTTACAGCCGACAGTTTATATAAGGGCTAACAAGTCATTGTGCTTTCAGTGTCCGAGAGGATGTGTGAAGGTTGTAATGACGATGTACTGAGTTGCACTGCACTGAGGATATAATGAGGACATGTGGATGTTGTATCTTAGGTTGTAGCGAGGTTCTGAGGACGTTTACGTTAGAGTGAGGATGTCTGTGTTTCACAAAAGACAAAATAATCATTGCACAAAGTCACGCAAGGCAGGAAGTCCAGCAAACATAATGAAGCATTTGTGATGTCCACAGTTGTAGTCATTATGCCATACAATTAGCAAATGCACATCCAACTCAAATGAAAACATGTGTAAAACAGCAAATGTTCACCTTGTGCATGGAATAAAAGAGCCTGAAAATTCTTAATTTAACCTAAATTTTCAGATATTGAATGGTGAACTATCTAGATTCTTGTCCTCCTTTTCATTCTGTGTACATTTCATTCATTTTTGGTGTAAGTCTTGACAATGTCTTTGGTACCTCCCTGTCCCTGCAGCCCTAAGAGGAGCACTGAGAGGAGGAACCGGGAGCAGGAGAACAAGTACATCGAGGAGCTGGCCGAGCTGATCTTCGCCAACATCAACGACATGGACGACCTCAACGTCAAGCCGGACAAATGTGCCATCCTCAAAGAGACGGTGAAGCAGATCAGGCAGATCAAGGAGCAGGGTGAGGATCCCCTTTGGTCACACTCTTGCTAATGTTAGTTAGACTTTTTAGAGTTTTTTCTTGTCATATAGGGGCATCATATTCATAACAGTGCTATTGCCACATTCACCTCTTGTGTGCAACACTATGACAGGGAAGACAACACATTTTCCAGTCCATTCCATGTACAGGATCTTTTGAACAATAATGCTTCACAAGGCATGCTACTACTAACTAAAAAATTACACAGTTCAATGTCAAAAATCAAATACCATCAAATCATTGTTTACTGTAACCTACATCACATTGACACAGGTCTAAAAGTGAGTGAAATTCTTTTGCACTCACTCAGTGACAGTGCAGTGATTCAGAGAGTGGTGTTAGTAGGTGAGATACAACTAATGTGTACAGGGAGGTAACATCAATAAGATAACAGAACACGATAAATACGTGCTGTAATTTACCGTGGGTTAGTGATACCCATGTCAGACCCATGCTGTGTAGCTCAGTTACAGCTAAGCTAGCTGGTGGCCTTATCTGAGTGGATAACATCACGTAGTTCAACCCAGACTCCCCGTGCTGATCCGGCTGGTAAATCAGCTGGCTCTCCGTTTGAAAATTACTTTATCAGCTGACGTTATGAAGCAACCAGCACCAGATCTGTGCCGGTTAACTCAGTTACAGCTTGCTAGCGAACCATAACTTAGCTGAGGTTACAGATAGAAGGCTGCTCTGGCCTTGCTAGTAGAAAGCAATAGCTCTTGGCTAGTAGAAAACAATCATATCCACATTTACTTTGTACCGTTACATAATTTGTTCTTGACTAAAATCAACACCGTTTGTCATAATACACAAGTTGGTATCATGGATCCTGGTCATTTGGCAAGCTAACCTTAGCCATATAACATATCCACTCTGAAAGTATTTTGATTGCGACAACAAAAGCGAGCAAGCAAGCCAAGGTTAGCCAGCTAGCTGTAACTGAGCTGTAACGTCAGCTGTAAAAGTAATTTACAAAAGGAAAGCTAACGTTAGCTGATTTACCAACCACATCAGCCCCGAGAGTCTGTAATAATTAGCTGAAGTTATCCACTAAATTCAGTAGTTTGCTACTTTAGCTTGCTAGCAATTCGTCCGTGTTAGCGAGTAGGCTAACGTTATAAAACATCAGCCAGCTAAAACCACAATATCGCTATATATTTCACATGCTTTGCACAGTAATGTTAGCTTACCTATCCAATAGGAATTTTGCCAGCTCGGTCCCCGTTTTGATACCCAAAACCGAATGAAGCTCCCTCCATGAAACGAAGGCCCGGCCGATGTTGATCCTAGTTTTCCCCCGACTCAGGTCACATTCCTGTTTTGCAAGACGGGCTTCACCAGATATAACTTTGGGTTTTTTGTGCTTCCGTGGAGTTTGTGTTGGAGTCTGAGTTGTGGTGGAGGCTGGTCATTTGTTTGCGTTAGCGGACTCCATTTCTAACCAACAGTTAGCTGTCCCTGTAGCCGGTAGCTGCACTGAAGAGCGTTGCCAAACGCGAGCGCGCATGACGTCACATCCGCTGGGAAACCGGGCCGGGATGATTTATACGTGTAAGAAGTTACACACAGTACCTTTAAACGCTGCAATCACATCAACTAAGCAACAAACTACATGATATGGGAATTACTTTTTAGGCTCCTCACATTCATGTTCCACATAAAAATGTGTGTCTGTATGTGTGAACACAGCCTAATTTTACTGTGTGAACCAAATCACAACTAAAAAAGACTAAATGTGACTGTGATAGCACCATCGGCGCCTCTTTTAACATCCATTGAAAACCTTATGGAGATATGTTGAGCCCAGACAAGTACACTAAATTCAAAATTGATTCCCTTCTGGCTCTGTATGTGAGTGTTAACACAGGCTCTGCAGTGGTGAGACACACGGATATAGGAGGCAGATAGTGTCTGTAGAACAAAGCAGGCAGATCTGCCCTCAGCTCGGCCTCTCCACCTCAATATTTCCTGCTATTGTTCCCTCTTCTCCCCTTTACTTTTCTTATCCATCTCTCACCTTTCCACAAACCATCTTGTTTCATTTCATTTCCTACACTTTCTTTTCCTCTCCTCTCCTCTCTGTCTCTTTCTTCTTCCCTCTTTTTCCCTTTTTCATGTCCATCTTTTGTCCTTCCTCCGCCATCTTTGTCCTTTTCTATCCTCCCATCTCCTCTCCTCTCTGCCTCTTTCTTCTCTACTCTTTCCCTTTTCTTATCCATCTTTCATCCTCAACCACCTTTGTCCTTTCCTCTCCTCTCCTCCTGTCCTCTTCTTTTCTTCACTCTTCTTTCCTCTTTTTCCTTTCCTATCCATCCCTTCTCAACAATATTAGTCCTTTCCTTTCCTTCTTTTCCGTTCCCCTTCCCCTCTCTCAATTTCCTCTCCTTCCATCCTTCCTCTCCCTCTTCTCTCTTTCTCTCTTATCTCCCCTCTCTCCATCATCCCCCTTTGCTTTTCTTATCCCTCTCTAAGGCTTCCTCAAACTATCTTTTTCGATTTCCTTTTTTTACACTTTCCCTGTGTTTTTTCTTCTCTCTTCTTTCCTCTTTCTCCTTTCCTAGCCATCCCTCCTCAACAATATCTTGTCTTTTTCTTCTCTTCTTTCCCATATCTCCTTTCCTACCCATCCCTCAATAACAATACTGAACAAACAATATCGATCCTTTCCTTTCCTTCTTCTTTTCCTTTCCCCTTGCCCTCTCTCTGTATCTCCTCTCTCCTCTCCTTCTATCCTTCCCCTCCCTATTCTCTCCTTTCTCCCCCCTCTCCATCATTCTCCCTCTCCTTTTTTTGTTCCTGCGGTCAGCCAGTTGGTGTCCACCCGGTGTGTTTGTGTCTGAAAACAACAGCTGAATAATCACACACACACACACACACACACACACACAAACACACACACACACTCATACAGGCATAGATAAAACACAAGTCACACAGCTGTCTGCACGACTTCAGAGTATTTAACTAATGCGATGGATGCGACACAAAATGTATTGATATCAAACAAAAGACATGCATGAAATCAAACCAGCAGAAACATTTAAATCACTACAACTTAATAAATAGTAGCAAATAGATCACCTTGTGAGAAAAATAGAACACACATTGAAAAATGTTTTTTTGTCTTTGTGTGTGTGTGTGTGTGTGTGTGTGTGTGTGTGTGTGTTTGTGTGTGTGTGTAGGTTTAATTGCAGGATCATATTATAGATGCAAGATGAGTGTGCATGTGTGCCCCCATTTCTGTCAGCTCAGCAGTTGTCCCTATGCTCAGACTGTTGGAAAAAAACATTATGTATCCAATAATAAATGGTGTGTGAATACTATGTGTTTGCGCGCGTGCGTGCGTGTGTGTAGCTTGAAAGCTTACTTGAGAATGCGGCCCAATGTAAGGAGTGTGTGTGTGTCACTATACATTAAAGTGTTACACAAGCTTTGACATAAATGATAATAAGAATGAATGAATAAGAAGATTTCAAAATAAGGCACAAAACTATTTTAGGTTATACAACAGTAACCAAAGGTTTAATGGAAACTCTGTAGACTATTCTTTTTTCCACCTAACTCGTTTTGAAGTTGTTGCAGCTGTGAACATGCAGAGGCCAAAATTTGCCACATTGAGGGTGCACGGTGTTGCATGTTTAACTTTTTGACCTCCTTCATTCGTTTGGGTTCTACCTGAACTCCCAGACTGATCATGTATATACAGTGTATCAGATTTATTGATTTAAGAAAAAAAAAATGCGTATTGCGACATTAATACCCTCCAACCTACATGAGGGCCACTCCAGGCTCTGCAGTGACAAGGTTTAAGGGCTGATGACTCTGTACAGCTCTGGTCCCACAGCAGGAATGTCAGCTATGTGGCCTAATGGGGCCATGGGAGGCTTAACAGTCCAGTGGTACAGCCAGGGAGGAGAGTGGCGACTGGCCTCTAATATGACTATAAATGTGTGTAATGTACTACACATTAGTCCAGTGGTACCTGCTCTCCATGACATTCCAGGCACTCAAACCTCCAGGTTTGATCATCATCATCACATTGGTGAAGGAGGACTTGAGTTGGTGTAACCTGGGGTAAACGAAGGGCTAGCCAATTATTGTAATCAGGGAAACGTCCTCATGCAGACACAAAGTGTGTGTGTGTGTGTGTGTGTGTGTGTGCGTGCGTGCGTGTGTGTGCGTGTGTGTGTGTGTGTGTGTGTGTGTGTGTGTGTGTGTGTGTGTGTGTGTGTGTGTGTGTGTGTGTGTGACTGAGGAGGACATCTTCACAAAAACAACACTGTCAGTGTTTTCTGGGAAATAAAATACCACTAAGAGGCAAAGTTAAAAAAAAAAAAAAATCTTCATTCTGACTAAATGTTTTTTTTACAGTCAGTAACTCCATTCAATACCAGCCTTCCTTTTAATGTTGGGCCTTAAAGGTACAGCTTGTAGCATTTCAGCGGATCTATTAGCAGAAATGGAATTTAATATTCATAACTATGATTTCATTAGTGTATAATCACCTGAAACTAAAAATTGTTGTGTTTTTATTAGCTTAGAATGAGCCCTTCATATCTACATAGGGAGCTGGTCCTCTTCACAGAGTCCACCATGTTGCTCCGCCATGTACTGTATCTACAGTAGCCCAGAATGGACAGACCAAACACGCTGGACACTAACAGCCTTTTACGTGGACAAACACGTAAAAGGCTCTAGAAAGCCACGTTTTTATGTTACCTGAAGGCCACCGTAGTTCTCCGACACACTTGTGAAACTGCAGTAACGTGAGCAGCAGAGTGTAAAACCGTAGTACCGCCAGCCGCCGTCTGACATCCGTTGCTCCTAAAGTAGTTATTATGGTTAACAAGGTTTTACACTCAGTGGCTCACGTTACCGCAGTCTTGGAAAGGGAGGAGAGAGCGGAGAGGTTTTCAGTTGGTTGCAATCTGCAGCCACACCACTACATGCCACCAAATCCTACCGCCAAAGAGAAGGAAACAGAGATCTCCGAGATTAGAATTTTTTCATGCTATTTCATCACATCATCATCGAGTCATGCATTCACTAAATTCTGAACTAAAAGCAATGGATGGGGATTTTTTTAATTTAATTTTATTAAAAAGCATAATGAAACTGATAAATATAATAATTTTTTTGTCTTTCTGAGGTGTTTTTTTTACTTAGTTTATGTTAGTTCTCGTTATACAAAGAAATGCATTTTAAAAATGACCAATTAAAGTTTGCAAACTCTGAAACCTGAGACATTTCAAAGTGTTTTAACCCCCTCTTTTCATGTTTCTCATTGTCTTTTTGTTATACTTTATTTATGGGGTTTTCTTTTACAAACTGAAGACAATGAAGAAACAGATACAAAAACAGAAAAAAAAAGTACAAATACAGTGGAATCCATCGGCACATTTGCATATAAGGCAGGTTGAAGAGACTGAAGGGTTAAATGAATGTTGTTTTATGCAGTTGTAGTTTATGGACAATGGACCCTACCAAAATTAAAAAAATAAATGTTTAAAGGAATCTATAAAGAAAAGAATACAGAAATACATAAGTTTGGGGAAATAAATAAAGAATGAAATGCAAAGGGAAAATCGTGCATTAATAAATAAATACATAAATAAAAAATAAATGCAAAAATAAATATAAAATTAATTTAAAATTAATGAAAAAGTAATAAATATATTGAACATGTAATAAAAATAATGCATAAATAAATAACAGGGAAAATTAAACAGAAGAGTAAATAAATAAGGGAATTCATACAAAGATACATAAATAAAGAAGCAAATTAAAACAGAAATATCAATTTATGTCACATTTTATCAATTAATTAATGGCTACATTTATTTTTAATATTATTTATGCTTTATTTAATGACATATTCATTTATTTATCAAGTCATTTATTTATTTATTCATTTATTTTTTTATTTTGGCAGGTTCCGTCCTCAATAATATATGTATAGTGCCCTGTAAATAGATCTTTACAATCTGGAAACTAGTTTTTTTTTTATGAGAGTGCGCAATTGACAAGGGGGTGGGTACGTTTTGAAACTCTGAAACACTGTATATTCAGTAAGACATAGCTTCTTATCTGCAGATACCTAAAGAAGATGTCAGAAAGCCCTACTTCTCTTTCAGTTGAGCATGTTTCTCGTTGTCTTTTACAGAAAAAGCTCCAGCGGCCGATTCTGAGGAGGTGCAGAAAGCTGATGTCTCCTCCACAGGACAGGGTGTCATTGATAAAGATGCCCTCGGGCCCATGATGCTGGAGGTATGTTCCGCCAAACTTTAGTCCGCCTCTATTATCATGCTCTGAGGGAAATAGTTTAAAGGTCAAAGTGATAGGACACAAAGCAGTGACACCAGGACTGATTATTCAAACAAGTTTCTACTGACAATAGTGGCCTGTAATTGACCTACTAAGTAGTAGTCAGATTTGACACAGCAGAGGGGAAGAAGTGAATTAAATAATCTTGTGTTTCAAAATGCAGCACTGTACCATAATTACACCTGCAGGTTTTTCACGTATGTTGTCGTCTTAAACATTTAGAGCTGGTGGAGCGTCTTTCTGACTTTAAATGGCGTTGCACTTTACAGTGACACAGAGAGATAAGAGTTCCTCTGGCTAGCGGCAATGCCGTCGTCAAGCCTACTCCAGTGTGTCTGTGTGCATGTGTGTGCACTTGTGTGTGGTGACGTATAACATGGGACCCAATGTGGTATAAATACCTTCCTGAAAAGCCAGATTAGAAAAGGAGGGGTGGAGCTTGACCACACACACACACACACACTATATATAGCTTTCACCAGCCGCAACATTGGCTGAGTTGTCTGCTCTGAGATAATATCATTCTGGCCAAGACCCTTTCTATTCTATTCTATTCTATTCTATTCTATTCTATTCTATTCTATTCTGTTCTCCACCAGCGTTAGGTTGACAAGCAGGAAGACATACAGGAGGCTTGTGTAGACATGTGGCTACCTAAAGGACAAATCACAGTGTGCACATAGGTGGAAAATGCTGAGTTGACAGGAATGAAAGAATGGAAAAATACATACACACAGTGCTAGAGAGGTAGACTGTAGACTTGCTGTATTACCTTGAATTATAATAGCACACTGCAAGTTACTGCTCAGTTTTTTTCTTCATGACATAATAAAGGAGCCTTTGTTTTGATTTTTTATCAATTTAACACAAAAAAACATTTAAAATAAGCAGACAAAATTTATGTCCACACAAATCCAAAATTGTTGAATCTGCTCCTGCAGGAAGACATAAATGGATACATTTAAAAAATAAAATCTACAAAATCCTAGTATGCAAATAAAATGCAAAAAATAAATAAATAAATTAAAAGAGACAAATCAAATACATATTCCTACATTCATCTGCACCATGGTGTAATCTAATTTACAAGTATCCAATCATTTTCAGACACAGAGTGAGTGTGAGTGTATGTGCTGTGTATACAAGTATTGTCTGATGGTGTGTGCAATGTATTCCAAGTAGTCTCCCCACTTCGCCCACATTCACTTTTAATAACTGAGTCTAATTAGCTTTGGGTGGAAAGTTCAGATGAACTTTAATTAACATCCAATCTCCCCTTTTTATCCCTCTTGCCTCATGTGTCTTTTTCTCTTTTACACTGACCTTATACATTTGCTTCTTCCTCTAATCTCTCTTTACCTCATCTTCTTCCTCCTTTCCATCACTCTTGCCTCTTCCTTTTCCCTCTCTCCAAACCTCCCCATATCTCTACCTTCCACCTCTTCTGTCTGTCCAACCATCTTGTTTTTCTCCTCTGCCTTCCTGCTCTTCTCCTCATTCCCTCCCTTCATCTCTTCGTCCCCGTCTCCTCTTCCTCACCCCACAGGCCCTGGACGGCTTCTTTTTTGTGGTCAACATGGAGGGCAACATAGTGTTTGTCTCGGAGAACGTCAGCCAGTATTTGCGCTGCCAGCAGGAGGAGCTGATGAACACCAGCGTATACAGCGTGCTGCATGTTGGAGATCACGCTGAGTTCGTCAAGAACCTCCTGCCCAAGAGCCTGGGTAAGAAGAACCACAGGTTCAGTTTACTGGAACGGGGTCTGATGGAGGAGATCATGTGAGATGTTCCCTGGCAACCATTTTGGAAGTTCTTAAAGGGGACATATCATGAAAAACTCACTTTTTCAATGCTTGTGCACATACATTTGGGTATCTGGAGTGCCTACCACAACCCACAACCCGTGAAATAAGACAACCCAGTCAGTTTTTTGTGGGCTGCCAAGATCAGAAAATGTGACGCACGTTGAGTGACAGCCATACATCATACAACTCTGAAGTTTTAGCTCGAGGTGAATCACCTCACTTAACCTGAACAAAGTGTTAGCTAGCTGCCAACCCAGTAGGATCATTTAACAGAGCAAATAATGTCAGTATGATGTTGATATTGCGTTGATAGATCTCTGTCCCCACAAGTTCACAGAGGTCTGGAGAACTGGGAGATATTTAGGCTCAAGATCACTTTGAAAGAACACAGTTGGTTGCAGGTATACTACAAACCTATAATATCATGTTACAGAGAATGCGACCAGTTTTGCTATTTCTGGAGGGGGGCACCTTAACCAAATGGCTGCATAAGTATATCCAAGCGTCTCATCAGCCAAATATTTTTGACAGACCTTAAAGAAAAAGGTTTAGCTCAGAGCTATATCATGTTGCTAGTGTGTACAGCGTCTGGGTTCAACTAGCTCCACACTAAAACTGTTAAAATTGTGTTAGCAAGTGAGATACTTTACCAGGGGGTTTTGCGATATAGGATATGGTAGTTTGGTGTTGCAATGTGCATGTTGGCACTTTAAACGCCAAATATGATCCCCAGTTTTTTTTATTCAACATGCTTATGTTGACCACCTCCTCTTTGTTTTGCGGTCTCTCTTTATCTTCCAGTCAATCATCGCAGCAGTGATTCGTCCAACAAGAACAGCCACACGTTCAACTGCCGCATGTTGGTCAACCCTCATGCCGATGGTGAAGCCCGGCCAGCATCTGACCAGCAGGACGCGTCACATCAGAAGTACGAGACCATGCAGTGTTTTGCCGTCTCCGAACCCAAGTCTATCAAGGAAGAAGGGGAAGGTACTGTCTCTAACTTATACTGGTATTTTTCACTTTGTCTCTCGTGCCTGTACTGTTTTGCTCCATCTTGGTTGTTTGTTTTTCTTTCTTTCTTTCTTTTATTTTGTTATTATCTTTGTCTCTGTCCCTGTATCTCTCTCTTGGTCTTTTATTTGGATTTAAATTTTAAAAAATTCAGCCTCCTCTTTTCCATTTTCCTTCTCTATCTGCTTTGTTGGTTCTCTTTTGCACTCCTCTTTTTACTCTCTTGTTCTTTGTCTCTTGATTTGGTCCCTCTTTTGTTATTTCCACATCTATTTGTTTCTCTGGCTGTGTTCGAAATCACAAAAAATGGAGTATGTAGTGTGTTCCAACTGCATAGTCTATGGATTATGTGTACACAAGAAATGCCCGGATTTATACTAGATTAGCAAGAATTTATGAATATGAGACATGAGCTTACTGGACATAATCAGCCGCTCCAAAATGCATTGCGGCTCTTCAGACCGTCCAATGGCGGACTGCGAGGCACACAGTTTAAATAATTAACTGTTGGGTAAAATACTTACGAATGACGGTGAGTGACGGTTAAAAAACATGGAAGCTCACATAATAATGTACTGTAGTAACTGTAATTTGCCTTAAAATAATACTGGGAAATATATTAAATTGAGTGGAAGAGGTAATGCTGATTTACATTTGTGAGGAACAATTTTTATTTAACGGTACTCGGACTGGTAACGTTGTAATCCATACAGTCATGTGATCGATACAGTCATATGATGCAGAGAAGACATATTAGGCTTGATGGAGATGAACTGCGCCTCGCCTGGAGAGTAGACGAGAGAACAGGCGGCAGCAGCAGGGGGCGGTGACAAAAAGCTGCGGTCAAGAGGGACAGTTTCCAGCCGTTTCCAGCAGCCTTCAACGAATTTACAGGAAGTCACAGGAAAAGTGACATCCTTTTAGATCCGATCTGAAGACTACTTGTAGTTTGCAGACCACATTTGGATTTATTTATATTTATTTGTAAATATATGTGGAAATGTGTGTGTATCTGGCAGTGGATTCTATCCTTTATTATTGTTATGTCAGCCTTGTAAAGTACCTTGTAATAAGCACACGTTTTGATAAGTGCTATATGAATAACCTTCATTAATATTATTATTAACCAAACAAGATATGTTTGCTAACAGATGAAACCTTCATTGCACAACATGAGACTAATAGCAATACACAATCTAGTGCTAAATATTACAAGAAAGTTAGGATATTCTACAACACGTGGTGTTTGCTGTCAAAGCTAAGAGCCAATCAGCTCTTTGATCAGGCAACAGTCAGCCGTTTCCCATCATGCCCTGGGTCTTGCGGTCAGTGGAGAGCAACTGCGGCGCCTGGCTATAAAAACTGGCCGCCTCGATCTCGTGAGGTTATCGTTGCCTACGTGTGCATGACGTAAGAGCAAGTCGGGATCGAGTCGGACACAAATCTAACCGGCATGTAGTGTGTGGCGATCACAGGTGACTGATTCTGCGCAGGCTTGGCTCATCTCCAACGAGCCCATTGGTTGAGTTTACTTCAGTGTGAACAGTCTGCTTGTGATGGCATACTTAATTGTTCATTTAGTAGGCAGTATGCAGTACCTACTGATTGAGTATATATAGTAATATGATATATACAGTACGTTAGTATGCGATTTTGAACACCATCAAAGTTTTCTTAGTTTTGCCCCTCCACTCCTACATGTTCATTATTTTCTTCGTTCTCCATCTTTCCATCTCTGTCTTGACTTTTTGTCATTTTTCCATCACTTTCTCCATCCCCTCTCTCCACAGTCTCTTGTGTCCTGTCCTCCTTTCATCACCACTCCTCTCTACTTTTCCTCCCATCCACCGGGAGAGACTAATTAGCGTGTGGCACTTTGTCATCTTCCCATCTTATCTTATCACACACATACACACTAGGGAAAAGAATCTGTCTGGCACTCTAATTTTAGATGTCTGACAACCACATATTGTGCTAATCTCTCCCCCAACTGGAGGAGGATGTCTGGTGGACAGTTTGAGGGCTGCAGGTTGAGATTGGGGTTTAGGCTGAGACTGAGATTGGGAGGTCTTGACACCACTGTTGAGGCTGAAGTTTGATTTCAATGCTCCAGTATGGTTAATGTATAGCTGCGGTTGAAAATGAAGAATGAAGTTTAGGTCGTAAGTTTAGTTTAAGCCGTATTTATGGTCGACGTAAGGGGTGAACAGGAATCCCGTCGTAGATACCTACGATGTAGGTTGTGATTTATAGTTCGGTGTAAAATTTGGTGGGAAGTGGTACCCACAAATACACATTTCAACACACACAGAGTGGGTAACCTTTAACTCCAACCCATGGATGGATTACTGAAAGGGCCTATCGGGCACAGGCCCAGGGGCCCAAAGTATCAGGGCCCCCCTGATCTTCACCGACAAAATGTCACTCAAAAGACATGTACCAACCACGAAGAAACTCAAAATTACCACAAAGAAACATAAAATGACTACAAAGAGCCCAAAACAACTACAAATAGACCAAAACAGCTGCAAAGAGACACAAAATGTAATAAATCACAAAACAACCTCAAAGGGACACAAAATGACTACAAAGATACACAAAGCAGCTACAAAGAGACTCAAAATGTCTACAAAGAGACACAAAACAATTATAAAGGGACAGAAAACAACTACAAAGAGACACAAAACAATCATAAAGGGACACCAAACAACTACAAAGAAATTCAAAACGACTACAAAAACAGGGCGAAACATACCAAAAACTAACTACAGAAAGACCAAAACAATAACAAAGTGACACAAAATGACCACAAAGAGACAAAAAACACAGAGATGCGCAACGACTACAAAGAGACATAAAACAACTACAAAAAGAGGCTAAACAATTATAAAGTCTGTGTCTTGCTCCTGTGTAGGAGAGGTTGTGGGTCCTTTTGCATTGTCTCATGCTCCCACCAAAGGAAAAAAGCAGTTATAATTAAAATCACGTTGTTGTAACATCCTAAATTTCCTTCGGGATCAATAAAGTATCTATCTATCTATCTATCTATCTATCTATCTATCTATCAGCCCCACTCTCTTCCTCCCTATCTGTATTCTTCTATACATGTTAAATCCCATTGCATTTAGGTGTGTGTGTAAGTGTTAGTGAAGGATCATTTTAACCTGTGCTTTTCCAAACATGCAGATTTCCAGTCATGTCTCATCTGTGTGGCAAGAAGAGTCCCTGTCAAAGAGAGACCTGTGATGCCCACGTACGAGAGCTTCACCACGCGACAGGACCTTCAAGGTAGGACCGGACAAGGAGGTTCTACTGTTAATACGCCATGTGGTCAATCAGTATAGTGTTGTGTCAATATATAATGTTGTCCACATCCCATTTGATAAGTATGTTGGTTGAACATACATCATTTTGTATTATGAGATCAGGAACAAGATAGAGAAGGTGTCAAAGTTTCTTCTGTAGGGTTTGCTGAAATATGGGATTGAACTCTGGTCCACTAGTGAAGTTACACTACTAAGTAATAATTACCCTAACGCTCCATAACCTGCAAACATCTCAAACATGACAGTAATCTGTTAACATCAGGTCTTCTACCTGTCCAGGTAAGATCACATCCCTGGACACCAGTCTGCTCCGTGCATCCATGAAGCCGGGCTGGGAGGACCTGGTTCGGCGTTGCATTCAGAGGTTTCATCTGCAGAATGATGGGGAGATGTCCTTCGCTAAGAAACACCAGCAAGAGGGTGAGTAAGACAACTCAGAGCTCACCCTGCAGCCTGTAACTAATGAACTAATACAGTCTAAACATTATCATTGTGATACTAAAACATTCTCCATATTCTTTTCTTTTGGTACCTGAATTCTTTTCATTCTCTTTGAGTTTTGCAATTCTTGATTTTCTTAGGTTCAATTTGGACTTGTTGAGAGTTCAGAGCTTGAGAATTTCTATGAGGAATCAATCGTATGAGAAGCATATAATCTACCTAATATCCGTACTGGAAATGTTCAGTGTATTAAAGGGATAGTTTGGATGTTTTGAAGTGGGGTTGTATGAGGTACTTATCCATAATCAGTATATTACTTACAGTAGATGACAGTCGGCACGCCCTCAGTTTGGAGAAACAGACAGGAGTACCAGCTTTGAAGAGAGCATAGAAAATGGCTTCAGTTCCCCATTGGAAAGGGCTGTCTGATGGCAAGGTAAAGTGGTGAAAATATTCTATTCGGTAATAATATCCACAGCAGTACGTTAGTTTGCTCCCGTGCTGGTACTCCTGTCTGTTTCTCCAAACTGGGGGCGTGTAGACCGTCATCTACTGTAGGTAATACATTGACTATGGATAAGTACCTCATACAACCCCAACTATCCCTTTTAAGTACACCTGTAGCATTCTAGGATCTAAATTAAAGATTATTGTCTCTCTCTTTGATCAACTTCTCAATAAATAGACAAATTGTTACGGCACTTTTTTTATTCACTATACCTCTAAATGTATTTATCTTTTCGGGGAATCAATGTTCTGTCTCACTCAATGGCTGACAGTCGTGACGTGTAATTTTCTGACTGTCTCTTTGCAGTGTTGAGGAACGGCCATGCACTCAGCCCTCTGTACAGATTCTCCCTGGCTGACGGCACCATGGTCTCAGCTCACACCAAGAGCAAGCTGGCCCGATCTCCATCCACCAACGAACCACAGCTCTACATGTCCCTGCACATCCTGCAGAGGTACCAGCCACTCTATCTCTCCCTCTGCCTCTACTGCAAAGTGTCTGTCTTTCTAAAAACATTGTCTTTACCCTTTAGGAGCTGGCATGTATCGGTGTAATTAATTTTGTAAGAACAGTTCTTTGTTTCCCGTCCAACAGAGAAGAAACGACTAAATGAAAATCCTTTGTATATTGTTGGAGATTCCATCTTTCAGTGTTTCTCCTCGTTTTTCACACCTGCAGGTCTCTAACCTTTTTTTTCTTCGGTCTTTTTGGTTGTAATTCTTTCACATTGTGTCTGTAAAGTCAATTTGTTTACTGTTAAATAAGAGCCTCCCCTGACAAGAAATGTATTTAAAATGAATCACTTAAGTCAAGATAAGATTTAGCGTTATGGTCTGCCGATCCCAGCGAAAGAAGCAGTGTTTAAAGGACCCGTGTGTAGCATTTAGGGGGATCTATTGGCAGAAATGGACTATAATATTAATAAGTATGTTTTCTTTAGTGTATAATCACCTGATAATAAGAATCGTTGTGTTTTTGTTAGCTTACAATGAGCCGTTTATATCTACATAGGGAGCAGGTCCTCTCCATGGAGTCCACCATGTTGCACCACCATCTGTCAACAGTAGCCAGAACGGACAAACTCTGTTAACTTTTCCTGCTTGGGCCGGAGTCGATGACGTTACTCGCTCCTGTCGCCACCCCTCTCTTTCTCTTGCTTTACCACTCACTTCCCACTTCCCTACACACACACACTCTACGCACTGACTCTGCTCTAGAGAGGGACATTTGCATTTTTGCGTCGGCCACCGTAGCTCTCCAACACACTTGGCACACGGGAGAGGCTTCAGTTGGTTGCAATCTCCTCACCTCACCGCTAGATAACACCAGGTCCTACACACTGGACCCTAAGTTGCCTGAAAATTGTTCTAAACATTTTTGATACGCTTGATTGATAGTTTGGTAGTGTAGCTTAGAAAGAGTCGTACAGAATAGCTTGGTCGTAGCGTTTTTTTTTCCAAACAGTAAATCTTTTAAACAAAAATGAACTTATTCAATATAAACCCAAATCGATGCTGCAACAGAGAACAGAGGGTGAGACTCTGTGTGGTCAGATATATAATAATATAATAATAATATAATATATTATATAATATAATCATCAGTTACAACTTTATAATAGTCATCCAAATAGTGTTAATAGACAGTTTACATACCAATTATTAACCATTAACAAAGTGTTACAAATATCTATCTCTGTAATGTTTATAGATGTTTCATAAACTGTCTTAAAGGTTTACATATAATTTTGTAATCATTAACAAATACTTAATATAGTCTATAAAATGTTATAATGTGTGCAACAATAAACTGTTAAAATAGCATAAATGGTGGCATTACTAATAATTTGAAAACATAATTAATTATGATTTCATTGTTTTTGAACAGTAAAATGACTAGTTAATTAAGTTTTAATTAATTTTAAATGTACCATTTCTTAATAATGGTTATTATAAAGTGTTGTAGCATATCTCCCTCCTCTTCTTTCCCTTCTTTTCAGTCTGTGTGTTTATCACAAGTTCTCTCTCTGTGTTTGCGGTTTCCTTTTGATTGGTGGGGCGACACAGCAATGTGGATTAAGAACAAAGAGTCTCTTATTCAGAACCGCTGCCATATGTATAGAACTTATCTGACACAAGCACTACCAGCCAGTCCAGTATACAGTACCTCCATCCCTCCCTCCCACCACCGCGAGCGACTGCGACTCAGCCAGCATCCAGCCTTTAGTGAGACTGCTCAGAGTCAGAAATTGGACAGCGGTCAGAAAACAATGCCAGGACTGTTACCCGGAGCCTTCGGGCATCAATGGCTAGAACTTGGCCTTTTTCTTCCACAAGTTTCACATTGAAAATTATCGCTCCAGCACTCGGCACAATGAGGGCTTTGTGTGTTTGGTGTGGGGCTGAAGCCGGCCCTTGTTAAAAGCTCTCTGTTACAGCTTCAGGGTTCGTTACAACTTTGTTTTCTCAGTTGTGTACACTGTTTTAGAGCTCTTTCTTTTTTCTAGTGTATGAGTTACTCATGGTGTACTTTTTACTGAATCCAAAATGCTATTATCTACATTTACTGCCCCAGTAACAATATCGCTGTTTGTTGTAATACTGGGTCATGCTTTTTTAAGAACTGCGTTTCGGTCAAAACTTCATTTCTGCTTAGGAAGGTTCCTAACGGAGTGAAATGACCCTGAAGTATCTAAGTAGCAGCCATGATAAGTGCTGTTTGAATTCTCTAAATGTTAAGGAAAGGTGCTTCAATGCTTCCTTTCTTATCTCCTTTAGCAGAGGATACACTGCACCATCCTTTACCAAAGGAAAGGAGATAATGCCGCCCCATAATTCCTTGCGGCCGCAACATTTAAAGCGACACACCATTCGGGCATTCATGTAAACAAATGATATGCCCATCTTGCATAGATTTAATTATTTTTATACGGTGATATAGGCCTTCTAATTTGGATTCATGTTGATAAATATGAGTGAACAGTGACAAACATTTCATTTCACTTTATTTCTATTTATTTATTTCGAAGAAGTAACAAATAAGTAAAAAACAAAACAAAAATAACAAATAAAATTAACAGTAAACATAAAGCAAACAAAGGAGTAGGAAGAAATATACATTTAACTCATTTAAAATTAACTCAATATTTATCAAATAAACTTTGGTGGTAGCCTTTAGGTTATTCCTTTTTTTAATTTCAATTCCAATCTTCCAATGTAGTAATATTTTTCACCAGTTGTCCACGTTAGGTCAGATAATCCTTTATTATATGTTGATGTAAAGTGTTCCAGCAGCAGAAGGACCTGCGGTATCTCTCTTTCACACCGCTAGTGAAGCAGCCTGTCACTGAAAGAGCTGTTTAACAACGCACGGGGTGAACATGAGCCTTTTGTAGTCCATCTTCGGAACATTGTAGTTTCACCAAGGCAGACCCACGTCAATTACATCCGCCGCAGTTGTATCATAATTACGGAGCCTAGTGAAAGTGCAGTCAGATTCTCTGAGAACCACGGTTGTCTTTTCCGAAGTCCTTATGAATTCTCCTTCTCATATTTCCTTGACCTCATGATGTTTTCCATCAATGTCAAGGAAAAGACATTAAGATGTAATTTTTTGACTTTTCGACTGCAGCCCCGGTGTCACTTTTGAAGGGGCAGATATCAAAACTTTAACATTGTATAATTTGTTTAAAGTCAGGAAGTCAGGAGTATATTGTAAAAGTTCTTTGCATTGGAAACTCTATGAAACACTCTAATCTAAGGTCCATTTCCTAGCTTTAATTTGAGCTTTCACTTGCTTCTCATGGTCTTTTTTGAATTTTTTTTTTCTAAGTCAGAAATTGCTAAAACCCTGGGTAACATGGCATTGTAAAAGCAATATATACATATGCCCACTGAGCCACAGTATCAACAGAATGAGCCTTTCTCATATGTGGTTGGCCAGCAATTTCTTGTGACACACAGTATACCAGCAAACACTTTCCTGCTATTAGCTGTTTGGTGTTTAGCTACATTTTGCCTCGTTACCAAGTCATTTTAAGGTACAGGAAATATATTTTTTATATCAAAAAAGTAAAATCGAAACATTTTTATATATAGATATTTTCACTTTGGTTGCAGATAGTAGTTTGTTACTGTACCATGTGGCCTTGGTTAAAGCTGAAGTAGGCGAGAATGGAGCAAATGTGATTAAAAAAAGTTATCTTTATAAAACGGTCGCTATATCGTGACTGTAGTACATGAAACAGGTAACCTGAAAAAAAACATGTGCCTCTGTGTTCTCCGGTGTCCTCCGGTGCTCCTAACAGCATCTGCAAGATTTCACAGGCCAGAGGAAAACAAACAGTCAGAGCTGACCTGGGATCTGCTGTCCAGCAACCGTCTATGAGAGCCGGCTGTCAATCACTCGCGAACTCCGACCAAACGGTCAAACTAGGCAGCGCTGATCAAATATGAATCAGTATTCTGTTACGTTAATCCCTATTTATCTCCTCCAATGTTTCACTTACATCTTGTAGTGTACTGTTTAGCTGTAAAATGAGAAAGTTTGTGACCTGGCAGCCATGTTGAGATCTCTTAAGGGAATACCAAGCACCGCTCACATGACCGGAGCACAGCCAATAGGAACGCTCTCTCTCTCTCTGAAATGACCTGTGATTGGTCAGTCTTCTTTCACAGGCTGGATTTTTTAAAGCCTGAAAACAGAGCCATGAGGAGGTACAGAAGTCTCGTTTTCTCTCAGAACATTTGAATTACAATATGCTGAAAGGTTATTATGGAATTTTCGCCCAATGATGCCAAAAATATACTGCCTACTGAAGCTTTAAAGAGGGGTTATTAGGCAAAAGAGTAACAAAAGAGTATGTGAGCACTGGATTATAGCTTGCAAACTTTATTACACTGAGCAAACATTTTGACCCTACCTGGTCTTCATCACGCAAATGGCAAAATGACAACCGGAAAGATTTGATAAGGAAAACACTTTCAATAGCAGTCCCGGACTGGCTATTGGTGGTACCGGGCAAATTCCTGGTGGCCTGACCACCTGATTGGCTCGGAGTGCAAGGCCAGTGTTAAAAATTACAAATGTAATGGGTAAATCAAAGTGAAAACGACATGAGGCAGATACAGTCACTTAGAACTGTAGACTGTCAGGCCCCCTGCCTGCTTTAACCTGATGGTAGAATCCCCAGCCCAGTCTCATGGTAAAGCGTTATAATAGACCCGCCTGTCCACCGGAAGAAAGCGTGTCAGTGTCACGTTTTGCCTCACAGAGACGTGAATATTACACGCCTGCATGAAGGTGCAGTGTTGTGTAGTGACGAAAGTCTAACTTCGGAGATATTTATGTAGTATATAAAGGAAGAAAGACAACTAATGGTGGGGAGTGGGGAGATGGATGGGTCCAACAAACACAGGCCTTCCAAGCGGAGACCTGTGTTCGAGACCGGTGTTTTGTTTGGCAAGTTACGTTAGTGATGTTTGTCACGTGTTTTGTTTTGACAGTTGTCACATGACGTTTGTCACGTTCTTCCGTACGTGTTTTACTTAGTTTACGTAGTTATTTTAAGCTCAACTCTGGGCTTTCCCTGACCCTAACTAACGCGGGGAACGCACTGAATGCGTGGTGGCCGCGTGGCGGCTGCGTTACCTGTTGTTTTTTATTTCGGCGTCCGTGTTAACAGGTTAGAGCATCCACACTGCCCGCGTGAGACGCGCGTCTCTATCTGTAGAAAATGTTACGGAGATGAAAAAAAGTAAAGACTTGTTTTTAAATTAACACTTCCTGCTTTCATTTCAAAATAAAAGCCCTCAAGCGTTTTTTCTGTAGCCAGAATTCCTTAATTTGTTAACACAAGGCTTTTATTCTGAAATATGTGCAGACAGGGCTGTGGAACAGGCAGTGACTTGGAGAGCTCCATGAATGAATGTAGTACCGGTTTTAATTGTGGTTTATTACTATTATTTACAAATTACCACACGTTTCTTAACCTTTCTCTGTCTAAAATAAATATAAATGATATTTATAATGAAATGAAATGGCTATTATGAAAGGCAAACTCTATGTAGAAAGAAAGGGCTGACAGCAGCAGAAACGCAGCAGACACGCAGCTGAAACGCAGCTGGTGTGGATGACCGATGCCTCAATCACGCAGCCACCACGCGACGCAGACGCCACACGACGCAGACGCCACGCGGCCACAATGCGTCCAGTGCGTTCACGGCGTATGTGGTTTTCTTGCCTGATCCTAAGTCAGTGGCTTTGTTGCCCCCTGCTGGCACTGCACGTTAATGCAGGTGTGTAATATTCACGTCTTTGTGAGGCAAAATTTAACACTGACATGCTGTCCTCTGGTGGACAAGTGGATCTATTACACGCTTTGGCATGATATCGGGTTGTAATCTCTGCCTGTCATCACTGATTGGTCGCGCACATGCATGTACATCGACACAATGTTCATTCAGTGTGTGGCGTGCGTGTGGCCCCCCTTGGAGAAAAACTGGACAGCGCAGGTGAACAGGTGAAAGAGAGAACGAGAGAATGAAAAAGGTGGAGCTGAGAGGGAGCAGGACGAGAAGCAGTTTTTGTGTGTAGTTTACACTAAAAGATATGTTACTGGTATTAACAGTAAACAGAAAAAATAGCGGTTCAGTATACATGGTCTGTTGTGAATGTGTGGAGATTGGCCTGGGCTGACGTTAGGTTCCTGGCCTGAATTATGTTCTTGCCTCGTCATCCACATTACACATGTATTGTGTATACCCTGTAGCCTAATTTACTCAGGGGAACATTTACTAACTGTTTACTAACATCATTCTCAAAAATCATACAACCACACTTTTTCTCATGTACGATCTGCCTGTGTACAACCACCACCCTCCTGGAGCAGGTCTGATTCTTGTGTCTGTTTTCTTTTCCTTCCAGGGAGAACATGACCACAGACATACCTGGCACCCAGGCCACGGCCAAACCAATGACCCCTACCAGTGTGAGTGATCCCTCCCCTTCCCCTGATGCCAGTGTCACCAGCAACACGCACCACTCCACCATGACCTCCAGCAGCCCTGGATGTGGTTTTGGGGCTGTATCAGGTCGGGCGCCCACTCCTCAGCCACTCAAGCTGGGTAGCCCTTCAGCCCTGGGTAGCCCAAGCGTCACTTCAGGGGCCCAGGGTGCCATGATGTCACCTCGTCATCGCCAGAGCCCCAGCATGGCGGCTAGCAGCAGCTGTAGTAGCCCTCACCTCTCTCACCATCCCCCTGGTTCTTTCTCTCCTGCAGCTGGACTTCACTCACCTGCATCCGTATGCAGCAGCACTGGAAACAGTCAAGGGTTCAATTCCCTTAGTGCACTGCAGGCCCTCAGCCAGGGCCCGAGGGTTTCCCAGGGATTCACCGAGGGGGAGCATCCAGAGTCACCTGACAAAAAGCCGATTGGCCTTCAGAGCCCTCTTCACAGCAGCACTGGTAGCCAACGAGCCAAGAACAATCCCAGCTTAGAGACCGACCTATTGGGAACTTTTGGGGAGCAGCAAGACTTGCTGTCGTCCCCAAACCAGGAGGGTGAGCAGGAGAAAGACGGCGACCCTGACCGCTTCGAAGGTAATGGAAGCTTAGGGGAGCTCAGCGACGCCCAAAACCACCTTCTGAACTCAAAAGGGCACACTAAGCTGCTCCAGCTCCTCACCACCAAATTAGAGCCATCTGATCCTTGCTCATCACCCCCCCTGGGGGACGACCAGAACTGTAAGGACCAACTGGGTGGGATTGGGGGTGTGGGTGGGGCTGGGCATAACAACCACTCCACCTCGCTGAAGGAGAAACACAAGATCCTCCACAGGTTGCTGCAGAACAGCACCTCACCGGTGGAATTGGCCAAGCTAACGGCTGAGGCTACCGGCAAAGACCCCATTGGTCCAGAGTCAGCTTCAGGGGACAACATGGCCGCCCTAGGTGAACTCTGCACAAAACAGGAGCCGGGGAGCCCCAAGAAGAAAGACAATGCGTTGCTGCGCTATCTGCTGGATAGGGACGATAACGGCATCCTGGATAAAGCCATCAAGATGGAACCCGGTGACGGACCCCAGCTGTCCAACGTTAAGACAGAAAC
This sequence comes from Sebastolobus alascanus, assembly GCA_916701645.2. NCBI lineage: Eukaryota > Metazoa > Chordata > Actinopteri > Perciformes > Sebastidae > Sebastolobus > Sebastolobus alascanus. The sequence goes on from CAKAOJ020000019.1 coordinate 516,642, forward strand.
ACAGGAAGCGGGTTTCAACATGGCGGACCAGGTCAGTGTTGTTGACAGTAATATTCATGGATTGTGCTGTAACGATCAATCTGTTAGCGGACTGACAGAAAATTATTTGCCACATGTGTGTATTGTCATACTGGGGTTACAGTATGCCGATACACATCATGCTACAGGGGTTATTTTTTTAAATATAATTTTTAGGGCTGTCAGAGTTAACGCGATAATAACGTGTTAATGAAAATTAATTTGAGGCCACTAATTTCTTTAACGCATTACCCTTAATTAACCTCTAAAAAAATCCAACGACCCGCCGATCTTTCGGAGCTTGTAGTGGGCTAGAGCTAGAGTAAAGATACTGGCATCAAATGAAACTAGATAACCTAATGAATCCATTGATACCATGTAACCATGTCATACTAGCTCGTCGAGAAGGAGGCTAAATAACGCTCCAAACTTGCGCTAAATTTTGGCGAAAAAAAACTGTCATGGTCATTTTCAAAGGGGTCCCTTGACCTCTGACCTCAAGATATGTGAATGAAAATGGGTTCTATGGGTACCACCCCGCGTGTCTCCCCCTTTACAGAATGCCCACTTTTGATAATCACCTGCAGTTTGGGGGGCAAGTCATAGTACAAGTCAGCACACAGACACACTGACAGCTGTTGTTGCCTGTTGGGCTTGCAGTTTGGCCATGTATGGATTTGAGCATATTTATTATGACTAAGTGCAGTACCTGTGAGGGTGACAGTAATATTCAAATATGATTTAAAAAAGTTATTTATAGAAAACGGCCGCTATATCGTGACAGTAGTACATGAAACAGGTAACCTTAAAAAAATCATGTTCCTCTGTGTCCTACTGTGTCCTCCGGTGCTCCTAACGGCATCTGAAGGATTTCACTTACCGGAGGAAAACAAGGTCCGCTGTCCAGCTGCCGTCTATGAGAGCCGGCTGTCAATCACTCGCGAACTCCGACCAAACGGTTAAACTAGGCAGCGCTGATCAAATATGAATCAATATTTTGTTACTGTAATGCCTATTTCTCACCTCAAATGTTCTCAGAATCATCTTGTAGTGTACTGTTTAGCTGTAAAATGAGAAAGTTTGTGACCCGGCTGCCATTGTAAAATCTGTTGAAGGAAGCCAAGTTCTGGTCACATGACCGGAGCACAGCCAATAGGAACGCTCTCTCTCTCTGAAATGACCTGTGATTAGTCAAAATCTGCCGTCACGGGCTAGATTTTTCTAAAGCCTAAAAACAGAGCCATGAGGAGGAGCAGAAGTCTAGTTTTCTCTCAGACCACTTGAATTACAATATGCTGAAAGGTTATTATGGAATTTTTGCCAAATTATGCAAAAAAAATTGTTGCCTACTGCCACTTTAGCTATGGACACACATGCAATTAATCGAGATTAAATATTTTATTGACAGCCCTAATTGCAATACTGTGAGCAAGGTGATATATTGTGATTTTTTAAAAATAAAGAATAGGAAAGCATTTATCACAGTCCCTGTAATATCCAACATCATAGCAGTACTTTGAGAAGGCACATACACTGACTGAGTTAATCTTTGCATGTAAACTATTAATTAAAAATCAATACAGTGTTTTTGAGAAGCGATACAGGATCACAAGACATTATATTGCGATACTCGTTATTTTCAGTATTTTCTTACAGCCCTAATCAGTCAATCATTGAAGTAATTTTTAATGCAAAAATGGCAATAACTGGTTTGCTGGTTTCAGCTTTTCAAATGAATTTGCTACTGTTCTTTGTTTGGTGTAATTAAAAATTGATTATCTTAGCGTTTTTTGACTGTTGGTTAAACAACATTTCTGTCCGAGTAGACAATAATCATGTGGAGAATGATCAGAGTCCAAATCCCCTTATTTTCCTGTTACACATGAAGAGTTTGGTCTGTTATGAGTAAATAAACATAATTAAGCAATGTGTCCACTTAAGAAATTGACATATGGACGTGCATAACAGCTTAACACCTTCAAGTGAGAAGCACAGTGAGCTGACACTCGGTGTTTGATTCTGTCGGATGTGTGTTGACTTCCTCTTTAGGCAGCTGATGGCAGGCTGTCAGGAGTTAGTTAGTACACTCCCTGTAACACAAGATGCTCTGGCAAGGGAGGCAGAGGAGTACTGTTTAAACCTCAGCATGAGTGAGTGAGAAAAAAGGGACACAGAGGGTGTATGGGAACGAGAATTCAAAAACTATATACAGGTTATGTGTGCAACTGTATTTGAAATATAAGATGCTCTTGCGGGAATAGCAGAGGAGTTCTGTTTATGTGGCTCAGCCTGTGAGTGTGTTTATATGCGTTCATGCATATGTATGTCTGTATGTAGAGTGGGTCTGTGTATGTTGTACTGTGTGCCTCCCAGAAGAGTGAAAGATGATGTCTGGCACCAAACCCAGAGTGTTGTCGTGCTTATTGAAAGTGCAGGTGTACTGACGTAGTTGAAGTTAGTTTCAGGAAGGGGATGAAGGAGGACGGCTGAGCTTCAAAAGTCTGACATTCTCAGGCAACGCTCCTACCAACAGTTGTGCCTCCGGACAGCGGAGGCTGCTGCCGGAGGGGAGGTAACAATTCAGTGGCTCCCACCATGGATGGCTTGGTTTTTAGTTTGCACAGTAAGGTGACGACGCTTTGTTGAGCCGGTCGTGACTCGTGATGGTGCCAGGAACGTGCTTTTTCATCCGAGGCTGTTGAGATGATATTCTAGAAAAACAGAAAGTCAAAGCAAAGAACAAAGTAGCTGACCAACAGAACATATTTTGTATGTACCCTTTGTTAGCACCTTATTTTGAAAACCGGATGTATTCACACGTGTATCCTTACGCTAACTTTGCCAAGTCTTTTCGATAGGATACTGCATCAGGCACGATACCTGAGCCTGCATATCACAACTACGTCTAGTATGTACTCACTGTTACTGTACTACAGTAACAGCTGAGGTGGTGCCACACTGCTTGGGCTAGCAGTAAAAGCTAAAGTTAGTGTGCTAATATTCAAAGTGTCATCTATGTATTTGATTTTATGTATAAACGGACAAACAGATAGCTATTTGAGCACAATGTAAGAGCCATTGGACGTTTGTAAAATAGTGCTGTGGCCGGCTGACGTTTAATATACTGCTTAAACAAAGATATTAGCTCTACTTGGCTAACGTTAGCTACACCGCAGGTTCTTCACCTGTCGAACAAAACCTGGATTTTGAAAAGTTGGGGGGGTATGTCCCTCACATTTTAGAGTATGCCCTTCATGTGTTCACTGTGTATGTGTGTGTTTTTTCGTGCATATACACCCAGGCTACACAGAGCAGTGACTGTGTGTCTTACTGTACATCACACATGACCTCATTAGTGCTGGCAGTTTATTTTTAGCTCCTCCTCTATTCATCAGCCAAACGGCCGGAGGAAACCATCCCTGTCAGTGGTGTGTATGTGTGTGTGGGGGGGGGGTGGGGTTCAGTATCAGATTTCTTGTTTTCTTTGTATGAAAGTTTCTTTGCACATTTCTGTTAATTATTATTTTTTGTTTCGCTCCTTATCCATGCTGCCATTTAGTCATGTCCATATTTTCTCTGCATGTTTATTAAACAACGATAAAGAATCTTATTCTACTTTTAATGCATATTTTATATAATATTAACTTTAGGAAGGATAAAAAAATATTTTCTTTGTAGCAAACTGTTTGAAGCACCTGAATCCTTCAAAGTATACTTGAGATGTTTTTGATGTTTGCACCTGAACTGAAAGCTTCCCTGCTTTGCTTGTTGGCAAAGTCAGTTTCATCACCTGCATCTAAGAGAGCCTTCATGCAATCCTCCCTTCAACAACTTCTTCTAAAGCAGGAACGTGTTTTAGATATACAAGATTGTCCCTAGCAGTAGAATTTAAAGTGTTCTCTGATCATGAGGATACTGCTTTCAATTAAGAATCATATGCACGGTGAACATTTTGTGTGGTTTATAAAAGGTGTTGAAATTGTGACCCAATTGGGAAAACCTGTGACAGAAATCAACATTTTCAAAAATAAAAAAAAAAAGGATTTCTAACCATGACACAGTCAGGAGTCCAAAATGCAGAAATTGTCATGTCTTTCTCTGAAACGTGGATAGTTTTAGATCTTGAATTTCAGCAGACATCTTCTGATCCTGTTTTTTTCCTGTGGCTGATCTCAGACCAGTGAGCTGGAGGACCTGCTGGAGGACCTGCAGAGCGGCGGCCAGCAGCAGCTGTTTGCGGGCCAGCCACCAGTCAGAAGACCAGCCTCCTCTTCGCCCTCCTCTTCCTCTGTGCCGCCTGGTTCCTCTGTGGACAAACAGAGAATCATCAGCGACATCCTGCAGATGACAGACAGCAGCAGCAGCAGCAGCAGCCCCCCCAACCAGCACAGAGCCTTCCCTCCCATCGGCCCTGCAAGTACGTCTGCAACAGTGTGTTCGTGTCAGTCTGGAGACTTCATTTGATGATTTCTGGCTGTTAAAGATTTTAGAATTGAACAAAACTTTATAATTTCTATGAGCGAATATGGATACCATCATCATATCTTTGTCTTTCTATGTACAGCACTGTAAATAACACATAAGATAAAGAAACATTTGTCTTCCTCCCAGCAGGCTTTAATGGTGCCAGGCTGGTACAACCGGTTCGAGGTGCTTTTCCAGTCAGAAACACATCTCTTGACAGCAGTATGGGCCCCAACCCCAACGCTGGCAGGCCATTTCCTCCTCAGCACAGGCACATCAGCCCCTACTCCTTACTGCAGCAGCAGCAACAGCAGCAAGGCATGATGGGAACCCACGCAGGCATGGCCAACCAGGCTGCGATGGCTAATCCAGGTCAGGCAGGAAAAGAAATGGTATCCCGTCTGTGCTGCCTAAAATTACTGTTGTCATTCTGATGCATCTTTTTGAACAACTAACAAATTGATTTGCATCAGATACACATCTTCTCACCTTTTTGTTCCTTCTAAGAAAAATAAAGCCCCGGCTCTGCCGTCGGCTTCCCGACTCATTCAAAAAAAAAAAAGACAGAGAGAAAAAGAGAGAGAAAGATCGTGCAAGCGAGCTGAGAGGGCGTGCGGTAGAAGAGAGAGTGAGGTAGCGCGGCGGTGCTGTAAATGAGAGAAAGAAAAGTTATTTTCTGATTGTTTCATGGCATTAACGCTCTAAAGCACAAATAAATAACCATCAAACACTCAACAGATGATTTACTGTGTGCAGCAGTAAATATATGCAGCAGTATGTTTGCAGCAGTGTGTTTACTGCTGTGACCACCAGCAGCCCTCGTCCCATGTTATGTTGCTTTATCATACGTCAGCAGATTAATTTGCCTAATCTTCGCAGGTCTTTAGACCGCAGTGGAAACGCAGACAACAGTGGTTTAGTTCCTTGAGAGTAGTTCCAGGGACTAAAAGTTCCGGGAACTTTTGGTGAAAAAACAGCTTAAGGTTTTAAGATTCTGTATCGTATAAAGTGACTCTAATAATCCCCAAATCTGATCCCCAAATCAGGCGTGCTGAATAACGGGTCAATGCGGGGCTCCATGCAGCAGAGCTGGGGTCCCCAGGGGCCCATAGGTGGTACTGCGGGGCCGATGATGGGCCAAGGGGTTGGACCAAGTCGGATGGTCCCCAACATGAACGCTGCACTTCCCACGAGAGGCCCCCCTGGATCCAGAGCCATGGTCAACATGCAGATGATGGGCAACGGTGAGAAGACGAAGCAAGATGGAAAGAAAGTCACAAACTGACCTCAACTCTCATCAAAACTGACATTATATTTGCTTTTGTCTTCCCTTCAGAGATGGATATGGCCAGCCCCGCCTACCCTCAGCATCAAGCTCCGCCCAATCAGACTGCACCATGGCCGAACCGAATGATAGCTGTGGATCACTATGGAAACCAAAGCAGGTATGGCATTCATTCCAGCTTAAAGCATAAAAGAACGGTCATCCAATACAATTTCAGCAGTTCTAGGGTTCAGATGTGTCAGGGACCCTTGAGTGTGGTCTGAGAATAATACCAAGATAACCTTCCAGGCCACCCTACGGCGTCCCTCACGAGGACGGGATGCGGTGCTGCGGAACCGGGCCTGAGGGCCAGCCAGATGAAGGAGCCCTGCTGAACCAGCTGTGCTCGGTGTTGAAAGACTATGAGGGTCTGGAGGAGATCGACAAGATGCTGGGGATCCCGACGCTGGCTGGACAGGTAACTGACTGAGAATCACCCGGCTGAGGAACAATATGTAATTATAATGGACTTTTTATAGAGAAGTTCTTTATATTCTCAGTGTATTTTATCAAATTTTTGATTAGCTTGTTTTAATTTCAGTGCCTAATTTTTTTCAAATATGTAAGACGGCAGTTGATAGTGGAATACTCACACAGAAAATGATTGATTCCTCTCACTCATATCCTGTCTTCCCACCCTGCAGGGTCCTATGTCAGACCAGGATCAGTACCTCGGCTCCTCGGACCCAGCGGCCAACATGAAGCCTCTCCTATACAGTCAACACTACAGTGGCCCACCAGGTTATGGCGGCATGCCTCCCGACGGTGGGTTCCACGGCCCCTCTGTGAGCGGCCACATGGGGCCACAGAGGATGCCGCCCGCTGGTTACCCCCTGATGATGAGGATGCCTGGGAGCGTGGGGCCCAGGCCGGTAGGAATGAGGCCAGGGGGGCCTAATCCAGGAGTGCCACCTCAGCCCAACAACCTGAGGCTCCAGCTGCAGCACAGACTCCAGGCCCAGCTGGTGGGTGGCACCAAATATTTTATATTGCCGTGTTGTGATGTTTATTGGCTACGAACGAGGAATGTATAAAGAGAACTGGATACAGTATTGTAGGCGAGCTCCCGTTCATTTCTATGAGAGCGTCTCAGTGGCGCATGAGGGCCAAAATGGCTTGACTGCCAATGGATAAAGTACACCGATCATCCGGCGATCTGCCTCATCCATTGGGCCCATAGAGCAGGTGCAGTAGCGTTTCCTTTAACCGTGCCTCCCAGCCCTCGGCCCAGCCTCAGTCTGGGTCTCATTCAGATGAAAGAAAGAAGGGAAATAACTCTGGATTCGGCTATTAGTGCATTTTACAACTTTTAGGACCTAATGTGATAAATAAGGGCTATTCAAGTGTTCATACTGGGAAGTTGATTTACCTAAAAAAAAAATAATCTGCTGAGTTATAGATGTCTCTTTCCCAATGTAAGTCTATGGGAAAAAGTATTTTTGGGCCCAATGGCATCACGTAACGGACACGGAAGTTGTAATTCTACCATTTGGCCACTACGAAAATTGGCTTCAAAGTGCGGCGCTCTTCCTCAGGGCTTGCTACAAACCAAGGCCTATTGAAGGAGGCTGGGACACGGGTCGACATGGGTCTTGGGGTATGGGGTATAACACGTGCATTGTAACTGAAGTTGCGGTAGTGCGTTGCGATTGGCTCAATTTCGGCGAGGGCAGACCAGATTTTACTGCGTATGTGTTGTACCCCCAAAGATATGACGCATTGACAACGCGTGACCCAGCCTCCTTCAGTAGGCCTTGCTACAAACCAGGAAGTTGTGGTCAACAGGTGGGACAACTAAAGCTAAATTACTTTGTGTATTTTGTCATACTAATGTCGAGTCAAACGCACTGATGGAAACATTGGGAAGGTATAAAAACACATGCAGTGCAACTTAAAGAACAACATTCTTCGATTAATTGTGCACCTCCAATACAATCATAAACACACATTCTCTCTCTTCCTTCTTGTGAATAATATTCACTCATGGATCTTGACACACCTGGAATCCTTGTTTCATCCTTATTCAAGTGCCTCGTTTCCATGAAAAAGACACTGTTGTCTTATGAGACACTCAAATTCAAAACGAAGCTGTCTCCTTTTGCTCTTTTTATTACATGTGAAGCAACAACAGAGCACGCTGTGATGCCAACAGGGTTCACTGAGTTTAAACGGCAGCAGCCAGAAAGGAACAAACGTGCTCCAGCTTTCTGCCTTCATCAGCAACTCCCTGCTGCTGAGACACTTAACAATGAACACACATGACATGTACACACAATTCATACACTCGCTCATTAAGATGATTGCATACACAGACTGTACCCTTTGTGAGTAACCCCATTTCTCCATGATGTCCCTCTTTGTGATTGTATATACAGGCCCTTTATGTTCTAATACTAAATTTGTCTGCATGTGTGAATTAATGTTTCTAAGTAAATTTTTTCCCATTCTTGTTTTTATTTAGTTTTCATAGTCACATGTCTGGGGACCCCTGTGAAGACTTCATCTTAAGGGGGTTTATCACTACATTTTGAAATATAATAATTCACCACAATGGACTTACTTCTTGCTCCATATTTACTTATTTACGTCTAGACTGCCACCTGGTGAAGAGTTGAGGGAAAACAGCTAACTAAAATAGCACTGATGATTTAGCAGTGAGTTCAGGTGTGAGACACGACTTTTGCACTTCCATCTTTACATTTCTGTCAGTGCGGGGAAACAGTGAAGTCAGAAAACTCCAGATAAACCCCTGCCATCTGCAAACACATAAATGAGACATTCAATGTATAATTGAAGGTTTTAACACTGAAACAATAACGTGTTAAGCAATTAAGAAAATGCTCCTATATTGGACAAATTTAAAATGTACTGTACGATGCAGTTGTGATACAAAATATCTTTGGTTGTGTTTGTTATTATTGCAAACATATTGCATTGGTGGCCCCACAGGAGTCTAACGAGACCCAAACCATAACAGTATTAGTGCTTCAGGAGTGGAATATACAGGACACACAAGCTTTAAATTCATTTTGAGGCTGTTACATATGTGCTAATTTGCATACATTTCCAGAACAGAAATTTTAACATTGGATAAAGCCAGGTTAAAAATTATTGTTTCATTTTGTTCACATATTAAAGTCAAAGGTTTTTACTGAGGGAATATTGTATCACTCCATAAATCAGAAAGTACCGTCAAGACCCATAAAAAAAATTTTTTTTCTGGAATATAAGTTTTTAGGAATATAATGTTGTATAAATCAGGCTATCAATGATATATGAACAAATCCCTCTATAAAAACCTTCAGAATATAGATAGGAATGAAACTGGAAAGTTTGGTGGATGTAAGTGCTACTGGAGTGGAGATTTCTAGCTCAGAATCTGAGAAAAAAGTCATTTTGAGAAAACGGCCTTTCAAGATATGGATTGTAAAATTCCACACAAGACACAACAGGTGAATAGGGTAAAAAAAATCTCCATGAAACTTCCCCAGTTGATTACTTACATTAAGACAATTACTTTTTGTATTACAAGTTTTCTGAAATTGTATGTTTAAATATCTAAATGAGGCATTATCTAATGGTAACTTTTAGTGAATTTAGGAGAAATCTACAGACACAAATAGACAAAGTAGTAAAATATACACATAAATGTGTATTTTTTCTTTCCACAAGTCTGAAAGAAGACATGTTATGGAAGCAAAATAGCCCAACATCTCAAAATTTCCCAGTGCATGAAAAAACAAAAGCGAGTGTGGTAAATTATCACAGCTTAAAAGAGATCAGCAAATTTAGACTAACTGCAGGTATTTTTAACATTCATAAACTGACGTATGTCAAGGTGGGGTTTTGAAAGTATATTTATTTTCTTTTGTTGTTGGTGGTTGTTGCTGTCTCCTTTAATTTTCCATTGAGATTAATAAAGTTTTCTATCTATCCCCCCATGTAGAACCGTCAGCCAATGGTGAACCAGATGAGTGGAGTGTCCAATATGAATCTACCTCTCAGGTCTAATGTACCAAACCAGGTCAGTCTATATATGTATGACATATATAAGTATCTCACTCTCTTTTACCCCAACCTCACTTGTTAACACCATTCAAATATCCTTTGTCACAGTTTATAGCCATCATTCACTCTTGCTGGTCTATGTCTTCAGCATGCTGTGTGTTGTATGATTGTTTGGCTGGAAAATCCTCTTCAGAAGAATTTAGATCATCTGATTCAGGTGATGTTTCGGCCTTCACACAGACGTGTGTACTGATCAATTTTACAGTAGGCTACATATAGTATTGATAACATGAACATACATTAGCTATTATGTTATTATAAGTACTGAGAATCATTTTTGACTGAGTAAAATTACTGTGTTGATTGTTTCCTTGCAGCCATGGAAAAAAAACACTTTCTAAACTCTTAATGTCCTTAGAATTTTTTTACATTACAGAGAACGCTAGATTTGAAAAATTATCCAACGAAAAAACCCAGCCTAGTGTCGCCAACTCTTCTCCAATGAAAGTAGAAATCAGCACTAGCTCCAAAAGTCCCTAAATCTAGAGAGAAAGTCGCCAAGTCGGCAACACTGACAGTCCGTCCCTTCAGGCCTCCCTCCAAAGCCACTCCGCCAAAATGATCATTATGAACGTAAACAACGATCATGGCTATTGTTAGTACTAACAGCTGTCAATCTAGCAGCTTGTGGAAGACTCTTGAGATGCACAATGAGTGCACGCAGGCAGGCAGACAGGTACTGTAGGTAGACAGACAGAGCCAAATGAAATGATTGGACACATCATTACAGTCCTGCGACAGCCACAGATAACGGCTTTTTATTTTTTTAGAGCTGTCGGGATGTAAAGAAAATTTCAACAAGTATAACAAAAACATTTTTTTGAAGAACATTAGCAACTCAAGCTTTAAGTATTAAAATAACAAACTTAAGTTCAGTAACTGAGAAGACTTCATTTTGCAACGTGATTTAAACAGCCCAGCCTTTGCTCTTTTTCACCAAATTGATAAAAATGCACCAACGCAAAATGTTGTAGCCCTGACGATTATTTATGATTGGCTTAAATTAGGGCTGTCAATCAATTAAAATATTTAATCACATGACTGTCCATAGTTAATCACGATTAATTGCAAAGCAATCGCACATTATTTATCTGTTCAAAATGTACCTTAAAGGGAGATTTGTCAGGTATTTAATACTCTTATCAACATGGGAGTGGGCAAATATGCTGCTTTATGCAAATGTATGTACATATTTATTATTGGAAATCAATTAACAATACAAAGCAATGACAAATATTGTCCAGAAACCCTCACAGGTACTGCATTTAGCATAAAAAAATGCTCAAATCATAACATGGCAAAATGCAGCCCAATAGGCAACAACAGCTTTCAGTTTGTCAGTGTGCTGACTTGACTATGACTTGCCCCAAACTGCATGTGATTATCATAAAGTGGGCAAGTCTGTAAAGGGGTGACTCGTGGGTACCCATAAAACCCATTTTCATTCACAGGTCAAGGGAACCCTTTGAAAATGGCCATGCCAGTTTTTCCTCCCCAAAATTTAGCGCAAGTTTGGAACATTATTTAGCCACCTTCTTGACAAGCTAGCATGACATAGTTGGTATCAATGGATTCCTTAGGTTTTTCTAATTTCATATGATGCCAGTATCTTCGGTTTCAGCTTTAAAACTGAGCTCGCTACAACCTAAAAGTTGCAAGTTGCGTTAATGCGTTAAAGAAATTAGTGGCGTTAAAATTAATTTGTGTTAACGTGTTATTATTGAGTTAACTGTGACAGCCCTAGCTTACCTTTGGGGCTTTGTCTACCGCCGGTTTCATTTTCATCACCTTACTGCGTTTCTTCCTGCAGGGAACCCTCAACGCCCAGATGCTGGCCCAGCGTCAGCGCGAGTACCTCAGCAACCACCTACGCCAACGCCAACAGCAGCAGCAGCAGCAGCAACACGTGCACCAGCAGCGTGCCATGATGATGCAGACTCAGGGCATCAACATGCCACCTAACATGCCCAGCGGAGGCGCCGCTCCCACACCGATGCCCATAGGCGGCACCAACCCGCGGCTCCCACAGGGCAATCCGCAGCAGTTCCCCTACCCGGCTTCCAGCTACGGTACCGGCCTGCCCTCTCCTCCTCCACCTCCTCCTCCTCATCCCGGCTCCTCCAGCCCCTTCTCCTCCCCTCTCTCCCCCAGCCTTCATCTGGCTAGCCAGGGCATGGTGGGAAATGTAGGCGGGCAGTACAGCGGTGTAATGAGTCCTCCATCACAGCACAGTGCCTACCAGTTCAGCAGTTCAGGTATATAATTAGAGCACAGCAGCGCCGTTGCAGTAGTCTGTGTTTGCTTCATGGGCGGCATAGTCGCTTTTTTTGTTGTGGTGGCGGCAATCAAATATAATCGTCTTTGTTCAGACTTGTTGTTCGTCCTTTTTCAAGTTAATTGGATGTGGTTGAAGGTTGCATGATTAAAATGTTTTCTTGCGCTTGATTTGTTTTCGTGTGCAAGTCAACAATGTTGCTTAAGATTTTGTGCTTTTGCGCTCTGATTAGCAATCCATCCTTCTTCTTTGTCTGTGATTTTAACTCATAAACCAATCAGAGACTACATGTGGGGATTTTGTAGAGAAATAGCTCTGATGGTGGTGGTGACACTGGTGAACAAAAAATATTTCTTTTAAATGTTGACTTCATGTGTCTTCTGACAGTGTTGATGCACTCTTAATCTCATTTGACAAAAAAAATAGATTCTTCTTGAGCTCTTCTGAAAGAATAGCATCCTGAGGGTTCTTCTACAGTAGGCATCAAAGAGTTCAGTTCCTTGCCCAGGGTATTTTGACAGAGATTGACATGCTGGCTGTTGTGGACATTGAGCTTGTTATCTTCAGGTTATTGGTTGGTCTTTCAATTGTAAGGTCTCCTTAAAGATGCTCTATATAATCTATTCAGAGCATTAATATAGCATCAAACAATTATTGTCTATGTAAAGATATAGAGGAGTAATGTCTACCTGAGCAGAGAATGAAGTCACTCTCCCTCTGTGTGTGTTGTAATCCGAGCGTCTCCGTACTTTGTGCCGCCTGCACGTGCATGTTGGTGCACATGAGCATGCCCCACTGGCTAGCTCACGGAAGCCGCTCTGCACTGCTCTCATACGGCAGTTACAGCTGATAACGCCATCCTGACAAATGGCGCCGTTGCAGAAGCGTAGCACCCACCCTCCAGTTTCCCCCAGGTCAACATTGTTGTCTCTTTCAGCAGTCTTGCCGTTGTTTCCACTGTAGTGCTGTTAGCACCATTAGCTGCGAGCCGCCGGCTCAGAGACATTACTTCTCGATAATTCCCATGTGTTTTGTTCGTGTTAAGTTTAAGACCTCCATATAATGTCTGATTCCTTCTTAAGGATTTAAGAGTAGAGTAGAAGTAGAGTAACTTACTAACTATAGGTAAAAACGACTACTTTTAGATATTAGTGTCTGTCTGGTTAGTTGTCCCACCCTCATTATCGTACCCGTCCATGCAGCTTATGACCCTTTTATCTACTGCAGGAATGAGCCAGCAGCAGCAACACCAGGATCCCGTGTCAGGTTTTCCATGTGGGGCTGCGACCCCGCAGAGCCCCCTCCTGTCCCCCAGGATGGGGCAGGGTCAAAGTCCCATGCTGCAGCAGAACCAGGGCCAACCCCAAAGCCAGCCCCAGGGTCCGAACCAGAGAGGAGCACCGGGCTACCAGCAGAGCAGTGGGTGGCCCCAACCTGCCAACATCTCCACCAGCAACAGGTAGAAAACAGTTCGCCAGATCTTGACTTCACATAACAACTAATATAAGGATTTTTCACCATGATTTGAGTGTGAATATAACACATCTTTGACTCAGTTTGCCTCCATCCAGTGTGTACCCCCAACAGTCCCAGTCCCAGTACTCCACACAAGCCAACGGAGGAATGTACAACAGCAACAACAACATGAACCTGGGAGTCATGACCAGCAATGGTGGCAACATGAACCAAATGTCAGGACAGATGAGATCCATGAATACAGAGCAGGTGAGAGATGAATAATAACTGCTTCATGTCAATGCATAAACTTATGATTAATGTTCATTGTTATCATTTGATTTATATTAATTGCGTTATCCTTATCATTACGCTGATGTTTCAGCTTCATTCAGATTATGTTATTCCTAAACTACATTCTTGAGTTTTCACAAATGGCCTTTTCAGCAATTATTTTTGTATTCTGTCAATGAGCCTGACAAAAAAAGGAAAAGGAACTTCTTATCATGTCAATATATCACCTTAATAGTTATTCTCAGTATCCAGGAGTGATCATGTTTGTTGTCATTTTTCTGGTAAAGGTGAGGGATGGCAGCCTGATCCTGGAGCAGCTGGCGGGAATGGACATGTTGACGCAAGAGGGTGAAGCCAATTCTGTAAGTGAAAGATTTGAACACATTAACTTATATATATTTTCTGATCTTCTGTTACATTATGAACCACCCAGACCTCTCAGGCTGTCTGGGACAGGTCTGCTTTCTGTACCCAGAGTCAAAACTAAACATGGAGAAGCAGCGTTCAGTTTTTATGCTCCGTATAGTCTGGAAGAAACTCCAACTCTCACTTCTTTTAAATCAAGGCTTTTCTATTTGCCGCTGCCTTTTATTAAATCAAATAATTAATTATTTCTTACACTACACTGTAACTATTATTCTTGTATTTTATACCTGTGTCTTATTCTATTTTAGCTCATTTTAATTGTCTATTCTCTTGTCATTTTGCCTGAAATAAGGTCTGTAGTTAACACAAGCTTAAGAGATTTTAACATTTTGTTCTACGATATAAAATACATCAATAAATACCCCACTCGTGAATTTGATAAGCTTTTACGCGTCTTAAAAAAGGCGGTTGCAAACAAGTGGTTAAATGAGACTACTAAACATCATCACGCCGACTCGTCCGCCTTAACAGCCTCGTTGTGTATGCTCGCGGTCATGCGACTTCGGTGTAGTTTGTTTATAGCCTAACATTAGCTTTAACTTCTCACGATTGCATTCACGCTTCAAAAATCTAAAAAAGGGGTGAAGTTTATGAAGATTATCTTATGGAACAAAACATGTAAATATCATGAACGTGTGTTTGCCACAGAGCTTATTTTCTGCAATAATTCAAACTCCAATGGAAAAATCCCATTAGCTTTTTGTCGAGGGAACCAGGGTGATGCTAACTTCCTGGTTGGCCTACAGAAATACGTCATCCCTGAAGCACTCTATGCTTTTGATGTTTTACGTAAAGCACTTTGAATTGCCTTGTTGCTGAAATGTGCTATATAAATATACATATATATATATATATACATACATACATATATACTGTATATATATAAACTTGTCTACAGAATGCATAATTTCAGGTTGAATTTTAAAACCTGTGTAACTTTTCTATTGCCGTCATCTGTCATGTATCAACAAAAAGACTACAGACTGCTAAACTCTAAGCACAATTCTATTGTCTTCACTCAAGTAGAAATTTTAAATCAACAAGAGATTAAAGGGAATAGAACTGGAAACAATAATGAACAGTAAACACCACTTTTTATTGGAATAATTGAATTCCTAATAGAAGATGTTTTAAAAGGCATCACAATAGAAAAGCCCACGCATCAGAACCATAGACTGTATATAAAGATGGGCGATGCATCTCCACTTCCTCTCACTGTACAGAAGTGAAGCCAAAATATCCCAGATACGGGAGCTGCCATCTTGAGATTTTTACATCATTTTGAGCCAGAGTCTGTGCAGTAGTGATCGGGCGGCGGAGCCAGAAAAATGAACACTTGAACATACATCAGCGTGATACAAACTACCTAAAATGACAGAAACCATCTTTGGGAAAAATCTATTTAACTTGTACTTTTCAGCCCAGTGAGCTAAAAGTTTATGAAATTATTCCACTTTTGCTCCCTACGAGTTCCTGTTCTCCAATCACGGCATGCGTGTGTGTTTTCTGTTATTGCAATAATTGTGAGACTATTTGTTAGTTTTTTTATTTCCCTTGATGATTAATGTGACTCTGTCTTTTATAGAATTTCTGCTGACCCCTGCTGTGGTTGAGATGAAGGTAACACATGCAAAAACACTGACGCCTACTCAGCTCAGCTCATGGAGCATCAAGGACACATGATGAAAACACGGCTCCCTCTGTCACACCAGCCAACACTGAGGCACTATAGGGAGAGGACAACCATACATACTGTATATGAGAGAGTACATGTTTGTGTGTACGGTTGAGTGTGAAACTGAAACAACAGTTCGACACTGGAGAAGTGAATGGTTGACAAATGAAGCCTCTGGATTTTTTTCTTTTATGGTTCTATTTTAGAGCCTGACTGAAAACGTCAAATCAGAAGGTTTATGAAACAATATTTTACAGGTATTTATAGTTTTGAAGAAGTTTTAGAGATTATTTGTATGACAGAAAGAAATCAAGGATATGTTTCTTTAAGAAAATCTCTCAAAATGGTACATTTTGATTTTAAAATTAATATATTTCAACTGCTGTAGTTACAGGGGAGCTGTATCCCTATTTAATGACTCTTTGAATGAAAGTGAATGTGTATAGATAGTGTACATACTTAGATTTTAAATACCCCTTTTCCTCTATGTGGTATTGCAAAACAGCAGTTTGGAGTTTTAGTCCAACAAACAGAGAGCAGAAATATTTCATTGGTTGTGAAACCTCAGTGGGTGGAGCTAAAGAACCACAAGACAACAAGAGTGAAAGTCAATTAATTTGGCTTACTCGGATGGTAAAGAATGTACTAGCTGGTCAAAATGTAAACTAAATGTTTGAATACCATATTTTTCCCATGCTGTTGTGACCATTGAAAAATCTTGTCTGGTCAGCATGCTAACTGGCTTTCCTTGCTTGAAATCAGCTAGCTATAGCTATTTTGAATTTGAAAGTTCAGCTAAGGTAACTAGCTAGCCTAGCTAATCTAGTATCTGTAGCTTGAAGCGTTACGATTAAGTAGCAGAATGCTACCATTCATAATATTTTTCTTAACATTTAGCTCCTACTTTTTAGCCATTCTAGCTGCGATATGTCGGCCGGTCCGCCATTTTGGTTCATATATCGTCATAATTCCCCTACATGAAATGTGATATCTTTGATTCCCCCCTGACTTTTCATCCAGCACCATCATCAGTTTTTTATTTTTCCGAAATGATGACATTTCCATCAGCCTCAGCCAGTGGTGGAAGAAGTACTCAGATAATTTACTTTTAAAGGAACAGTGTGTAACATTTAGGGGGATCTATCGGCAGAAATGGAATATAATATTAATAAGTATGTTTAGTGTATAATCACCTGAAACTAAGAATCGTTGTGTTTTAGTTACCGTAGAATGAGCGGTTTATATCTACATAGGGAGCTATGACTCCGCCTTGTTTCTACAGTAGCCCAGAACGGACAAACCAAACACTGTGTTAACTTTTCCTGCTCGGGCCGGAGTCGATAACGTTACTCGCTCCGAAGTTAACCCCCGTCACTCCACTCGGCAGCAGGGAAACAAGACACGGGAAACCTCTGTTGGTCTTGAGGAGCTGCAGCATTTATTTCTGCACAAACTGCAACTTCCACGGTACATTCACTTGATATTCTCAAAGGGTCACTAGTTCACCCACAACATGACACACATTCGCCACCACTCACTTCCCACGTACACACACACCCTACACACTGACTCTGCTATTCTCCAAATGACCTACGCTACTCTCACATCGGCCACCGTAGTTTTCCTACACGCTTGACACACGCTATATGCAATCTCACCGCTAGATGCCGCCAGAGCTTACACACTTTAAGTAAAAGTAGCAATACCAGAGTGCAGAAATACTCTGTTACAAGTAAAAGTTCAAAATTTTACTAAAGTAAAAGTACAAAAGTATTAGCATCAAAATATACGTAAAGTACCAAAAATAAAAATACCATACTCATTATGCTGAATGGCCCATTTCAGAATAATGTATATATTGTATTACAGGATAATAATTATTGATGCAGAAATGTGTTCATCACTTTAATGTTGTAGCTGGTAAATGTGGGGCTCATTTTAATTGTTTTATATATTGCCAGGTATCCATAACAACATATCATAATGTATTAGTTGATTTATATGTTGTATTATAAATTGGAATCTGCAAAGTAACTATATCAAATTAATGTAGTAGAGTAAAAAGTACAATATTTCCCTAAGAATTGTAGTAGTGTAGAAGTATAAAGTAGCATGAAATGGAATTACTCACGTAAAATACAAGTACCTCAAAATGAAAAAGTACTTGAGTAAATGTACTTAGTTACTTTCCACCACTGGCCTCAGCTGTACTATTTAGTGCTCATAAGCAAAGTTAGCATGTTATTGTGGTAGAATGCCTGTAGTCATGTTACTTTCAGTCCAAACGTACTTAGTCAGAAATTGTTTGTTTGCTCCGCCCACTGAGATTTAACCAATGAGAAGATTTTTGCCTCCAAAACAGCTTTGCCTCTAAAAAAAAAAAAGTCTGTGTACAACTCCATGCTACTGTGATTCACTTTAAAATTACACGTCATGGTTGTGATGCACTGGCCTGCAGGAGTTCACAGGCTTTTAGCTGAAGCTCTCTGTCATACTGAAGGACAATTCAAAAGTGTGTTGTTTGTTGTATGTTGGGTCTTTCTGTGGGTGAAGCTGTGATCTTTGAATCACAAGACAGTCTCAACCCTCTCTATATGCTGGTCACTAATACAAATACAAACCAAGTTCTAGTGGGAACCTCAAAATAATCAAAAATAAATAAATAAATGACTCGATAAATAAAGATATATGTCATTAAATGTAGCAAAAATAATATTACAAATAAATGTAGCCATTAATTAATTGATAAATTGAAAATTTCTGTTTCAATGTCCTTCTTTATTTATTTATCTTTGTATTAATTCCCTTATTTATTTACTCTTCTGTTTAATTTCCCTCTTATTTACTTACTGATTCAGCTTTCCCAGTATTGTTCTTCTAAGGTTTCTTCAACTTCTATTTCTTCCGTATGTTTTTTGGACTTTAACTACTTCTGCATACTTTAAGGTACAGAAACCATTCAACTATCAAAATATTCAGCTCTTTAAGGATATTAGTGTTATATCTTTTCTTGTTTCTACCTAGACTTTGAACTAAGGTAAGATTCAGCTTTTTGATATCTTTTACAGTTTCTGGATTATCACAGTTTAAGTTTTATACTTTTTTCAGACTATTTCTGAGTTTTTCTGACACTCGAACCAACTCTGCATTTTTCCTTTTTTCAAACTTCCACTCCTCATACACAATTTAATACATAAAAACACAGACATTTTTACCCTTCTTTCAGATGATGTGCCCATTTAAGCAATAGGTCTTACAGTTTTGGAATTATCTGTTTCAAAGCACCAAGAGATCCCTTCCTCTCTCTCACCCGCAGCAATGTTAATTCACCTCTGAAAGTATTGAGCAAAAACACATGTGGAGACTTTTTAAACTGCCAGTTCTCAGTCATATTTAATGACTTTATCCACACAAACGACACGTCTACATCTTCATCAAAGTCTTGAGGTGCTCAAACTGAAGAGATTTCAGGTATACAATGTATAGTTTTTAACTGGGGGGGGGGTCTTTTTCAGGTAGTACCTTCTCTGTGTTTTCACCAGTCATACCCAACCATGACTCAGCACTTTCAGACACAAACAGGTGTTTCTGATTGACTGATTAGAGCTCCATCAGTCTCTGCCTGTCTCTGATTGGTGCATTGCTCTTAAGCTCTTTTTAACTGTACAAGTTTAAATTATATTTACGCCTATCCAGTTACTTTCTGTCTGATCAGTCTCTGCAGGTAAGTTTTTCAAAAATAAAATCTCTATAGTGTTTCCTGTCTACTATATTCTGTTTAGCGACTTTTAGCGACTTTTAAAGGTTCTACTACTACTACTACTACTACTACTGCTACTGCTGCTGCTCCTGCTCCTTCTGCTACTACTACCAGTACTACTACTACTACTACTACTACTACTGCTGCTGCTCCTGCTCCTTCTCCTACTACTAACTAGTATTACTACTACTACTACTACTGCTACTACTGCTACTACTGCTACTTTCCACCCAAATACCACTTTCTGTCTCACGACTTATCATTTTTGAATGTTCATTCTGCCCAAATACTACTTTCTGTTTAAGTACTTATAATTCTAAAAGTTTCTTCCAGCCAAATACTACTTTCTGTTTAAAGACTTGCAGTTTTAAAGGTTCATTCCACCCAAAAACTACTTTCAGTCCAACGAGTTAATACATTTAAACTTCCAACTTTGAAAGCTTTTCTAGCAATATATTTCAGCTCTTACATTTTTTGGGTCATGCAGTTCAGCTTTCAACTCTGCCAGTTTTACAATTCAGTTCCGTATTTTCAGCAATGCTTTGCAATTAATTTCAGCTGTCAGCATTCCCACGCATTTTCAGCAGGAAACACATTTTCTAGTTCATTTTCAAATTTATTTGTTATTTTTGCATTTATGCACAATTTTCATATATACATAAATAAATACATACATTTAAAAATAAATATAAAAAAATCAATCCAAAAAACTAAATGCAAACATAAATAAATAAATGTAAAAATTAATACAAATAAATCCATAAATAATAAAGGGAAAATTAAACAGAATAGTAAATAAATAGGGAATTAATACAAAGATAAATAAATAAAGAAGCAAATTAAAACAGAAATATCAATTTATGTCACATTTTATCAATTAATTAATGGCTACATTTATTTTAAATTTTATTTTTGCTACATTTAATTACTTAATTTCTTTTATTTATCAAGTCATTTATTTATTGATTGATTGATTTTTGATTTTGGCAGGTTCCATCCTCCATACCAGAAGGATGTCAGGTGTTGCATCAAGAATAAAGTCTGACCTGGGCCCAATAAACAGATTAATAGTGCTGAATTTAACCTTTCTATTTCACAAAGAAGATCAGACTAGTTATATGGACTTTTACAGACTGGACCTCTGAGAATAGCTTCATCAAATCAATTTGAAAGGTGCTCTCTCTATTCTTTAGGTGCTGTGTCATATAAGCTTATAATTAAGAACAAAACTGACCCTTAACTGGCAACGTGAATTTCTTGAATCCCTCATCTCTACTTCAGATGGTCCAGAAATCTGTTTAGCACATATACTGTAACAATTAGATGACTTTTCTTCCCAAAAGAAGAAGGTGAAAATGTAAACTGACTGCAAAATCAAACACTGAAAGGTATCTTTAACATTTTTTTTTTTTGTAGAACATTTTGCGTTGATCCCATTTTTCCTTTCAGTTTTCAGCACAGTAGATTGTATTCCATTGTGCTGGCATGTTGTAAAATCCCAAAGATTTTACGAGAAAACCTCTAAGAGAAAATGTAAGCCATTGAAATGTCTTGAATGTCAAACTCTCTGCAAAGGCAATCAAGAGCGTAACTCATGTACAGTAACTCCTAATGTTGTAGATGAAAGTGAAATATTTTCTCTTGATTTTGACTGATACAGGTACATATATAATATTGAATAAGTTTCTTTATCCATAGATTAATATTTTATCTATTGCAAAATACTGTAAATCATGTAATTACCCCAAGATGCTAAATACAAAGCATACTGCCTTAGATCTGTGATTCTCTGTCTGATGTATAAGTTTTAGGTTTACAGGTGTATTATATAATGTGTCACATACTGCTGAATGAGTGTTTTACCACTTCATACTGTAGGTGTAATAATTAGATAACCAGGGTTTTTATATTTTCTCCCCAAGAAGTGACAGAACAATCTGTTTTAACCTGCGTATCACCTCATGGAAATTACAATAACACTGTGTTGACAGTTAAATTGCAAATTATTTTGTTTGTAGTTAAACTGTATTATTGCACCTTGTACTGTAAGTGCACAATGCATCAGGGAGATTCTCCCTCACTAACACAGTGTTTTCTTTTATTTTAAATATTAAGTGATCTTTGACCTTTGCTAACCTCTGTTGGTGACCAGTAGGGACTGCAGCAACACCAGTGTATCTAGATGGCTTTGAGCTGCAGAAATAGTAGTGATCTAACCCTAATGCAGGACTGTACTACTAATACAATTAAGCACCTATTTCTGACATTAAATGCTTAAAATGTTCAATACTGGCGAAAAATCAATGCGGAGAAGTTCAGCCTCTCTGTGACAGCTGAGGAAATTTCAGTTTCATTTTAAATGTTTCAGCTTCAGTACCAATACCAAACTACTTTTTTCAATCATGTTATATCTCAAAAACTTTTTTTTTATTTATTAAGAAGAGAAGCTAAAAGTTCTCCAATGTTAAATGCTGTAGCCGTAGAAAGACTTTACCCAAATAAAATGTTCTAAAATTGTCCAAACTTAAAACAAAAACACATCTTAAACCGATTGAATGCACCTGAAAAAAATCTATTAAGGCATGGTCACACATGCGCGAATGCAGGCGAGTGACCATCGCCTGCCGAGGCAATATTGGAACAGAACGTTCACCAAGGTTGAACTCCACACGGATGCGAATTCGATTCATTACCGGAAGCAAATGTTTTTTCGCCCCTTTGCTCACATAGAAGTGAACGAGAGGCGAATGTTAATTTAGCATGTGTGACCGTGCCTTTATACTAAATAGAAGGAATGTAAAAACTAAGATGGCTTATAGGTTCTTCCTTGTTCACAAACTGGAATGGTATCACTCTTTAAGTTAGATTCCACTGAGATCTTTGTCAATACTGTTCACATTTTGCTTTTAAAATTTTTCTCATTTATTTTTTTCCCATTTAAAGACACTTTGTGTAGATTTTTTTAATGCATCTTTAAAATTAAAAGTTCCAAGTTCATGTTTGTAGAAAAATGTAACAATCGTTGAAAAAGCTGTGCTGTCAAAGCGTTCAAGCGTCTCTGTGTTGGGGTGTGTTTTGTGGTTCTACCACCGGATGGCGCCAGAGTCTAAATGTTCTAATCCTACACATAGTGACTTTAAGATCACACTGGGGATAGTGGTCTGCGTTAAACAGCAATGCAAGCAGAAAATTCCAATAATTTTTCCTATTTTGTTGCATCATAACTGCAGCCATCGGGATATCTAAAGCTGAGCTGCAACAGTGCTGCTGAGCAGATATGCGACCATGCTTTTTGTAGCCTGACAGGGAGACTTTATAGCCTTTTATAGCTGTAATGGTTCATTATACAACAGTGTGCAGGGAGTTATTGTTTTATACAAGGCTTAGAAAACATACTTATTTCCCATTTTAGAATATTTTGTTAATGTTACTCCTGAGTTTCTTTATGATCAGCTGTCAGGTAATATCCTGAAACTGAAAGTGTTTCACAGTAAAATGGTGAATCAGAGCAATATGTGAAAGACGGGTGTTCAAAGATCACTGTTTGTGGTTCAAGACATTTGTTTTTATTATTATTCTCCTTGCCCTGATGTTCATAGTAAAATCTCAGAGACCGCGACACAGTCCAGTAGATACAGTTTATTCAGAGTGGGGTTGTCTTATTATGCAAAAGTCCAGACGTTCACGCCACTTTATGCAAGCTGTCGACTCTAATGTTGCTTTTGCCAATGCTGCTCGTTAATTTATGATTCACGCCACTGTAAATAAATTATTTTTATTGAGCGGGTCTGCCTCTGTCTTTTTATTTCATCCACTAGGAAGCAAATCGTTTCTCGTTCTGGTGTTCTGCATTACAGACGTTTTTTATATACACTACTTACATGAACAATAATGGACTGCAGACCTGACACTGACTATCACATGAATAAAAAGACCATTATCCACCCACAAAGTAATACTTTTTCGTCGCTGTAATCTGGTAAAATGTATTTCACAGAGAGCAGCTCTCTCCCTGTGTGTGCAATCCTCTCTTTACACCAACAGGAGGCGACATTCTCCAGGAATTTGAGATGAACAAATGGTCACGCTCCAGCATTTATTGAATTAATTTTTCACAAAAGTTCCCCTCACTTCCCTCCTGAATGTTTCTATTAATATAGTGTCACATTATTAATCCTACAGGCAGTTTCAGTTAAAAAATAATGCTAAACATAATTCATACATCATATTTTACCGATAAAATGCCAAAACAAAATGCAGGGTAATTAAATATTCTTAGGAGGATTCAAGTTAGGATCTATTACCGGTATATCATTGAACTGTTCTTAGGCTTGTGTAGATATAAATACGCTCTGTGTGAAGCGCATAACTGCACAATAATTTGTGCAATAATTCAACTGCGCAATACTGTCATTAATACTGCATTTATACTGTACATTTCAAAAAAATATTCTTATTAATTTCTTAGTACGTGTGAATGAGTCATCATGCTACAGTGGCCAATGGAATGGTTACTGAGTCCATGGGTGGATGACTCAATGGGTGACTCAAGGATCCTGGGAAGCATAGTTCATTATCTTTGCCACCATCTTGACTGGTGGGTCCCAACACTGGCATTTATATTTAACACCCTAACCCTATAGATCCCACTTCTCAGCATTTTGTCTTTATTTATTTCTACTGTGGTCATTCACATCTTATATTCTCATTTTCTTATTTATAATTTTAGTACTTACTTATATTTCATTACATAAATGTACATGTTACATACTCCTTTATGTCTATTTTCTTACATTTCTTTATGTTTATACAAGAGCAACTGTATCCCAATTTCCCCCCCAGGGATCAATAAAGTACTTCTGATTTTGATTCTGATTAAAAAAAAAAAAAAAAAAGCAAACTCATTTGTTTTTTAGTGTTTGCAACGTCTAGTCTGGCTCTGATTTTTTTCATCAATTTTAATATTAATGCATTGAAAACAAAACGGCAATTCATTCTGATTATCAATTATCTAATTACTGATTATCAATTATCTAATTACCATTGGATTGTCTAAAAGCATGAATGGCCACGAATCTGTAATCAGACATGTACCTGCATTGGAATCTTCCTGTGGGCTGTAGTGGGCCAGGCGTCTGTGTTTCGGCCCTGTTTCCTTTTACCTGATGCCAGAGCTGTTACATGAATTCAGTATATATATGCAAGTCCTGATTCCTGATCCAGTAACCTTTTAGCCTGCAACTTTCTAAACTTGTTGAACTTTGAGGGACAATCGCTGTCATCAGCTTTATCTCTTAGATTACATACATTTGTAACAGAACGTCTGTGTTTCAATATGAACTTTGAAAGATGTCTGAACTTACCAGGCAGGGAGGGTGTAGTAAAGATTGACTGCACTTACCATAGTGCATTGAGTTGCACTATGGTAAGTGTAGGATCCAGCAGTTTTGGAGCTTGACCCTGTATTAGGCAGTAATAAAAGTCAGGATATCTGCCTCTGCTGTTTCTGCTACTTTTATAAGTCTTTTTAAAAATCGGTCTCTCGCAAGACCCCCGACTGTATGGACGCAATGCTCAATCACTGCCCCTTAAAGGAACAGTGTGTAACATTCAGGGGGATCTATTGGCAGCAATTGGAATATAATATTAATAAGCATGTTTTCTTTAGTGTAGGAGCACCTGAAAATAAGAATTGTGTTATCGTTACCTTATAATGAGACATTTATATAGGGAGCGGGTCCTCTTCACGGAGTCCGCCATGTTGCACCACCACGTTTCTACAGTAGCCCAGAGCAGACAAACCAAGCACTGGCTCTAGGGAGAGCCTTCAATGTTTTCACGTCGGTCACTGTAGTTCTCCTACATACTTGGCACACGGGAGAAGTTTCAGTTGGTTGCAATCTGCAACCTCACCGCTAGATGCCGCCAGATCCTACACACTGCACCTTTAAATGTTCTGCTAAAATCTAACTTTGACTGGTTTCAAAGTTTGACAACAAAATGTTTATACCATATGACAGTGTCACATACAATATATACAGCGTATTTGTCTTGGTGCTTTATTGAAGCTATATCACACTAATATTGTCATTCAATATGCCATGGTTGTATCATTAAATTAGCCGGTCTTTATCATAATTCTATACATAGTTCCCTGTTATTCATCCTCACATATTGATAGGAATCTTGAATGCAATGTTATAAACATTGCTTGGCCATGTGACTGTTTAATGACACACTCAGATTCATGTGGTGTCCAAGAAGTTCCTTATTTCCAATGTTATGCTTGCATTTTGGAGAAGTGAGAAGCAGCTAAATGTCTTTAGTCATCTGGACTAACCACATATAATACAGTACAAGGGCACATTTGAGCTACAAGAACAAGTAGGCACACAGACATAAACTGTGACAAACGTGAAACTGGTCCAGTACTTGATGTCCTCTGCATGGCCTTTCCAATCTAATCACACAGCAGCTCCACTGTCTGCCAGTGGAGATATGACAAATTGTTCCATGTCACTCTCAAATACACCTTTTTTGTCATGAATATATTATTATGAAAGATAACAAACTGTCGGCTGGCGACAAGCGTGAGATGCCATACCGTGTTTGGAAAGATATAGTCATTGAGATAAAGCTTCCAGCATGCAAACAATTGCTCAAGGTCATGAACTTCATGAAAGGTCAGGAATGCTGTCTAACTAGTGACCCACTAGAGATAAAATAATCTGTAATGATTGTTAATAATGATTATATACAAGTATCATAACTTTAGATTATGATATAGGAAATGTACATTAGAAAATGACTTTGGACCACAGAGATGCTTTAAGTATGATGTCTGAGATTTTTGTATCTGTATTCAATTCTTTGTTGCTGCCATAACAAAATTCATATAATAATCTAATTTCTTTGTGTTGCATTATGTCAACTTTTCACGCTGTTGCAACACTCAGATTTCAGTGTTTGTATTACACAGAAACTTAGGAATTGTTACTAGAAGCGTATTGTTTCCTGACTGAAAGACCACAGTCTGGGTTGCAATTGGTTGCAATGTATTTCCGAAGTACGTGATCTGCACGCACATTGGATAAGTCAACTGTCAGTCAGGAAATCACCTGTCTCATTGGCTCTCTTGCTCTGGCTCAGGAGCCCGCCTCCTGAGAGCCAAAGACGGAATGAAAAAGTGAAGATCTCTCACTCCGACTCTGTTTCCAGACCGTAAACTGGGAGCTGGATCAAAAATTAGCAAAGCATGGCCTAACATTAGAGATATTCTCTATTTTTTTTTAAATATTATAAGCTACTGATAAACAAGTATATCAGATGGTTACAGCCAGAACTAAAATTCATTATTTCATTTTAGGTTTTTTTTTGTGAAAAAGATTTTTCTTTTACAATTTGTTTGCTTAAACAAAAATAATTTAGTTTTCTTAACATAATATAGTTCTTTTGAATAAGCTAGTTAAAAATATATCTTTGAACTTTTTAGAATAAGTAAGCTAAAAATAAGCTGGTTTATTATATTCATGCGTTTGTCGTATTTCAAAATACACAAATATCCTTTGTTTCCTCTATTTTGAAATGCATTAATATGTGAGGAAAATCTTCTCAAATCATATCACTGCTATAACAATTTATGAAGCATATCATTGGTAAAAAGATAATGTTTGTACGTGGAAAATAGTTAGATGTGAGCTGACATTTGCTGCAACATTAACATTGGCTTCCTCAACCTCGGGCTAGCTAATGTGAAAAACAAGCCAAACAAAAAAGTAAAAAAAAATCTACAATTGGGGAGATAATTATAGACTGAAGTATGAATGTTATAATAACACAGCCTACCAGTTTAAAAACTGTAAAATGTAAATAACCAACTAACTAAATGTAACTAAAATGTAACTTTTGTTGAACAGTGGACACACGTGGGAATTACAGGATAATGTCATATTGAAATGTCTTTATATTTCCAATAAAATAATTACTTATTTGTCTATTTGTTTGTTGTTTTCAATCTGGCTGGAAAATCAATGTGCCATTATCCAGTAATTGCGTCTCGTGGCCATCATCATTATGCAAGCTAACTGAGAGCGAGTGGAATGGAGCCACAACCTGAAACAACAAAAAGATCTCCTCCAATGTGTTTAACGCTACCTTTTTGTTTTGTTTTTTAACAATATTTTTTTGGGCTTTTGCCTCTATTTAATGATAGCATAGACATGAAAAGGGGAGAGAGAGGGGATGATATGCAGCAAATAGCCATGGGTCGGACCCGAATTCGGGCCGCTGCGGTAAAGACTCAACCTTGGTACAATGGCACCCGCTCTACCAGGTGAGCTACCAGGACAACCTGTTTTCCTTTTTTCAGTAAAAGCATTGAAATATCAATTTGTGACATGCTAAAAATGCAGTGTCACAATAGCACAAGAAGAGAAAAGTCATAAAGTCAGCTAACGGAATTGATGTGCCGTGATAGCCCAGAGCCCTAACATTAGCTAATATAAACATTAGTCAACATAAGCTGGCAGCAAAGCGTGTTGAATTGAGCAAAAGTCTTATTGCTTATTAATAAAACTTTTAAGTTGTAATAAAGAGACTGTTATTTCTTGTTACATAGTCTCAAATATCAGAAACAACTAAATTTATAGTATTTGTTTAGTGTCCCAATCGCAGGGAACCACATCTATAAAAACTAGGGCTGTCAAAGTTAACATGATAATAACGCGTTAACGCAAAATCGTTTTAACGCCACTAATTTCTTTAATGCATTAACGCAATTGATTTTTTTCGGAGGTTTTAGCGGGCTCACTTTTAAAGCTAGAGAGAAGATAGTGGCATCATATGAAACTAGAAAAAACTAAGGAATCCATTGGTACCAACCATGTCATACTAGCTTGTCAGTAAAGAAGATAAATAACACTCCAAACTTGCACTAAATTTTGGCAAGAAAAAACTGTTATGGCCATTTTCAAAGGGGTCCCTTGACCTCTGACCTCAAGATATGTGAATGAAAATGGGTTCTATGGGTACCCACGAGTCTCCCCTTTACAGACATGCCCACTGCAATCAAATGCAGTTTGGGGCAAGTCATGGTGAAGTCAGCACACTGACACATTGACAACTGCTGTTGCCTGTTGGGCTGCAGTTTGGCATGTTATGATTTGAGCATATTTTTTTATATTTTCTAAATATATAGTATATTCTAAATGCAGTTTTGCTGTACCTGTATACCTGTGAGGGTTTCTGGACAATATTTGTCATTGTTTTGTGTTGTTAATTGATTTCCAATAATAAATATATTCATACATTTGTGTAAAGCAGCATATTTGCCCAACCCCATGTTGATAAGAGTATTAAATACTTGACAAATCTCCCTTTAAGGTACATTTTGAACAGATAAAAAGTGTTAATTTGCGATTAATTGCGATTAATCGTGGACAATCATGCAATTAATCGCGATTAAATAATTTAATCTATTGACAGCCATAATAAAAACATATATTTTTTTAGTAAGTTCTGTCCATATTGTATACACGCATATACCTGCGCATGTCTCATTGTTGTCCTAAAGCACGGAGTGAGTCATCTTAATTGATGTACGATCTTTGGTCTGGGGGTGTGTACGTGCAGGTTGAGGGCGGTAACCACTGCAGTCCTGCTACAGTTACCTCTCCTGTCTCAGATACCCTCAGTGTTACCGGCCGCTGCAGAGCAGGTTGTTCAATTGAACATCTTTATTTTCGGGGGCAGGTGACCGGGACCCGGGACAGGCATGGCTGGCGTGATGGCACCGAAGCGACAGGACACCCGGAAGTTTTTCGAGAATCTGTCCGGCGCTGGTAAATCCATCGCAGTGCTGACGAGCGGAGGAGATGCCCAAGGTAACGTTGTGTAGCTGGAGTTCCATTATCGGACAGTTCTGCCGGCTCTGTTGCGTCTACCAATTTAATGCTGCCAATTAACAACAGGGAAATTAACTTAGCTGGCATGTAATGTGTCGCTTTTTAGACAACGCACGATAATTGTATTTGTTTTCTCAAATTGGTGACGTTCAAATAACGAGCGTTAAGCTACAGTAGGTTCACGTTAGTCAGCTAGCTAACGCCAATGTTACTGTTAGAAAACTATGTGTAGCATTTCACACTGTTGCACGGTTCTTTGGTGGAGGTTTGCCAACAGTTATCGTCCATATTCAATTGGAGACATGACAGAAACATATTAGCTAAAGACCTGTCCGATAATGGATGTGTAGCCGCAAGCTTGTCCGATAAAGGATCCAGTACGTTACAGTTACATTCTCCTGTAGAGCAAGTGAATGAAGATGCGGTTTAATAACGTCTCAGTGCATCAAAGAGGAAGAGTTTGGTTTATTTAAACAGCATATGTATATATCTTTATTGTGCTGCCTCTTGGGATTCTACCTTATTATGTATAAGGTGCTAAATGAATCTGAACGGCGGTTATGCAAAACCTGACTCTCCCATCCACACTCCTGTCTCACATATTTTTACATCAGTGAGATAGCCATTTAGTATCTTATTAACCCATATTAATAATCCAGGCCTGCTAAAATGAGTCCAGGTTGGAGTATGTGCTTTTGGATAATTTGGCAAAAAAGCAGCACTAATATCAACAAGTGATAGAGTTAATGGAATAATTCAAATTACATCTCCCTACATAAAGTCTACTTATCATGCATCCTGCACCATTGCATTTATATGGACTGTGTGCATAGCACAGATGGCGCATGTGTGTGTTTGTGCATGCATCTGAGTCCCTGTGCGCATCTGCGTCCCTGTGGGCATCCACTGTGCCACCGGGACACATAATTAAATCATCAACCCAAGTGAATCATGATATTTCTCTTGAGTTCAGTCAGTATTGAATGACTTTGCTGTAGGTCTAGCTCATAGCTACATAATATGATTTTATATTTATTGTAGCCTATGTCCTTCTGACTTAGGACTGCCAAGAGTTTTTAGGTGTCCTGTTGTATTAAGAACCATGTCATTTGTTTGGATAAGTAAGTTGGATAAATACGTTTTGAAACGTTGAAAAGTAATAGTGATCAAATGAACTTCTCATCAGGGAAAAAGCTCCTATATCACTGTAGATTTGTAGAAACACTTGTCTTGCATCACGGAGGATGAGGTAGTGAGGACCAGTGTCAAGGTAGACAGAGTAAAACACCCCACTTCCGAGTGAACCTTTCAAAGTAAATACCAAATGTTGCAGTTTGCGCTGTAGCGCTTTTATTTTGAAAGCGTTTTACATCGACTTCCGGTCTGTTTGCTGGTAACTTTACCCATCCTATCACGGAGGGTTGTGCTGCCTACGTGAGAAGCAGCGAGTACGCTGCAGTGGTGTGAAGTGATGGTGAATAGAAGTAAAAATTAATGCAAATAAACTAAAAATGCTCTTAAAATTCGGGTTTTATTAAGTAAAATCGTCATTATTATATACCATTGATAATTAATATTCATGAGATTTTCCACTGGGGTGTATTAAGTGTATTTAGAGCTTCACTACTGACCTCAGAACACATTATGCTGTTTTTGTGTCACTCATGCATCCTTTTAGTGCTCTGATAATGTATTTGAAACATCATCAGAACATGCATTTTTGTTCCCATTTATATTTTGTCCTTCTATGGTGTATCTATGTTGTGCTTTGCCATCTATAGCCTACATACAGTGCTGTAGGGTAACCACAGCTATTTGTTGGCTTACAGGCGTTACATAACACTGTGTGTAGGGTGCAGCACATCAGCTCGCATGCTGGATATTACAGCAAACCTTTGTTAACGTGAAACAGCATTTGTTCCTCCTGGCAGCATCTGAGATTTAATTGAAACTGATGATGCACGGAGTCAGACATGCGTTACCAGCATCCTAATTTTCTTCCATTCATAACTACTGGCTGCTGGTTCGGAGTCAGGACTCCTCGTGGGCTCATAAGATGCCACTGAACAAAGTTGGTTTTATTGTTAATTCAAGATTCACAAGGGAAATACTTATCTATATGGATATGTAGCCTGCGTCTTGAGTAGATGTCAGTTCAGAAGCGGAACACTTTGAAAAACGCTGCTGTAACTGTTATGTAAACCTACAACATACAAAATTGGTCCTCATGCACAAGTACTAATTTCCAGCATTTATATGTAAATACATTTTCTGAACTACTCCATGTTGCATAAATCTGGTGAAGAACAATCACTGTTTTTAGAATGTATTAGAATTTTATTCCCAGAATTGTATTCATGAACGTTAAATAAATTGAATTATTTTCCAAAAATAAACTAAAGAGACATACTGTATGTTACACATATCAGGATTTTTCATTAGTTACAAACAAGTGGAATGTGCTGTTTAAATTAGCTCCATACATTAGATTATATTAGCAATGATGATAAAAAATAATATAGTTAATTTAATTAAATAGAAAATCAACAAGAAAAGCAACAAGCTAAAATGCTGAATATGTTATATTAAAAGCCAAACAAGGATATGAGCTTTTATGTTACAGATGTAATGAAAGCCTGATGCATTACTAGATTATTATTATCATTATTATCTCTTAAAACATAATTAATATTAGTTAACAAAGGTTCCCCGTATTGGTTAGTACTTTTCCATCCTGTCTATCAAGATAAGGAACATTTATTGGTTTCATTTACTATTCTTGAATAGTTCAGTTCTTTTCTACATATTAATTTTCTGGTATGTGATACAAAGAAAGTCCTCATTCACAGGGAGGTCAGAGTCAGACTCTGACTTTTTTAAAAAGCCTTTGTCAGCCTGTAGTCAGGCTGACAAAAATATTTTTTGAAATTCAGAAAGCCTGGTGAAATTCTACATTTTGAAACCGTGATTTTGGATTTAATAAATTAATTATATTTATTTTAAAATAATAAATTATTTTTCAAAAACGTTTACAACCTTCTTTTATCTTACAAAATGTTTTGTGCACATGGGCATCGAGCTCAACCTTACTGCAAGATGAACAATGATTACCAAGGCAAATTTTCCTACCACTCTGGGGAGAATACATTCATACACACACACACACAGACACACACACACACACACACACTGGATATGTTTATTCAGGCCAGAGGGAAATAGTCACAGCATTTCATGATTTATGAGAACAAATTATTCCAAGAGCTCAGCTGGAACATGACTCACACACACAAGAAGAGAAAAGAGATGCATCTGTGTAGTTCATCACCATTATACGTCATTCAGTGAAATCACCTAATTAATTTCTTAAACATATTGTCCAATTCAAACCCATTTCACATATTTGCACAGATCCCATCCCACCAATCAGCTCTGTCCTGGTCTCTTAGCAATGCTAGCTCATCCCACCAGCACTCCCATCAGCACAGCTTGCATACTTTGTTTCTACTGTGAAGGAAACCCATCTTTGTGCATCTATCCTGCATGTGACCTTATGTACTTTATTCTTCGAGTTAACAAAAAATCTCCACTTGGTATCAGTTTCAGGTTTAAAATGAGACAATCCAGTCTTCTGTGGATGGACGTGATTGTTTAGTTTGTACCTGAATTGATTAGTCGATTGACAGAAAACTAATCTTCAACGTTTTTGATAATCAATCATTTTTTCTCGCAAAAAATGCCAATCGTTCCCTAGTTCCAGCTTCTCACTTGTGAGGATTTGCTGCATGTTTTGTCTTATGTGACAGTAAAGTGAATATCTTTGGGTTTTGGGCTGAAAATAACCGGCAGATTAATCGATTATGAAAATAATTGTTGCAGCTCTAGTTCAGTGTAGCCACAAACATCAGCTGTGTCTACACTGCCAAAAGATCAAGTTAACCTTCAACCCAGCGTGTACCTTCCTCTGAGTTTTTGCAAGTTTAGCCTTTTGAGATTATAGCTTTTTGCGTCTGTTGAATGTGACAGCACCTGGAAACATTGCTGACAACCCACTGTAATGCCTGTCATTTGGCAAACAACCAATAGAAATACATTGTTCATGTTGCAAAGTAATCTACAAGCCAGGTTCAACTGTTTTGTCTGACGATCCTGTGTTTTTTTATGCCAGAGCCCTTTGCAGTGATGCTGTGCCAACCTCAGTGAAATGAATAAGGGGCTACATTTGTTTGTTGTATGCAGTGCTGTCTAAACGGAGCCGAAATCATGACATTGTCATCCAAGAAGTGGTCACATCCCGTGCACATTCTGCAGACAGGAGCCAGTGAATGGGACGGGTTGTTAAAAGCATGCGGTGTGGGAGGAAATTGGCAGAGTGAGCTCTGTTGACTGGAAGGGGCAGCTTGTTCCTGCTGTGCTCAGTGCTTGGCTTCACTCATACTGCCACAGAGAATGGGCTCAAGAAGATCTAATGCATCCTGCCTTTATAAAAGTCATCATTTCATATCAGTATGCGTCGTATGATAAAAGTCTTAATAAGTGGGATGATTCACAGTGAGCTGGTCTTGAGAACCCTCAGGATGGTTGAAGTGAAGGTCTTTGACAAAACAAATAATTTGGTAATTTGGTCACCTCGGGCTTTGGGTACTAATTTGAATTGTTTTGTTAATTTCTGACATTTTGTAGACTTAAGCGCAAAATATGTCATTCTCTAGGGTCTCTCAATCAAAACAATAACATAACGGAGTTTGGTGACATTGTGAAGTAGTGTGGGATCATGGGAGTTGTTGTCTTCACCACCATTGCCGTCATTGCAGTCAGTGTCTCCCGGTTAGGATTCCTTCAGTGTTCATCGACGAGGAGGTTTTAACTGAGAGACGAATTATCTGCCGAGGTTCCTCTCTTCCAAAACACACAGACCTGGTGATTGAAATCAGTTAAAACACTTAATAAAGTAGTTTCACGTTAAAAATCAGTGTTTCTCCAAAGCTGTTTGGCAGACACAGTATTTCCTCAGCTTGTTTCTCTGATAACTTGAAATCCAGACGTCAGATGAGTAAAATCCTTCATCCGGTTAAATTACTACACAGATATACCACAAATATCTAAAAAGTCTATCGTAAAAATGTGGTTTAAAACTGGATTAAAAGTCAATTTTATGACACCTTGATTAAAATTACGTATTTCTCTAGGTTTAAAAATTGTTGGAAACATTTGGGATTGTCTAAGTATACAACCCAACAAAATATTAGGGCTTTCAATTGATTAAAATATTTATTCGCAATTAATTGCAAATTAACACTTTTTATCTGTTCAAAATGTACCTTAAAGGGAGATTTGTCAAATATTTAATACTCTTATCAACATTGGAGTTGACAAATAGGCTGCTTTATGCAAATGTATGTATATATTTATTATTAGAAATCAATTAACAACACAAAACAATGATAAATATTGTCCAGAAACCCTCACAGGTATACAGGTACAGCTAAACTGCATTTAGCATAAAAAATATGCTCAAGGGACCCCTTTTAAAATGGCCATGCCAGCTTTTCCTCACCAAAATTTAAGTTTGGAGCGTTATTTAGCCTCCTTCGCAACAAGCTAGTATGTCATGGTTGGTACCAATGGATTCCTTAGGTTTTCTAGTTTCATATGATATAATATATATGATAGTATCTTCTCTCCAGCTTTAAAACTGAGCCCGCTACCACCTAAAAATCACAAATTGCATTAATGCGTTAAAGAAATTAGTGGCGTTAAAACGAATTTGCGTTAACGCGTTTTTATCACGTTAACTTTGACAGCCCTTCAAAATATATAACATAGGTCTAGTCATTTTTAGACATTTTAATGCAGAAAAGATACATATTACACCTTTAACAATTAATCAGTTATTGGGAAAAAAAACTTACTTGTTTATGAACAGATTATGAAAATAACCATTAGTTGCAGCTGTAATTCTCATTTGTAGACTATTTCCCTTTGCAATGATCTTTTATCATTGGCTTCCATATACAATCTAAAGTTTAATCACCTCTCTCAGTCTGCATGTATCTGATGCAATGCTGAAGCTACAAGACACAACCTCTCTCAGCCAGTTGTACATCAAATACTTTCATTTAATCAAACAATACCATCAGGGTATCAGCCTCTGTCTGCTTATGTGAAATTGTACAATCAATGTGTTGATCACAGACTCGGTCTGAGATTCATAGTCTGTCATGTTTCTAATTTCACTAAGTGCAGCGACAGACTCCTGTCACCTCTCTCTGTTTCTCTTTTTGACCTTTTTACCTCTCACGTTGTCTGCTGGTCTGTCTGGCTCCTACCACTCCCTGTTTATGCTGTTATGTCAACTATTTCTATATCTCTCTGTCAGTTTTGACCTTATTAAATAGTGATATATTCAAAATTGAGTGGAAGAAGGAAACTTTTTTTCAATGGCAAATTCAGTGACAGGAGTTTGGCTGTAGATGTGAAATATCTGTCCACCATGACCTCCAGAAAGAAACTGTCTGTCGATGCATTTAAAGTTGATTATGAACACATGATTTTTTTTAATGATTCTGAACAGAAATATATTTTTCTGATGTTTTATTATTTTGTAATGTATAGCAAATACTCCTGACTTGTAGTTTTCACAAGTTTTCCACTTGTTTGTGCTCCTCCAATGTGTGCATTCTTAGTTTATTCGTTTCCATTCTTTGGCTATTCGCATACCATATCAAACACATCATGGCAGCCACAAGAATGCATATTGAGAAATTGTTTCCGTGACAACCACTAACTCTTCTCTGTCTGTTAACAGGTATGAATGCGGCGGTCCGGGCCGTCGTCCGAATGGGCATCTACGTGGGAGCAAAGGTCTACTTCATCTATGAGGTGAGGCATGAGTCGTGGCTCAGGCTCCAGACGTGGCCTCTGGGGAGTCTGTCGTCTCTGTCATACTCGACAGTGAGCTAAATTAGTAGACGAGTCTTCCTCTTGAGGCTGTGATTGTCTTTGAGAGAGCCAGCAGGACTCAAAGACCTGATATTACCCTGCATTTGGTAACAGAGTCATGCATTATCTGGATTTGACCTTAAAAAGTTTAAATCTAAATAAGTGTTTAGACATGAAATCTGGATTAGTGGGCAACTCCGGGTTCTGAAAATACTGGATAAAATAGTGGATATTTAACACATTGTCACTCCAAACTCAGTCCCAACTTGTCAAATGCCAACGCTTGGTCAGTGGCCCTACGCTTCATACTATGACACTCTAGGTACTCCGGTGCTCCTAACGGCATCTGCAAGATTTCACAGACCGAAGGAAAACAACCAGTCAGAGCTGATCTGAGGTCTGCTGTCCAGCTGCTGTCTATGAGAGCCGGCTGTCAATCACTCGCGAACTCCGACCAAACGGTCAAACTAGGCAGCGCTGATCAAATATGAATCAATGTTATGTTACGTTAATGCCTATTTTTTTTAATTTCTCTTCTATTCTATTCTTTTCTTTTCAGAATCATCTTGTAGTTACTGTTTAGCTGTAAAATGAGAAAGTTTGTGACCCGGCAGCCATGTTGAGATTTCTTACCAAGCACCGCTCACATGGCCGGAGCACAGCCATTAGGAACGCTCTCTCTGAATGACCTGTGATTGGTCAAAGTCTCCCGTCACGGGCTAGATTTTCTAAAGCCTGAAAACAGAGCCATGAGGAGGAGCAGAAGTCTAGTTTTCTCTCAGAACACTTGAATTACAATATGCTAAAGGTTATTAAGGATTTTTTGCCCAATTATGCCAAAATAGTGTTGCCTGCTGATGCTTTAATGCTAGGTTTAGGTTTGCCATCATCATATAATCAAAAATCTAAATATTCAACTACCCACATATAAGCAGTTCTTCACAAAACGTTCTTCAGCACGTTTCACAGCCAACGTTCCAATGAAAATAGATGAGGAGTTATTGATTCTTAAACAACCAAAATGGATGCTGTAGGTGTTCAAATTGAATTAGGATCATGTAAAGACTTTGCAGCGGCACCAGTTGGGAGTTCAGTCACTGAATTATTAAGTGTATCTGAGAAGTTTCTGTCCTCAAAGGCGTTCTATGGCACTATTGTTAACTAAAGCTTTCATTGGTTGTCATATGGGGCTGCTATGATAAGAAAATGTTTTATTGTGATGCATATATCAGTAGTATTTTGCTTGCAGAAAGAGGTCTCGATTGTTGATATCTCCTTTAAATTGCATGAAGGCAATAATAAGCATTTTCATCTTTCCTTGGTGGATATGAATTCTGGACTCTGGGCCTGTCTCCATATCATCTTATTTATCCACTGTCCCCAGAGGGAAATTGTACTTCCTGCTCATTGCTGAAACTATTTAAACTCCCTATAAGGTTTGACTATATTTATAACCTGCTGGTAGCAAGGCAAATATTTGCATTCATATAGATTCTTTATGTATAACACAGATCTTATGATGGTTAACACTGGCTTGTTCGTAGTGAATAGCTACATTTTCAAATTTAGATAAAACCAACTCATACATAGTCTTTTAGTTCAATGTGTTGAGTCTGGGGACATGAAGATCAGTGGTACATAGTAGAGATGTACTGTTTCCGATTTTCTTTCTTTATAAGAACTACATACTAAGAAAAGCATACACAAACATTATTGTAACTTTCCTTTCATGGGAAATTGAAATTTAATTGTATGTTCACAATAAAACATTGACTATAAAATAACTTACATTTTCTCCAAAACTGCTAAATTTACAAGACTTTCTTGTTGTCAAAACATGTATTTAAGGTTGTTCCTCCATGGCTTATGTTGGACTTGCAGGTGTTATAAATTGTGAGCTTTATGTCTTCTTTACTCACGCTGAAGAACTTCCACATCGACGACATGATGTGTGCCGCTGTGTGCCTGACGTAAAACCATCATGCGGCACGTGTGTAAATTTGACCGGCAAAAAAATATACAAAATATATATATGAGACTGATTGGCCTGGTGGCCTTTTTCTAGCTATTAAAAGTAGGAATGTTAATAATTAACCGTTTAACCGTTAACCGACATTGCGCATTTTAACCCATTAACGCTATCGGTTAAAACGGTTAAAAGAAATATTTATAATTAATTAAAAAGCTGAGCGGCTCAGAGGACACCTACGTTCACAGCTATAACGCCACCAACAACCTCACACTCAACGTCGCCACACACACGGACACTTCTTTTTTTTTTTTTTAATTATATTTTTATTGACACTTTGCAACAAACATACATAGAATGAGTTACAGATCTTATACACATACACCACCCAACCATGTCTGTCCAAAGCGCCGTATTTTTTAAGTTTTTATACACATAAAAACAAACATTGAAAACTACAGTACGAACAGATAGGGAGTGATCTTATCGTTGTCATACAATCATAGATTTGTAAAATTAAAATCTGGCCTGTGGGTTGTTACATAGTTGACCCAGTTGTCCCAGCGTGACACAAATAATTCCAGTTTATGGTTAACATAAGCTGTTATCTTCTCCATTTTGTAAATGTCCATTGTAATGACATGGACACTTCTTAAAGTTACGTCGCGCTGACAGACTGTATGTGTGTGGCGGCGGCGGCCAGCAAGAAGCCACCGGCAATGCTTTCATCACTCAGAGAATTTGAGCACCAGATTTATTTCGTTCATGGCTCGTGTGCTGAGATAGTTGTACAAATTTGCAAAAATATAAAACATCTCCAATGTTTTCTGTTGCATCTTAGACCAGTTTTATATGGTTATTCCATCATGCATTACACATAATGCTACTTTTACAGACAGTGAATATGTAAAATGTAAATGCAACTTTGAGGGATTTGTTCCCACTGGTGTCACACATGCCACACTACAGCCATTCACGGTGCTTTAAATTGTTAGACCTATTAGGATTCAATATCAGAAAAAAAGCAACAATAAATCCCTGTTTCATTAATATCTTAGAGTTGTTCTATATCAAATGACTGAGAATATATGTGCAGTTTGATGGGCATGAAGCCACTGATGACAGTTAGAGATGGTCTGGTCTCAGTGTGGATATAATTGGATTACCAGGGGCAGACTTCATCCTTCTCTGGCTGCACTGTCATCCCCATCAGCCTCAGGCAACCCCTGGGCTGTGAGTAATGACAGCTGAGTGCCATGATGCCTTTCTTTTGGTTGGGACTCCAGCTGCTAGTCTGGATCAACACTCTGACTAAAGAAACTGTAGAACCTAAAAATCATAACTATCAACACCAAAAGATTATATTTAAGTTCTCATTCTGTTTTGATTATATTGTTTTCAAATATGTTTTGTGCTGAAAACATTTGGGCAACCACTCGGTCTGAGAAGTGAAGCCGATGCTGAAGCACCTTAAACTTGCATTCTTTCTAATAGCCAGCAGGGGGCGATTCCTCCGGTCGCAAAAAGAAGAAAAGAAAATGAGCCTACTTCTCACTTGATTTATCACCTCATTAAACATTGTAAACATGAGTTTATGGTCTCAATCGCTAGTTTCAAGTCTTCTTCAATACAGCATGATGTTCATTTAGTAAATTATGGTCCCATTTAGTGTCAAATAGACCATAAAGCAGAGGATGCTTTAGGGCAATTGACAAGTTGCTACCACGGCGTTGTTCGGTCTGGACAACGCCGTGGTAGCAACTTGTCAACTTCATATATACAGACTATGGTCCAGCTCCTTAAATTTGAGGATTTTTATCGTCTTATCTAATAGTAAACTTTAGTTTTTGGGCTGTTGGTTGGACAAAACAACATTTAAAGATGTAATTTTTTTTTCTTGGGGAAATCATGATTGTGAGATATTTTTTTTTTAAACAATTTTTTGACATTTTATATATTAAAAAAATAACTAAATATTTAAAAAAAAATCATTGACAGATTAATTGGTAGTTAAGATAACATTAAAGTAGCTAAAACCCTAAACATATTACGGCTCATGATGAGAATAAAGTGAGCCATAGTCGCAATTACTGTTTATATAGGTGTCTTATATGATCCAGTGAACATTTATCATACTGTATTTGTCTGTCCTCTCAGGGGTACCAGGGGATGGTGGACGGAGGAGACTACATCAAAGAGGCGACATGGGAAAGCGTCTCCAGCATGTTGCAAGTGGTGAGCCGAGCTTTCTGATGCTGTTTCAGGTCACGCACTCTTGATATAGTTGCATGAGGCTCTTATATTCAGCTATAATTAAAAGACTTGATCCAGTGTTAATGTTGTAACTATCGCTGTATATTTTAGCGCCATAAAATGGTATTTGTAAATGATTTCTGGCAGAGGAGCAGCAGTATTTGTGCTTCGGCCAACACAGTGGAATATCTGCTGTGTCGTGATGATCATTGGATGTGACTCAGCAGCGAGGCTTTGAGCTTTGAGCTGAATGAGTCTGCGATTGAATTAGACCTTTGCACTGTTTGTCATAGTCAGACTTTCATTGTCTAAATTGCATTCAGAGCAACAATGAAAAATGATTCATCTTGTAGATATTGTAAGCAAGATAATAATGTGATTTCAGATTGTAATTTGTGTTTCCCTCAGGGTGGCACGGTCATCGGCAGCGCCCGCTGTAAAGAGTTTCGTTCCCACGAGGGCCGCTTGAAAGCCGCACACAACCTTGTGCAGCGCAGCATCACCAACCTGTGTGTGATTGGTGGAGACGGCAGCCTGACCGGAGCCAACCTGTTCAGAGAGGAGTGGAGCGGCCTGTTGGAAGAGCTCCTCCAACAAGGTGATTGCTCACTCTTGACTCTACACGCCACAGTGCTCTGACTTTACAGGTGTAAAGAGAGTCGTCTCCCTCCCTCTCATGTCTTTCAGGTCTGATCGATGAGGAGGCAGTCCGCAGTAACTCGGTGCTCCATATTGTCGGCATGGTCGGCTCCATCGACAATGACTTCTGCGGCACCGACATGACCATCGGCACTGACTCGGCACTGCACAGGATCATTGAGGTGGTGGACGCCATCATGACCACTGCTCAGAGGTGAACAAATCCAAAGACAAGACATACGAAGACTCAATAATACAAGACATGATATAAAAGATAAGAAGATAAATCCACGGGATTACACTGATATGTTCTGACATTTCTCTTGTTTTTCACTGTTTTTCCAGCCACCAGAGGACATTTGTGCTGGAGGTCATGGGCAGGCACTGCGGGTAGGCTCTTCACCTCATGTTAGAGTACATTTTTATCAGAGAGATAAAAACACCATACACATAAGAACATATACATCAGAATATATATGCAAGAAATCAGAGAATTTTGACTTTTTTTTTCTTTTAATTACTCAAACCAATTGATGGATTATCGGATTAAAATAGTTGGTGATTAATTTAATAGTCGACAACTAATCAATTAATCATTGCAGCTCTACAGTATGTGATAAACATTAAGGTCATTATTTAAGTAAAGGTGAAAAGTGTACGATCATATAAGTGTTAACTTCTGTCTACTCCTTTTGGAATATATAATATTTATTTATTTAGTTTATTTAGAATTTGCTCTCGATGTTTAATGTTCATTTTATTGGTTATTCTTGTTTTGTTTTCTTATTTGTTACATGTTTGAAGTAAATATATCTAATCTAATCTAACAGGTCAAATCCATTCTAAATTTATATTATCAGATTTAACTTAACTAAATTCTCGTATTCTTTTGGAAAGCATATTCTGAGCTTTGAATAAATCATGACTTGGTAAAAATATTTTTTGTGGAAATATAGATAAGTGAGGCCCATGCATGTGTGTGTTGGGCAATAGTCTGTGTCAATGAAATATTCCACAACAAATATCTGTTACGGGGATGTAAAGATTCAAAGTAATTATTAAAATGTGTGTGTGTGTGTGTGTGTGTGTGTGTGTGTGTGTGTGTGTGTGTGTGTGTGTGTGTGTGTGTGTGTGTGTGTGCAGATACCTGGCCATGGTTAGTGCCCTGGCCTGCGGAGCAGACTGGGTGTTTATCCCAGAAATGCCTCCTGAGGATGGCTGGGAGGACGCCATGTGTCAGAAACTGTCTGAGGTAACACACACACACACACACACACACACACACACACACTAATGTTTCACTGTCTCTAAATCAGTTTCGTTTATATTTAATATTATACGTATATAGTGCTGGCTTTTTGTAAGTCGGTATCAAATTTGTGGTTGTTCATCTCAGCTTCACTTGACCATGTGCCATGTAAATGTAAAGGGGGGATTTGAAGTGGGCGCCCATAGCGAAAGGAGCTTGTTTTTAATGGAGATTAATGTATAGGAGGAGTCATATATATATCTATATATATATATTTATATATATATATTTCCTCTAAAACCCATACTACTCATTTTTACGAGTTGCAAGGTTTTGCAAAATAGTAGTTGACTAATCGATCTGCACATATGCTTTTTTCAGAGGTGTAAGATAATTTATCCATTCAATGTTTCACATTGTCTTTCCAACAAGTACTAAAAAGTTTTATTCAATAAACTTTTCTGAGTAATCCGATCATGGATTTATTAAGAGAGTTGGATAAGGCGACGCCAGTCAATCTTGCTGCCAATTTGTGTCAGTGACCAACCGCACTTCTGTAGCCAAAAAAGCTACTTCTCCATAGGAGGAACAATTGATCAAATTTCAAAGAAATCAAAGTGCATGTCAGCAGCAAAAGTAGCCTGTTGATGAACATGAATACACAGATTTGTGTCCTCTCTCCACAAAACAGCGACTCTGGTGGGACTCGAACCCACAGCCTTTGAATTACAACTCAAGTGTTTGACTAGAAGTCCAATGCGCTATCCATTGCGCCACAGAGCCGGCTGCTTCTAAATATAGACACACAGACACATGCCTACACACACTTCTTTAACCCTTTGAACTCTGCAGTAGAAACGGTCCGCCAGTGCCTACATTGGTATTTTTGCTTATTGTGATGTCATTTCTTGGAGTATCTTCAAATTCTTCATATCCCTAAAATCTGTACAACCTAGGCTAAAAGGTTATATAGGTCAATAAACCATAGTAATTGACAAAAGTATTGAAATTGTGTCATAAATAAAAAAAATTAAAAAAATGGAGGTTTTTTCATAAAATGTTAAATACATGTTAAATAAACTCACAAAACATATTGATCCAAAAGATTTCTAAACACAGAAACATGAACAAAATATATCTTAACACCCCGTAACTTATCTGAACTATGCACATTTTTTAGTTTTTGAGAAACTTTTTTGAGAAAAAGTGCAAAGGCGTTTTGATAGTTTTGTTACGCTCTGCACGTAACATGAAAGACAGAAGCCTTGGCTTTCCAATGCAAAAAGATTGAATGCTCTAGCTATTATGTTTTTTTTTTAATTTATTTAAACAGGATTATGCAGACAGCGACCTAGCATGGCCGCCCGCGAGAGGTCCGTTTTTAAAGGGTTAAAGGAATACTACGGCCATTTTCAAAATTCATACATGTTATTCCTATGGTCTAAGACAGTGCAAAAATATTAGTAAACATTAACAACTCTCCCAAAACTAGAGCGCTAAAACTCAAACTTGTGATGTCATCGGGTATAAAGTGTGGAGTTTCTCCATAGACAAAGTGGGGAGAGATGTTCTAGATGACACTGAGATCACCCAGGGGAATGTACTGAGAATATTGGGACATTTTCTGTTTCACAACTAACAACACTACGATAAAATAAAGTTAATTTGGGTATAAAAAAGAAAACAAACATTCTGTGGATCCATTCATTGTCTATGGAGCAGCTCCAGACTTTATACCCTATGACATTACAAGTTTGAGACTTACTTCTCTGGTTTCTGGCTTTGAGAGAGAGGAGTTCATGTTCACAAACATTGATTGAACTTTCCTAGGCCATGGAAATAACACATTGGAATTCTTCATTTGGGTGGTGTTCCCCTTTAAGACTTTTCAGCACATTGTGACATTGATTTTAGATCATCAGATGATTTGAAGAATAATTTAAATGTGTTACTATGTACAATAATGTTATTCTATGACAGATCTCAATAGAACAAATAGCAATTAACAATATACATTTTGCTTAATCTAATACTGACTGATGCGTTTTCAGTTGATGTGGTGAGTGTGTTTGTTAACGTCCAGAGCCGATCTCGAGGTTCCAGGTTG
This sequence comes from Sebastolobus alascanus, assembly GCA_916701645.2. NCBI lineage: Eukaryota > Metazoa > Chordata > Actinopteri > Perciformes > Sebastidae > Sebastolobus > Sebastolobus alascanus. The sequence goes on from CAKAOJ020000019.1 coordinate 561,462, forward strand.
AACATTATCATAGTTGCTGAAGGAGCCATGGACAGACAAGGACAACCCATTACCTCTGATTTTGTGAAGGATGTGAGTAGCGCTCAGTTTCAGACTGACGCAGAGGGGGAAGCAGAAGCTGGACCAACTGGTGGACAACAATATGTGTGATAAATTACAGCACAGCGTTTTCACAGTGTTTTTTGTCTTGTCCAGACACTTGCCACATTTTGAGAGAAGGAAGGAAGAATTTAATATTTTTTGCAATCAAGTTTTGGTGTCAGTGTGGTTTCTGTAGCTACCATTTTGCAACAATGATTAATAATAATACTGGAAGAAATCTGTCAGACAATTTTGACACCCTCAATAGCAGAAAATACATCTCAAATTGTGAGAAAAAAGAGTCTGATGTGTAAAACTCACAGCTGAATGGTCATACTTTCAAGCCGTTTATTTTGAATTACGTCCATCTTTGACTGACATGTTGGTCTGTAAATGAAAGTGGCATTTACCTGAAACATTGTCCTGTCTGTCAGTGAGGGGGCGATATGATCTCCCTCAGTTTCATGCAGTTCCACTGACTGACAGTTGGTGGCAGTAATGTGCATCTTAGTCATCTGTAACTTTGCTATAAAAAGGCAGAGAAGAAGATTGCAAGCTAGCAAACAGGAATTCCTCAAGTTAAAGAGTGGGAGTTTCAAAATATTTTATGAAGAAGGAAAGTCATTCAACACATTTTTTAGGCCCTGAGGAAACATGCATGTTGGTGAGAAACACTAACGTTACATTTAACTCAGCTGTTAGTTTAAAATGAAACTCCACATGGTATCTTTAAGCTAACTCTTGTTTAAAATGAAACTCCACATAGTATCTTTAAGCTAACTCTTGTTTAAAATGAAACCCCACATTGTATCTTTAAGCTAACTCTTCTGCTTAATATCCTACCAGAAGTAGGTACCATAATTAGTTTTAATGTTATGCAGTTAAACATTCTCTGCAGGAGGTTAATTATTGCGCATCACATTTTCAGGAAATTCCTCATCTGACCTTCAGTTTCCCTGCATTGGTAGCAATCCTAATTGAAAACAAATAGGCCCAGTTAGCTGTAGATATGAATCTTCTTCCACAATGTGGCAAGTGCCTGCTGAAGAAAGACAATCAACTAAATGACAAAATGCCCTAGTGTTCTTTACATTAAGGTTTATCCATAGTTGACTTGAGATTATCCTCCATTACCAGATCCAGCTTTTGGCAATGCAAAACGTTTTCTGTCATGTTTTCAAATGCTTTTGCTTCTTTTATATCCCTCTAGAACCGCGCCGATAAGAAAAGGCTGAACATTATTATTGTAGCTGAGGGTGCCATAGATTGCCACAACAAGGCAGTAACTCCTGATTATATCAAGGATGTAAGTACAGTGGAGAAGCCTGGTCAAGTCACGGACCCACAAACTCTCCTTCAGAAGCATGGATTTTTTTCCTTCATGGTTTGCTGTTGGGAACACAGACCACAAAGTTTAATGTCCTGTGTGTCATTGATGTGTTCACAGTTTTTGCATGTTTCATGCAAGTTATTTTGAATATTTCTTAATAAAATACGGACTCCCTTATGTTTCTTGATTCCATATATCCTTCAGGCATTTAGAATCCCATCTCATGTCCCTTTGCACCCTTATTTTTACTTCTGAAAGGTCACTTCTGCATGCACATTATTTGGCAGTCACTAACATGACAGGATGCGTTTTGCATGATTTCTCCCTCTGTTTGTTGTTGTTTTTTTTTTTTTTTAATGCTTGACACTTGTTGCCTTTTTATTTCTGCATTTTCAAGATTGTTTCATTTGAAGATGCTATGAAATTTGACAAAGAATGAATGATATATTAATACTATATTATATGTCTGAGTTGTGTTTTTTTATGTGTTTGAACTTAACTCTTTAAGATAATGTTTTTATAATGTGTATGTGTAATTTCTGGACCCTTTAAATTCATGTTACAGCTCTTTTGTTTAATCATACTGAATTGTGATAAAAATATAATACTAGATTTTACAGGACATTATTGAATGCAGTTCCTGTATTGAGCACTTAATACTCACTATATGCTGTCATCCCACTTCACTCTCCCTCCATAACCAGCTGGTAGTACGCTGCCTGGGTTTTGACACCAGGGTCACCATCTTGGGCCACGTGCAGCGAGGTGGGACCCCCTCGGCCTTTGACAGGATCCTGGTAAGTCACAGTATCTTTAATACTTCGCAAGGGAAACATTTGTTGTGACATGATTAATTGGTAGTCAAGTCAGAATTACATTCTCGTCTTGACTTGACCCCTAACATGTTTATTTACTAACACTGGAAACATCCTGCTGCTCAGTATTGACCTTTAAATGACATTTGACCCTTGCAGGCTAGTCGTATGGGCGTGGAGGCGGTGCTGGCGTTACTGGAGGCCTCTCCAACTACCCCGGCCTGCGTTGTGTCTCTGGTTGGCAACCAGGCTGTTCGACTACCTCTTATGGAGTGTGTTCAGATGGTAAGAGAGTGTGTGTGTGTGTGTGTGTGTGTGTGTGTGTGTGCATATGTTGGAGAGACCAAGTGTGCACTATGCAGTACAGAGATTCCTCCACTACACTGCCTTAACCTTTTCTTATAACAGATTCAGAGTATTAATCACTTCATTTAATTAGAATGCATGTTTTTAACGTGATATTTTAAACTGTTACACAAAGTAACACCAGTTGGAATAAAACAACAATCTGGGACAAAAACTGTCTTGTGGTCTGAGCAGCATGGCAACTTTGATTTCCAAAGTCTCGTAGGCCCAATCCCAATGTCCCCCTCTAAGGCCTTAAACCCTGAACCCTCAGGGATTTAACTGACTTCACCTTGTAGCACCTTCACCTTGCCTCTGCTTGCATTCCTCTGATTTCATGTGTTTTGTATGTACCATCTTAAATCCTTAATGGTAATGTTTCTGAGTAAATTTAACCTTTTTATGTTTTGTCGTCAGACTCAAGAGGTACAGAAGGCCATGGATGAGAAGAAATTTGAAGAAGCAGTGAGACTGCGTGGCAGGTATGTTTTTAACTTCAACTACTTTGATATGATCAAATATCGAATCCATTTGCCTACAAACAAATTTAAAAAGTAGATCTAAGTAGAGCTAATAGGGAGCTAGCATCACTAAATCTGCAAAGAAGTCACTTTTTCCCCCTCAATCAGAGGTCCTGTATGATATACAAGATTTATTTATTGCACATATTCATAGCACTCGCTCTCTTGCCTGTTAAACATTAGGTGCCCTAGTATAACTGTGTTTGAATTGATTTTTGTTTGACTCTAAAGGCTTTCCCTCCAGCAGAAACAGAGCTGACATTTTCTACTTTGGCTAACTTTGTTTTTCACATTTGACATCTGCAGTAGCTTTGAAAACAACCTAATCACCTACAGACTCCTCTCCTACCGAAAAGCAGATTCTGAACTTCCAAATGTAAGTACGCTTACAACCAAATAATAACAGAAAATAATGATTCGATCAAAGCACAAGATTATCACTATTTTAATTCTTCTAATGTATCTTTCCACCAGCGGCTCTGAGATTTGTACGGTAGCAAAGGCACTTCCTGGTCAGGTGACTTGTGGGTGCTACAGTCTTTTTGTGACACTAACAGTTTTCCTGTGGCTGTCTCTGTTCTGAGGGAGAGGAGGAGGCGGGGGGTGAAGAGCGTTCTGATGTATGTGATGAGTAATGAGGCTGCAGCTGAGCACGGTCTAGGTCAGCTTCTGCAGGCGTAGTTCACAGAGCAGACAAGCAATTCAGCAACTAGTTTAGACCTTTTAGTTGATCCTCCTCCATATTCACTTTGTCTTCTAAATCCCCCATGCTGACATACAATTTAATTTAAATTTGAGTGAATTTCAGTTTTTTGCTTAGTATCTAGTCTAATTATTAAACTGCTATGAGACAGGAGAGGAACATTTATAACTACATATGTTTCTATGGTAACACAGTGCCACAAAATGACAGTGCCGCTGCTCATTTTTCTGTCGCTCTTGTCTGTCTTTGCTTATTCCTTCATGGCTCTGCTTACAAGAAGAAGTGTAGACACGCAAAAAGTTGCATTAGTGCTTCAGTGAAGTCGGCCCACCAGCCTCCCTGTCAAGGACAATCACAGTGTCGGCTGTGATCTGCTTCAAACGAACCTGAAGTAGCCCTCCTTACAGTTTAATGTCAAGTCTGTGGAGATGGTGGCCGAGAGTGTCTTTGCTTATGCATGACTCAAACTGGACAGGCTCCACACTCACTCTGTTAAAAATGGTCAGTGGCTGCGGATATTAAAGCTCTGGTTTGGGGAGTTTAAATATGATGTGGGAATTAAATAGATTGGGGAATCAAACTGTCTTGATTCACATATATGAAACTGGATTTAGTTTTAAACCCATTGTGAAGGTGCAGCAGACACTAATAATGTTATGTGGAAAAACTACAGATCCCAGTGATTTTAATGTTTTAACATCAGCCAAAGAATTAAATGATTCCTTTCTGATTTTTAAACTTGTATCACATTGGATTTCTCCAAAACCTTTAGAAAAATGTTTTTAAAACTGATTGCCATGATGAGAATGTGGTTACTTTTTCTTGACCCCTGAAACATTTTCAAGACTTTAGAGAAACAAGGCTTACACTGGAAATGTTTTGTAGCTGTGAAGAATATTGTTCAACTTTATAATGATTAGGGCTGGATATTGTTTCAAATTGATAGCGATGCCAATGCAAATCGTTCTGTTTTTATTCAGGATCACATTCTAGACCTCTCAGTACATTCATGTTTATTACTGTTGTCAAACACAAGCATCTGGAAAAGAACTTTGCCTAAACAGTCTACAGTCTTAGGAAAGTTATGATTTAGAACAGAAAGTGTTTGATCAAAGAATTGATAGACAAGACCAAGACATTTACCATTATTTGACAGTTTTGGATACTCAAATCTACTAACTAGGGCTGTCAAAGTAAACGTGCTAATAAAACGTTAACGCAAATTTGTTTTAACGCCACTAATTTCTTTAACGCATTAACGCAACCTGCGATTTTTAGGTTGTAGTGGGCTCAGTTTAAAGCTAGAGTGAAGATACTGGTATCATGTGAAACTAGAAACCTAAGGAATCCATTGATACCAACTATGTCATACTAACTTGTCGTGAAGGAGGCTAAATAATGCTCCAAACTTATGCTACATTTTGGTGAGGAAAAACTGTCCATGCCTATTTTCAAAGGGGTCCCTTGACCTCTGACCTCAAGATATGTGAATGAAAATGGGTTCTATGGTTACCCACGAGTCTCCCCTTTACAGACATGCCCACTTTATGATCATCACATGCAGTGCTGGACTGGCCATCTGGCATACCGGGCGTTTTCCCGGTGGGCCGACGTCCTTTTGGGGCCGACGTATGTCCTTTTTTTTTTTTTTGGCCTATAAAACAAGTAAATCGACCCATTTCTTTTCCTTAATTGACACTGGGCTGGCCCATTCGCTCTGTGCCGGGCGGCCACAGTGAGGAGGGATTCTTATGTTCCGTGATGTCATGGTCGACGTCACAGAGGATGTCAGCAGTCCTGCAAGTTATTGGGCGGGGCTTATTCTCTGCGTCGTTAGTGACGTTTCAGGACTCAAACCAAAGTTTACTTATAGAAGCCGTTTCTGTTCTTGCTCTGACCTCCCTCTGCCCCTCCGGTCGCTCATAGACCAGGTCGGGGGGGATATGAATACCCTGAATCTGACAGACTGTCAGACGCTAGAGACGGGGTTAGGCTACACCTCGCCACTTATGTGGGAGAGTGCCAGGCATGGACGCATGCAAGGAGCTAGTGCGTCGCTGGTACTAGTGCTCCACTGGCTAGTCGTAAGTAGGGAGGCGGCTAGGCTAGCTAGGCTTTTTTTTTTTTTTTTTTCTCTCTGTCTCAAAAGAAATAAGCTGACACACAGAATATCAGAATATTCTACTATGTGTCACAGCTTCATAACTGTCACCAGTGGTGAATGTGACTAAGTACATTTACTCAAGTATTAATCAACTCTGAGATGTCAGCAGGATTATTACTTTATGCATCATGTAAACGGCCAGATTACGCACAGTATTTGGGCTCGTCCGGATGCTCTCCATGTACTTTTTACGCAGCGCAAAAACGCGCTGCAATAGCAGGAAAAACTCTGATTTTAGAAAAACAAACAAACTTGAACATCAACATAGGCTACTGTATGTCGAAGCAGCCACAGCAACTACACAGTCAACAACACGGAGCAAATGCAGGAGATCTGCGAGGAGAGGAAGAGTGAGTGAGGCAGTGAATGGATGACCCATGCAGTTTTGGGGCAAGTCATAGTCAAGTCAGCACACTGACACACTGACAGCTGTTGTTGCCTGTTGGGCTGCAGTTTGCCATGTTATGATTAAAGCATATTCTTTATGCTAAATGCAGTACCTGTGAGGGTTTCTGGACAATATTTGTCATTGTTTTATGTTGTTAATTGATTTCCGATAATAAATATATACATACATTTGCATAAAGAAGCATATTTGCCCGCTCCCATGTTGATAAGAGTATTAAATACTTGACAAATCTCCCTTTAAGGTACATTTTGAACAGATTAAAAATGTGCGATTAATTTGCGATTAATAGTGATTAACTATGGACAATCATGTGATTAATCGCGATTCAGTATTTTAAAGATTGACAGCCCTACTATTAACACAAATCTGCCCACTGAACTTGTCTTCACAATTGTGGTATTGTAAATATTGTTATGCTCTGAGTTTTGCCACTGAGAAGTTCATCAGCAGCTTAGAGTTGGACGCCTGTTCATTTTGATTTTCTCCACATTGTCTTCATGTTCTTTAATCCAATCCATGTCCTCAATTATCCCGTTAAAGAATTGCGGGAGAAAAACTTTGGAAGCCCTCTATTGTATCATTAATTCCCAGCACACCTTTGTGACTGAGAGTATGAAGCTTGCATTCAAATGTGGGTCATGTACACACACCTTCATGGGCTTCACTTGAAATATGGACCTTGTGCATTTTGAAAGTTGCTGAGCGGCAATTTTGAATGTCCTAAACTTATATTCTGCCACTAGTGGCACATATGATTTGACTTTTAATAGCAAGAAAACCTTTTGATAGTGAGTAAAAGTTTGCATTTGACCATTTTCAGTGGTTGTCCTGAGAAAGCAGCTGCTGCTTCTCTGCGTCTTTTAGCAGCATGTGGCTTCTTGCATGCGAGGTAATCTGTGCCTGCTGCTGTTTTGCTCTGAGGCAAAGTCTTGCCTGGCTCTCCAGCAGTTAATGAGGCATGGATGGTATTATCAGGCAGTGGAGATGGACAACTCTCCTGTCAGGCATGGAGAACAATTATTCTTAATTTCCAAAATAATCCTGTGGTGATCAAAGTCACCTGTCTAATTTGCTTACTTCATGTCTGCTACAGAAATCACTGCTTGTCTTCATTGCCTCTAATAGTTGCTGATATACCATCGTCTTCAACCCAAGCATCATACATGCTGTGATTGTACACTGAATATAAGCCTGAGGTGTTAAGATGTTTTAAAATGTGACAAAGCTTGGGGCTGTTATAAGATACAGCCATACTGTATGTAAGTGCCGGGTTTTGCTTTCTCCACTATGTGTTTAGTGTATTTCTGTGTGTACTATGTGTTTGTGACTGCCTCTCTCCATCCTCCACAGAGCTCCTTTAATGTTGCGGTGCTGAACGTCGGCGCCCCGGCAGCAGGTATGAACGCTGCCGTGCGTTCTGCTGTCAGAGTGGGAATCACTGAAGGCCACAAAATGTTTGCGGTCAATGACGGCTTCGAGGGATTCTACAAGGGACAGGTAAGAGTGAAAAAGATACATACAACTATGTAGTGCACATATTTATTTTCAGTACATTTGTCTAGGGCTGCATCACGTAATCTCTTTTTCTCAATTCATCAATTAGACGTGTAGTCTATAAAGTGTCAGAAGTATCAGTTTCTCAGAGCCCAAACATGGCATCTTCAAATTACATGTTTTGTCTGTTTGAATATTGAAACATTTTGACTCTTTTCAGATTTTTTTTTAAATACAATATAGGGATTTTTGACATTTCATAGTACAGCAGTCAGTAGAAATTTGCCTGAAAGTAATTTGTCAGAACAAGGAAGGATCTCAACATATATGTATCTACATGAAATCTAGAATCTTACCCATGTTGCATGAAAAAATGGGTTCTATGGGTACCCACGAGTCTCCCCTTTACAGACATGCCCACTTTATGATAATCACACGCAGTTTGGGGCAAGTCATAGTCAAGTCAGCACACTGACACACTGACAGCTGTTGTTGCCTGTTGGGCTTGAGTATGATTAGAGCATATTCTTTATGTTGTTAAATGATTTCCAATAATAAATATATACACACATTTGCATATAGAAGCATATGTCCACTCCCATGTTGATAAGAGTATTAAATACTTGACAAATCTCCCTTTAAGGTACATTTTAAACAGAAAAGAAACGTGTGATTAATCGCGATTAAATATTTTAATTGATAGACAGCCCTACTAAAAATACATGTTAGCTGTCAAGTGCATGTGAATTTTTTTGTACAGATTAAATTCAGCTAAATTCAGGTGACCTCTTTTGCCATGCAGTATTCAGAAACTTAGCAGAACAATAGTCCAAGCAATGTCATTGTATATGTTGCAATTTCTTCTTAAAATGTTTTAATAAACTAACAACAAATACACAGTTCAGTCATGAAATCTCTGGTCTCAGTATTGTGAGAACCCCCGTACAAGAGAAGTTTATTCAACCTAAATAAATATTAGTCACGCTGTGTACACTGTAGCTCTGGGTTGCCACGTTACTCAAGTATGTGCAGAACCTTATTCACCTGAACTTGACACTTCTGACAAGCCAACATATCTCAAGAAATGATTGGTCAGGCCACTCTGCCTTGTCTCTGTGGCTGATATTTCTTCACTCTGCACCTCTCTATCATGAATGGCTTTTATTATATCTGACGTCTGCATTCCTCAGTGATCCAGGAGCAAATTCTACCATCAGCCCATTAATCAGACTATAAACTTACTTAAAGCTACTAGCGCTCATTATTAAGAGTAAACAATAAGGGGAAGCAACATTCCTTGGAGGTCGTGGTAAATTTACTGACCAGTAGCAGGGAGCAGGAGAGTGGCGGTGCGGTCACTTTCCTCCCCTCAGCTGATAACGCTGTGTGTCCAGATAAACAGTGATACTTAGTGTAAGCCAATTACTCCAGCATCTATACCATGTATACACACACAGTCTTGGTTATACTTATAATCCAATTGCATGCATGCTTTCCACAAACACACACATACACCTTTTCAGCAGTGCAGAGTAGCAATGACTTATTGAAAACGATGAAGTGACTCGAGTTGTCGTGTTGAAGGATTAGACTTGTTTGGAAAGGAAAGCTGTGATCCCTGGTTAAAACCCCAACTAAGTCGTACACTGATTATAATGTACAGCTGCTGGATAAATGTAGCTACGCTGACAAAGACAAGAATGAATAACCGATAATATAAAGAAGACGGGACCAAAAAAAATGTTAATATATATATATGGTAATATTCAGACAAAAAAACCTGATTTGACAAGATTATAGTCGTAAATTTATGAGAAAATAACTTGGGTATTCCCTGAGATTAAAGTGGTAAATTTAAGAGAAATAACTCAAAAATTTACGAGACAAAATCGTGAATATTCTTTGAGATTATATCGTCATAAATTTGCGAGAGAAAAAAACTCTGAAAACAGTTTAGTTTTTTTTGTCAAGGAACCACATCGCTTCACTTTGCAAGGTTGGATCAACCTCATCACACCACAGACACCCACTGTTAAAACACTGCAGTAACGTGACATGCCAAGTGCAAAACTGTGGTAACGCCAGCTGCTCTCTGAATTTTGTTGCTCCTAAAGTAGTGTTCTTACGGTAAGATTGGCCTCTGAGCGAGGCGAAGGTCCTGAAAGATGCAGATACGCATTTTCTTTCATGTTCTTTTAGGAACATAAATAAATACTAATATAATTTATATATTTTGCACTTGGCGGCTCACGTTACTGCAGTGTTTAACGGTGGCCTCTGTGGTGCTCAAGGCATGGAAACATTTAATTTAAAGAAATTCAGCAGCCATATCTTTTTCTGAAATCAGTGTCCCTGTTATTCTGGATAATCCGCAGAACATATTGTCGACAGTTTTCAAAGGACAGTGTCTTCTGTAGAAAGTAGCTCTAATAAAATCTGTTGTCAATGAAGTCTGTGGATCTGTGAATCATCATCTAAACATCAACAAAAAGCTTAGTACTTGAAGTGAAGTAGTTTTTGCAAAAAAGAATGACTGTGAATAATTATGACATCTTCCTGTTTTTTAAAATCAGATCAAGGAGATCAAATGGGGAGATGTTGGTGGTTGGACTGGCCAAGGAGGCTCCCTGTTAGGGACAAAACGGTGAGTTGAATTGGAAAAAAAAGTGTAGATGTGTAATCTGAAGATAGTCATCTGTAATGATTGTACTGATATTGTTAGTGACATAAATCTTGTATACATTTTTTGTTTCTTGACATTACATATAATGCTTTTTTTTCTCTTACTTTTCTCAAATTTTCCTTTTTTTTCAATTAAATTAATGAATTAATTGTCTTGTTTATTTTTTGCTTTAGACTCATGATTTCTAGCTTTAAAAAATCAATGAGGTTGTGGATCCTCAGATAGGAGATTTAAATAATTCTATCTTTTACTTTGCTCTACCAAGTGATGAATTACAAAATCTTGACCTTGAGTTTAGTTACCAAGGAGCGAGGCAGAATATTAATATTAATCCTTTCTGAATGAGGCTTAATCCTTTACAAATCTCAATGCGTCCTTCTGCCAATTTACTGTATATCAACTAAAAAACGTTGTGTATTGTCAGTGTAACTGTACCTTAACTGACTAAAAAGGGTTTGTTCACAGTAACTCTAAATATATACAATAGCTTAACAACACAATTTAATTATTTTGTTTCTATATGCTAGAACTCTTCCAGGCAAACATCTGGATAAGATTGCTGAGCAGATTAGGATCCATAACATCAACGCCCTGCTGGTCATCGGAGGATTTGAGGTTTGTAACTCTACCTGATTTTTTAACATAACGACAGTGTTTTATCTTAATTGCACAATATTTTATCTTTCTGAACATGTTTTATCACTTAAAGAAAAACAAGTTTGCTCAACCCATTTTTTTGCCAGCATCAGTGTTTCTTCATACTTCTGATAATATTTTAGTCTGACTGTTGTATGTTTCAAAGAAGCTACTGATAATTGTATGAAAGCAGAATTCCTGAGTAATTTGAAAAGATAAATCTGAGTAATTTCATTGGTCAAACTTATTATACCTGCCATACACCATTATTAAGCACTCTTTTTCCAGTATTTTACCTGCATTATGTATTGTATTGTGTCTGATTTCACTGATTTGCCCTATAGGACATTTCAGTTTGCAAAACACGTCTCTGCTTCTGTATAACCATATCTTCAGAATACATTTAAGACACATTTAAATGTTATAGGCTCTCTCCTTGTCTGGCCATATTTGGTTATTACTTTATGGCCAAGCTGCAAAACCAAAACCTTCTAATGATTTGTATGTAAATCCTCAACGACCTTAACCAAATGATGGATTTAATATTCAGCAATAGAGTGAACTAGATGTTAAAGAGGATGGGCCTCATATTTATATAAGTGTGCAAGTAAAATTTTGGGCCCAAAGTGTAACTTCCATCACTAATTGAAATTATTTTTAAATTTCTAAACAAATATTTTAAATTTTCCAAAACATTTTTATTTTTTGACTTGGGCAGCTAGGCCAAAAAATGAACACTGTCTTCCTCCCTGTGTGTCTTTCTGTGTGTGGAGCTACAGCGTGTTCTTCCTCTGTGTGTTTCATTGTCCTCCGTGATTGGCCTGGCTCTCTCCCCTTGGCTTCTCCCACCAGTACAGTCATCCCCAGACCTTTTGTCTGTCCCACCCGCTAACGCTGTCTCTGATCTTCCTACTGCACACCAACAGGCCCCTTCTCCCTCAAAGCCCTCTTTTCAATAAGCCCCTCCTGCCACGTTTGTCTTCCCTACATGTTCCTCAACATTTAGTGTGTTCATACTGGAGAAGATAAAACTAATACTCAGAGAGGTCTGTATGCTAAGTTGGCTTAAAGGGATAGTTTGGGTGTTTTGAAGTGAGGTTGTATGACGTACTTATCCATAGTCAGTGTATTAACTACAGTTGATATTGGTTGGGATGCCCCCAGGAGAAGCAGACAGGAGTTAAGGCCCAGACACACCAAGCCTAAATCAAAGAACTAGCGGCGATAAAGGCTGACTGTTAAGGCCCTGACTGGTGTGTCAGGGCCTTTACCGCAGGGAAGCAAAGCAATGTACTGCTGTGGACGGGGCCAGCAGCAAAACAGATTTTAGACACCTAAAAAATCAATATCAGTTTAAGTGTATGCTATATTTAGAATATTTTTGCCGGTTTACCTTGCAGTGAGACAGCTATACAGTCTATATTTCAGACAGGGAACCAAAGCCATTATCTACTGTATGCTCTTGCCAAAGCCACCAGACTCCATTGGGAAAAAAAAAACAATTTCACCTCGTAAAATTACAGTTCTTTTCAATGGAGTCTGGTGGCTTTGGCAAGAGCATAGATGTATACAGCTTCAGTTCCCCGTTGGAAAGGGCTGTATGATGGCAAGGTAAAAGGTGAAAGGTGAAAAAATTCTTAATATAGCATACACTAAAACTGATATTGGTTCTTTTAGGTGTCTAAAATACATTTAGCTGCTGGGGGCGTGCCGACCGCCATCTACTGTAGGTAATACACTGACTAAGGATAAGTACCTCATAAAACCTCACTTCAAAACACCCAAACTTTAACCTTTTATTGTGTTCTTCATGAACGCTGTTGTTCCACAATGCAATGCACATAGGAAGTGGAGGAGCTACTAAATGCTACATAAAAAAAACAAAAAAACAAATTGGCTCCTACCCCAAGGATTTCGTTAAAAGCTCTCCTATGTCCTCTTGTCCATTGTACTTGTAAAGACCTTGGCGTTAGGCCTCTTCACTTTTCTCCCACACCTCATCCCCTTTGTCTGTACACCCTCAACGACAACAACCAATAAGACGCTGGCTCTCACTGCTGCAGGCCTACGTGGGATTACTGGAACTGTCTGCTGCGCGGGACAAGTATAACGAGCTCTGTGTGCCTATGGTTATGGTCCCCGCCACCGTCTCCAACAATATACCTGGTTCAGACCTCAGCATTGGCTCAGACACCGCTCTGAATGCCATTACTGATGTAAGTGTGGCTGGATTAGAGTCTATGTGTGTACCCTGGCCTAACACACACACCATCCAGCCTATCAGAGTTTGGGGCTTCGCTGATTGACAGCTCGCATCCTCGCATTAACAATCAGAAGGGGGACTTTATTTGACAAGTTTAAGACAGTCAAAACAGTTCAGCAAAGGGCCACATGATATTGACAAACGCTGTAAAGTGTCAGTGGGCTGCAGTATTTTCTGTGTCAACACAGTCAGCCTGACACTCAACAATCAAACCTGTTAGTAGAGTTTCCATAGACCTAAATGGGACGTAGAGTCTTAACCCTCTGCTTTCACATAAACAAAACCATTGCATAATGGTATGGTATAAGATACTGGTACAGTACACAGAAGTATGAAAACAAAAATTCAAACACAATTCAGACTGGCGACACATCTTCAGGCAAAAATGCTACAGGAAATGATTGGCTAATGGCAAGACACTGACATTTTTTTTAAGTATCCTTGAATTACAAATTTATTTAGTTAGTTATTAACAGTAGAAACACAGTCACAATTACCACAGAAGCTAATAAGCAGGATTCAGCTAATGCCCACACACTGCATAAGGACACATACAGCCCTTAATACTGGTTGTTGTTGGAGGCGAGCTGGTCAGCGGAGGTCCCAGGTAAGTGCAGCTAGGGCATGCAGTGACGTGTTGTGGCATGTTTTTGGCTCGTGGCCCTGGCGTGTTCGTGCAGCCCGCTCTGTGTTTGTTTGGGGAAACAGCAGATGACTGGACGGTGATGATATACAACGCAACATGGACACTCTGCTTGCATCCATATGGCACAGAGTCAGTGCTCTTGGAGAGTCTGCCGTGATGTACAAGTCCAGCATTGCTGAATGCAGTCTACATTTTAGTCTTGTTATTGTTTTGAACCAGGCCAGGCCCTCTGTACATTCTTGCACATAAAAGGAAGCGTCGCCCACAGCCTCTGGAGACCCACCCCAGTCTTTATCTTGTCGCGTAAACACCGCTATGTGTCAGCCAGGGTGACCCCCCCCAATCGCATCTCCTCTCAGCCAATGGGAAGCCAAAGCCCCTGTCACCTGGAGAGAGCCAGCCCAGCAGCAGCACACACACTGCAGGCCATACACACTCTACAGTGCTACATCTTCATGGTCTCGGTTTAATTCAAAAGACTCCCTTTACTTGTGTCCTTCAACCTTGGTAGACTAGAAGTGTTCAGCACGTGCAAACAAATCTATAACGCAGAATTCTCAGGCTGATCTGACGATATATTTAAAACAAGAAATTACAAATATGTGTAATGTTATTTAGAGTTGGGGAAAGCTCCTAAAAGGGCATTTAGATTATCGTTCACCAACTCCATAGGGGGAAAGATCACTGTTGAACTGGTATATTTAAACTAGCAACAGCTATGTCCAAATGTAAGTGGTGAAAACTCAGAGTTAAATTTTCAAATCTTCAAGAGTTCTCATTTGTTGTGTAAATACAAGATGTTGTAGATGTTGGTGAAACAGCTCCAGAAACACCCTTGAAGAAAAAAGTAATGTAAAAGTGCGTTGATTTCTTGCATAACTGCAAAAATAGAATATGAAAATGAGCACATAGTACATACTGCAAACAATTAGTATGTAGCATCAAATTGGGACACAGCTTCAGCTACATCGAAGGATAGAAGCCAAGGGAGCCCCTGTGCACCATGAAGCAGCCTGTAAAAACACTGTAGTCTCCCACACAAGGACACACTGACTGGGTCTCAGATATGCAGTGTTCCCCCTGGTAGTCTAACCCTATGTTACGGCCACCACCATCAGGCCTTTGAGTCCCTGCTGCAGTTGTACGAGGCCCGGGCCGACTACGAGGAGGTTTGCATTCCGATGTGCATGCTGCCTGTCACCATTAGTAACAATGTGCCCGGCACCGACTTCAGTATTGGAGCTGACACATCCCTCAACGCCATCGTGGAGGTAAGAACCAGTGGAAAAAACACAGGAAAATAACAACTTATAGTGTTACATGTCTTAGAATAATGACAGTTAATGTGGATAAATCCTAGTTTAACCATTGAAGATACCTTGATATCAGAATCAGTCCTACATATTTAGAGAGTTGAATTATGATCAGTTCATCTCAGAAATGTTTATGACGAAAGCTGTATGTGAGAACAGAAGTAAAACTCCAATCTGTGAGTACACATTTCCCTGCTGATCCAAATTACACAACTCATAATGCACTTGCATGTCAGCTGACTGCTTTTATGTTGTATTGATGATCTTTATTTTGGAAGCAGCTATGTGGCAAATCCCTCTCTTCCTGCTAGTAAAGTTTGTGATGCCGTTTGTGTTTGAGGAGTGCATCGCTGCGATATGTTTTTAAGCCTGGATCACAAAATGTTTGCCAGTGCTTTTGTTTTACCTGCTGTACAAGCCTGTTCTCATTGCCAGGGCGTCAAATACCGACGCTTTGTCATGGCCGCCGGCGTTCGATACCGCCGCACAAGGCGGTATGCCACGCACCATTAAGTACAATGAAAAACCCATCCACGGCAACAGTAAAGGCTCAGGGAAAGTGCTGTGATGACGTAGTCTAAAGAGGGAAAGAGACACACATGGCGGGCGGGCGGGAGGGGAGGTGGATGGGTGCAACAAACACAAGGCTTTCATCCAGGAGGCCGCTGTTCGTGTCCCGTGCATCAAGTTTCACTTTCACGTTACAATCAGCTGATCGTTCGTGCCCGGTGTTCACAACATCCAGTCACATTTTCACTGTACAAACGTAGTAACTTTAAGCCCAACCATGTTGTTTTTTCCTAAACCTAACTATAGTGGTTTTGTTGCCTAATCCTAAACAAGTGTTTTTGTTTAATTCACACCATTAACCACGTGTTAACTGCGACCGAAAAGTGACGCCGAGGGGTCTGACAAAGCGTCAGTATGTGACAAGTTACGATGAGAACGTGGCTGTACTGTTGATACCAGACGGGTGAAGTCTGTCTAATGTTGCCGCTCATTGTATTGTTGTTGTCGGCAACACAAAAAAAACACAATGCGGTTTGCCAACAAGATAAAGAAGACAGTATGCTGCCCTGATGTATACTATCGAGATCTGGTAGACTTCACTCACCTAGTTAGAACAGAGGCCCAGTATGCACAGATTAACTCTGACGTCCACGTCTGCATTTAATCACTAGCCATCCCAATTCAATGATTCTTCTTAATAAGGGAATCTTAACCTACCTGTGTCTACAGTAAACCAAGGCAGTGTGTGAGCTACTACACCTACTATTGTACAGCAATAAGAGGCTTTTGATGTGAAAAATCGTACTGTACAGTTAATCTTAAGAATGCATGCTTGTAACTGTTAAAAGGAAAGTTTTGTAAATCTTGCAACAACAAAAATGCCAGTTCAAATGTTAGTTAGTTAAACCTTTTATTGTCTCATAGAAGATAGACAGTGTACAAAACACAAAGTGATAATCATGTCCAATCAAATCCAATAATAAAATCCTGAATATACTGAAATTACATTAATTATTATGCAAAAGTTGTCTAAAATGATATGTAGCTTTCCAGTAAATAAGCAGTAATGCAGGGTGAAAGGTCAATTTCTTACATTTTAGCTTAAACTAAGAAACCACAAAGGTAAATGATAGACTACTCAAACACAGCATCTATTAGGCTATAAATTGTGTTATTTTAACTTTAAAGTAAAACTTAAGTAATGCACCCACTGCCCTGGCATATCAATGTTTTATAATCAATAAGGAGTTAACCTGTGCATCGCTGAGACTCAGAATGTTTGATCTTACTCTTCTTGTAGCATGGACATTAAAAGGTAACTGCATGTTTACTCAGTCTTTTATCTACTAAAGTAGAGCTGCAGCTGATCTTTATCATCAACTATTTTTTTCTGATAACTGTTTTGATTTATTGTGTAGTCTATAGACATATATCTAAATTCCCAACAGTTTTCCACAGCCCAAATTTCAGACTGTTTACTAAGACTGACCACAACCCTAAAAAGACAAACATATTTAATTTAATTTCAATAGATAAAAGCAGCAAATCCCCACATTTGAGAAATTGTAGCAACCTATTGTGTTCAGTATTTTCACTTCATTCATCCTTTATATGATTAACTCACTATCTAAAATTATTGTCAATTTTCTGTTGATTGAATTGAATTTCAGCTCTACTTTGGTGAACTCGCTGTGGTGAACAAATCTACCATTTTGCTGGTTAATAACTGTGAAATCTGCGTGTATGATTCAGACATGTGATCGCATCAAGCAGTCCGCCAGTGGCACCAAGCGGCGGGTCTTCATCATCGAGACCATGGGGGGCTACTGTGGCTACCTGGCTACTGTGGGCGGTCTGGCTGCAGGCGCCGACACCGTCTACATCTACGAGGAGCCGTTTAACATCCGGGACCTGCAGGTCAGAGATAGAGTCTTATTTCAGTATTTAGTAAAGCTGTTTAATAAGGCAACATTTTCAACTTAAAGGAGAACAACAGCCACTTCGAAAGCATTGATATTATTCTGGAGTCATCACAGTAAACAGTAACTGCCTGTCAATGGCAATATAAATGGAGTATAGAAGTTAATTTGCAATATAAAGAAACATGCTGTCACTTTCTGAATCTATCTTATGTTTGCAGGGAAACTGTGTCATACCTTTCTGACTTCTTTCGTTTTCCAGTAGTTCTAGTTTATGTAAGTGGAAGAGAGAAATCCACTGGAATCATGACAGGATTTCAGCGCATGCTGTGACGTCATCCCGTGGCGAGCAACCATGCTAGTGACAGGCGCGGCATATTGGTAGCTTAGTAGTTAGTAAAATAACGTTAGCTATAGCTAATTCCATTCTTAATTCCAATAGAGTACTAGACTTTTGTTGACCACATGTAGCACGGATGGGAATAGTCTGAGATTCCTTACTGGTGTTCTGTTCCTCACTGTGGAAACTACAAGCTAGCTGCTGCCCAAATCCTGGATCACTCCATTCCAGTGGATTGATCTGTTCCAATAGACATCACTTGCATAAACTATAACTACTAGAAAAGTCAGAAAGAAATAACAGTTTCCCTGTCTTATAAGTGTTTATTGTTAACATAAAATAGATTCAGAAAGTGACAGCATGTTTCATTTTGCAAATATTGTTGAAATTCTATACTCAGTTTAAAGCGCCACTGACAGGCAGTTTCTGTTTACCGTGATGACGCTGCCACCTTGTGGTTTCCTGGCACGCCCTCGCAATATGCGCATACATGAGCAAGTTGCAGTATTTTTTCCATTATGTTATACAGCCTCCAGAATAATATCAATGTTTTAGAAATCGCCGTTGTTCACCTTTAAGGGCTACCGTTACCCTTGGATCTCCCTCTTGTTTTCAGATGAGTACCTTTTTTGTAACATCATCAGGAATGTTTCTTTACATTTCATAACCTTAATTTAACCTGAGAAGTATACATTAATATATCTTTTGAAATTTTACGCCTGGCCTTGTGCC
The DNA here is from genome assembly GCA_916701645.2 of Sebastolobus alascanus. Lineage (NCBI taxonomy): Eukaryota > Metazoa > Chordata > Actinopteri > Perciformes > Sebastidae > Sebastolobus > Sebastolobus alascanus. The sequence goes on from CAKAOJ020000019.1 coordinate 580,366, forward strand.
TCCTTCAGCTCATCACTGGCTCTCCCTGGATGTTTCAGGAGTGTGCATGTGACCCAGATTATGGCAGTACATCTGAAGCAATTTATTAATAACCTCTGAACTGCATCACTCATTCCATGACAGACAGATCCATCAACACAGATCAGGTCGGGGTGATTAGAGGCTTCAGGGTCCCGTGTTTATGTTGTTACTGCTACGTTGTGTCAGATTTAAACTCTATTCAGTTCATTACAGCTTTATTTATCCCTTTAAGGGCAATTGTATACAGAAGCTTGCCACCCCTCTACGCCACAGTGCTAATGACAAATGTTCAAATGCACATTAACATCCTGATTTTACTTGATAGTGTGTGATCTTGTTTTCCTTTTCTTTTACCTTTAATCTAGTACAGTTTAATGTCTTTTTAGGGTTTTGATTTGCTCTTATAATAGTTGTTTTTTTATTGCCTCGTGTGAGCCACTTTGTACTCTGCCATAACATACCATGGCAACAGAGAATATATTGAATTTGAATTTGATTGAATTTGATTTGGTTGTTAGTAAAGTAATTCTTCATTAGATATTATACAATATTAATAAGACCAAATCAGAAAAACATAAGCAAAGTTAAAGAAAAAAAAAAAAAAAGTGTTATATTTGTAAAAGTTTTTTTTTCCTGACATTTTGAAAATTGCAGAGATGATGACAAATGAAAACAAAAACAAAAAGTGAATACTATAGAATCTATGGTAAGGAGCCCTGTAAGCTAAGAGTGGTTTTAATTCAAAAGAAAGGTTTGTTTGGGTGTTAGAAGGGGAGAAACAGCAGGTATGATACCACCAGGTGCCCCCTGGTGGTGTAAATGTCACCCTGCACCCTCTCTGTTCTGTGGTGGTGATGAGACGGCTGGATCGGCTGCCCGTGCAGGTTGCAGGCCGCCGTCGCTCCGGATAACGTGAGACTTCTTTGCCCTTTGTTTTCAGGCCAACGTGGAGCATCTGACGCAGAAGATGAAGACGAGCATCCAGAGAGGCTTAGTGCTCAGGTGAGTCTCAGTACTCTTATACCAGTACCAGTCAATTTGTTCCCTATTTAAATGTTACATTTCCACTGCGGTTTCCTTGGCATTACCCCATCACACACACCGTTTAGCCTGTGTGATTTTGCATGGGTGTGTGTGTAGCACTGAGGGAGAGAACACGAGAATGAAGTGTAGAAAATATTTACATCTTTTTTTTTAAGGGTAAATAGTGTTTTGTGATGCTTTATTGTAAATAAGTATTTGTTTTCAGTGAATTACACTAAAGTAATTGCTCTTAAAATATGTTTGACAGCTAATCGACCTTACACACTCAACTTGGTGTCATCTATTGTGGCTATTTTAAGTCCACTGCACCATCACACTGTTTAAATTGCTCCCAGCAGGATGGAACTAGGACAAATGTAATATTTTGGACAGTGTGTAGGTGACATTGTGTGCCTGTGCTGAGGTTTGCACCTGCATGATTTCATTATTACAAGACACACTCAAGCAAAGTGGTGCATTGCAAGTGGCTCTGCAGGTGGACAGCGGACTGATGCCCTGGCTCAAGGGCACTTGATCACTGAGGGTAAAGAGAACCAACAGCTTGAGGACACTAGTTAGATTGCTTAAAGGGCTGGTTCATCCAAATTACAAAAAATACAGCAACATCTCATTTCAGAATCTGTGTCCCTGTTACAAGCCATAGAACACACTGTCAACAACTTTCAGAGGGGATTATTTCTTAGGTAGAAAGTAGTTCCAAAGAAAACTTAACAGCAGTTTCTAACTTCTTTGTTTAACCTGTAATTAATCTGTTGCCCTTGTAATGCGTGTTTTTAGAAATGAGAACTCCAATGAGAACTACACCACTGACTTTGTCTACCAGCTGTACACTGAGGAGGGACGAGGAGTGTTTGACTGTAGGAAGAACATCCTCGGTCATATGCAGCAGGTAGGACAAGTCACTGCATTTTTCACAACATTGTCCTGCAAATAGTTCAGAATAAAAGCCTTGTTAACAAATGAAAGGATTCTGTCCACAGAAAAATGTTAGTGTACTTTATTTTGAAACGGAAACAGGAAGTGTTGAGTTAGAAATACATTTTTTACTTTTTTCCATGTCTGTGACATTACTACAGTTTCAATGTCTATATCTGTAGAATATGTTTCTGGTATGATGTCAATATACTGTCAAAAGATCATTTTCACTGTCTATTTTTGCTCTAAATGGGGGAAAAAAATAGGCGAGACCTTGAATCTCTAGAACAGAGACAGCCACGCTGCGCCGCGCTGCTCACGCGGGCTGTGTGGCTGCTCTAACATGTTAACATTGGTGCCGAAATAAAAAGCAAAAGGTTCCGCGACGCACAGGCGCTGCTCACACAGGCGGTGTGGCCTGGACATTAAACTTTCCATGGTCGCAGGTAGCTGCAACCTATCCCAGCATGCACTGAGTGCATAAGAGTGTCCATTAAATATTGTAAATTGGGGCTGGATGATGATTCAACAAGGCAAAAGTGAGCATTGCTCACATACCCCCACGCACCGCTTGACCCCTACTAAAGTAGGGCCAAAGGTTCCCTTTTGGGAAAATTTCAAAAATGTTGGGCATCCTGGACTTCTAAAAGGCACAACTAGACCACACTGTCGACCATCATACCAAATTTGAAGTTCCTAAGTTAAATAGTTTCCGAGTTCTGCTCCCGAAACGAAAGTGTGACACGCGAACGGACAGAAGGACAGACACGCGGAGCGCTATATACCCCCGACTACGTTGTCGCGGGGGTATATAACATTGTGTTTTAGTGGAGTCGCGATGATGTGATCATTCTGTTGTTTTGTCTGATATAACATTTTGTTGTATTAATCGTCATTGTTAGCATTTTATATATATTATACAAATATCCTTTTTTTATATTGTGATATTATTTCCAAGCCTTCTTTTAAATAGAACAATATTTGCTTTCCTTTTCACAGGGAGGAGCTCCATCACCATTTGATAGAAACTTTGGCACCAAAGTTGCTGCTAAAGCCATACAATGGATCACACGGACGCTCAAGGAGTCTTACAAAGGAGGTAAAACAAAACTCAACCATATTTGATGCAGACATGGTTCCTTGTTTTTCTGGATTCATCCGTGTCTGTGTATGAGCAGGTGCACTATGTGTTTGGTTATAAAGGCTGATGCTTGTCTTCAATGCAGGGCGAGTGTTTGCTAACTCAGAGGACACTGCCTGCCTGTTGGGGATGCGTCGCAGAGCTCTGGTCTTTCAGCCTGTGTCACAGCTCCGGGACGAGACTGACTTTGTGTAAGAAAAACTTTCAGTTTTACCCTCTGTAGCAATACACCTTCCTGATTTACATTCACTAAAAAGATGAGACAAATTTATATTTCACTTATAGTTTCTCAAAGTGTAAAAGTCATAGTATAGTATGTCAAAAAAAGGCATTAAAAAGTCATAGTATAGTGTGTCTAAAATAGTAATAATATATAGTATGTTGAAAAAAGTCATAAAAAATTCTTAGTAGTGTGTCAAAAAAAGTCATACTATAGTATTTTCTAATTTAAAATTTCTAATAAAGTCATAGTATAGTACGTAAAAAAAGTAATATGTTCAAAAGTCATAGTATGTCGAAAAAAGTCATAGCATAGTATGACTCTTTCGACATACTTTACTACAACTTTATTACTTTTTTTCAACTTTTTTCCAACATGCTATACTATGACTTCTTTATGACATTTTTCGACATACTATACTAGGACTTTTTGATGACTGTTCGAAATAGTTAGTATACTATGACTTTTTTTAGACATACTATACTATATGATAACTTCTTATCAATTTTTTTTCGACATATTATACTGTGACTTTTTTATTACTTTTTTTGACATGCTACACTGACTTCTTTATGACATTTTTCAATATTTTAAAAAAAAATTTCAACATACTATACTTTTTTGACATATATACTATAACTTTTTTCGATATACTACACTACATTTTTCGACTTTTTTTCGACATTATACTATAACTTTACAACAAACTATACTGACTTTTTTGGATATACTATATGATGACTGTTTTCGACATACTATATTATGAATTTTTATCAACTTTTTTAGACGTACTATACTATGACTTTTTTTTCAATTTTTTCAACATACCGTACTACGACTTTTTTTGATATACTATACTATGACTTTTTATAACTTTTTTCGATATGCTGTACTGACTTTTTTCGACATACTATACTATGACTTCTTTATGACATTTTTCGACATACTATACTAGGACTTTTTGATGACTGTTCGAAATAGTTAGTATACTATGACTTTTTTTAGACATACTATACTATATGATAACTTCTTATCAATTTTTTTTCGACATATTATACTATGACTTTTTTATTACTTTTTTTGACATGCTACACTGACTTCTTTATGACATTTTTCAATATTTTAAAAACATTTTCAACATACTATACTTTTTTGACATACGTACTTTAACTTTTTTCGATATACTACACTACATTTTTCGACTTTTTTTCGACATTATACTATAACTTTACAACAAACTATACTGACTTTTTTGGATATACTATATGATGACTGTTTTCGACATACTATATTATGAATTTTTATCAACTTTTTTAGACGTACTATACTATGACTTTTTTTTCAATTTTTTCAACATACCGTACTACGACTTTTTTTGATATACTATACTATAACTTTTTATAACTTTTTTCGATATGCTGTACTGACTTTTTTCGACATACTATACTATGACTTTTTATACTTTTTTCGATATACTGTACTGACTTTTTTCGACATACTGTACTGTGACTTTTTCTAGTTTTTAACAAGTCATATGTCGAAAACGGCAAAAAGAAATCTCAGTATAGTATTTTGAAAAAGGTCATAGTACAATATGTCGAAAAATGTAATTGTGTAGAATGTTGGGAAAAGCAAGAAAAATATCACAGTACATGAGTATATAAGTCATCCTTGTGTTTTGTCTCCTCAGCCACAGGATCCCTAAGGAGCAGTGGTGGCTGAAGCTCCGTCCACTGATGAAAATCCTGGCCAAGTACAAGACTAGCTATGACGTGTCCGACTCTGGCCAGCTGGAACACGTGACCCGGATCCGACCCAAAGAGACCAACACCTCTGCGGCCATCTGAACCGTTGCATTGCTGCCAGTGGAGAGCTTCACTCCTACAAGAAAACAGCTTCACAGAACAGTGACGCTACTCACACAATGACTGATTGACTGCAAATAAATTAAAGTAGATTTTAAAGGATATTTAGTCATTTTAAAAAGTTATATTGGTAAAATCATGGCACTTTTCAGAAGGGATCTTCTATTTTTTAGATATTGACAGATTAAATTTGAGGGTAAATTGTTTGGAATAGAGCTCTTAAGTAGTTTCAACAAGCTAGAGCTGATGTAATTTTGAGATCCCCAATCAAAGTTATTATAGACTTAGATATATATATATATATATATATAAGCACTCCTTACTATGTACTGTATTCAAGTTTTAGTCCCGAAAATGTAGCTATATCTAATTGTAACTACCTAGGTGAGAAAACACCCATGTTGAGGTGTTATCCCCTAAAGCTGCTTCTAAAGAGATATTATATACCAGGAGAATCACACGCTGTTAATCTAACGTCTGTTCACACCTTGAAAATCATCTACCATCTTGACTGTTAAATGGAATTGTGACCTACAGAAGGTTTAGTGAGCTGAGTTTGCCGTGTCTGTGTGTGTGTGTCCTTATCACCTGCAAATTGTGTGTATGAGTGTGTGTATTATGGTGTTGCCTCAGCATCCACCCTGGGCTTTGTATGTGGCATCTTTAGAGTGGTATTGTGAGTAGGGTTCTGCTGTTGATGTAGTTTGGCAATGAAGTGGAGAATGTCTGAAACTTGTACGCAACATTAACTTTATGTGCTGGCAGTGTAATGTGTGTGTCCTGTCACAGAGTAATAAAACATTTATTGTGTGGAAAGTTATGAAATGTTAGTGAGATTCATCAGTAACTTCTGCTGAAGTTAAAGGGTCAGCTCATCCACATTTTAAAGAAAATGTCCTTACCTGGAGTGGCATGTAGCAACATTTTTGTTTTATTTGTGCTCACGGCATTGAACATTTTTTAAAGTATAATATGTCAAAAACAGTCATAAAAAGTCACAGTATAGTGTGTCGAAAAAAAGTCATGGTATATGTAAAATAAATTAAAAGAAGTCATAGTATGTCGAAGAAAGTAAAAAAATTGTCAAAAATTCATAGTATAGTATGTAGAAAAAAATGAAAAGAAGTCATACTATAGTATGTCAAAGAAAACAAAAAAAGTCATAGTATAGTATGTCGTAAAAAGTCATTGTATAGTATGTTGAAGAAAAGTTGAAAAAAGTCATAGTATGTAGAAAAAAAAGGAAAAGAAGTCAGTATATGTCCAAAAAAGTCATAGTATAGTATGTTGAAAAAATGAAAAGAAGTCATAGTATAGTATGTGGAAGAAAGTTAAAAAAAAAAGTCATTGTATAGTATGTCAAAAAAGGTCATAGTTTAGAATGTTGAAAAAAAAGTCATAGTAAAGTATGTCTAAAAAAAATTGAAAAAGTCATAGTATAGCGTGTTGAAAAAAGTCAGTATAGTATGTCCAAAAAAGTCACAGTATAGATCGAAAAATGTCATAGTATAGTATGTCGAAAAAGTACACTATGTCATAAAAACGACTAATTGGTTGTTTTGGTCTCAGTTGACTACGATTTCTTCAGTCGATTAGTCGTTTTTTATGCTGAATGACTTATTTCCAAGAAACTTGTGAGCACATTTCTGGTAAACACAAAATTTAAAGTGGTGCTTTTGTGTGATTCTTTGTGGAGAAACTCGGTTTTACAGATCTGTCAAGTAAATCAACCCATCGATTAGTCGACAAAATCACGAGTGTTCTTTAACTAAGAATTTCTTTGTTCAAGGACAGCCCAACAAAAATGGCATTAAAAGAAATGGTATAGTATGCCATAAAATGTCATAAAAAAGTCATAGTATATGATGATAATATTAATAACTAGAAAATTTCGCAAGAAATTTTGACCAGTGTGTCTGGTGCTGGTGC